>SEMN01000611.1:0-292131 GCA_005408345.1 Macquaria australasica
CATCACACTGCAAATAAACTCCAGCTGATCAAGTCATTTCTGTCTATCATTGAGTCCTAAAGACCTTGTTTTATTATAACAAGTGAAACAATCTGACAGTGAAGTTAGAATATTATAATCTTTTTCCAATAACAGTCAACTTGTTTCAAGAACTTTCCAGGTACAAGAGTGTGTATCTTGAGACAAGAAAGAATAAGGCAGGTTGCTGCACTAGAATAAAGACAAATGAATTTAACTGTAGAAAATACTTGAAATAAAATGATTTGCATTGAAAACAGGTCAAATATTTTAAATGCTCTGGTAGATTTTTAACTTGTTTTAAGAAAAATACACGACATGACATGATAAGAAACTTTTCACAGTGCATGAAAAGCAGCTGCAAGTGTTTACCAGGATTTCACACTCACCTGAATCATTCTCAGAGTCCAGAGAATGAAGAGTCTTTAACGTCTTAGCGTCCATGTTGTTTGTAAATGTGTTCAATACCAATATTTGAGTAAATAAGTTACTGTGAATATCCAGAACTTGTGTTTAACTCTGCTGAAATGTTGCATGTGAGTGGCTTTAAATGTTTCTGACATTCTGAGGATTCTGTGTGTTGATTGTGATGGTCAGGGTTCCATGCTGTGACATCATACATAGAATGAGCTGAAATAACCATAGTGCCAAAAGCTACTTAAAACCACTGGCTATAAAACACAAAATAGTTTAAGCCAAAGAGTTGAAAACATGAAATACAGAATGTTCCACCAAGGACATCACATTTACTTTTCAGTCATGCACTGTAAATCCTCCATTACACATGAACCTTCAAATAATAACTGACCACTTGAAATAAAGATATGACTTCAATGTGTATACTTCAATGAGGTGAACATTTTAACCAAATTATTCTTAAACAACTATCAGACAGGTAACCTGATGTTGATGCACCATCTTAGTTTCTTCATTCATCCCCACATGCTTATCATCGTCTATGTACTGTCTTTTGAGAGCGATGATTTTGATTTTTGATTTTTTGGGCTCAGTGATAACAGACAGGTTGCCAATTGTTCTTTTGGCCTTATTTAGCTCATCTGTTCCTTCTTTGTACTTGCCGTGCTCCTGCCCATTTTCTTCCTCTAGATGTTTGTTGTTGTACTGCCTGGACAACATGAATGTACTGTGTTTACTACATATGCATTGACTGTAGTTAATGCAAAACCTTATTTCAGAGAGGCGGGTGTTGGCAAGCAGAGAGCATTAATAGTAGAGGAACAAATTCCCAAAAAAGGCTTTAGTTTTTGAGATACCCCTACCCGAGGTAGAACAAAGCACAACCATGTTTTTTCATAACTTTAATATGTCTAGTTTTGAAATGGATGGTTGTATAAAAATATTTTACTGCAAAATTAGTTTTGTTGGTTGTTGTTTGGATCCTCCCCAAAACCAAAAATAGTGAAAATTTAGGCTTCTCCAAAAGGGACAGCATCTGCCTAATCACATGTATCTCTGGAAATAATGATCACAATGTCACCAAATGTGGACTGGATGTTCACAGACAGTTATTGAATACACTAAAGTAAAGATTTCATCAGTACCTTTGTCCATCTTTAAAATGTATACACTTAAACACAAATTATAGGCAGAAAATGAATAGGAAATTAAAAATCCAAAAGGTATGTATGTATATGTCTGTCATTATTAAAGTAAGGAGACCAATCACCAAAAATGTCATTTATATGTACCAAAGACTGTTATCTTATCATAAAAGTTTATTTGAGTATTCATTTCACCCTCTGATGTGAAGAGAAGGACACAAACCACAGATTAAGTTAAAGAAAGACAAGATACAATATAACTATATATTATAATATATATATAATAATGAATAATGAATAGTGCAGCCAGCACTTCAAACTGACATATACAGTATAATGGAATAATGTAAATACACAGGGTTACGTAAATGTGTGAAGGACTCAAACCATAGATTAAGACAAAAACTATATACATTTAATGTAAACAGGTTCAATAGACATTTCTTTATCATTTTAAATACACTCTTTCTATATATTTGAATAACACAGACAAGATGATGATGACAATATGAGCCAACAGGGTGCATGACACAATATTTTCATGATTTAACTGAAAAATTTGACTGAATGAAGTGAAAAAATCAAAGATGAATCATAAACTGGATCCTAAATGAATAATCAATTATAAATAGTATAGATATACAATGTGACCCAACATTTTGCAACTATGCCATCATCCACAATTATATTAGGGCACTCTAGAAAGTCACAGGCACAGAATTCAATGCATAGCAAGCCAGCTGCAAAACAAGGACATTGCTTCTGTTGACTGCATTGTGTCAGCCAGTCAGGATGCTTTCTATTGCTCCTCTGTAAAGTTAACTGGGCACTGGAATTTTGCCTTCTTAAGTTTCCTAAAGAAATCCAGTTGTTTCTGAGCTTTCTTCACCAGGGTGGAGATGTGTGATGACCATAACAGGTACTCTGTGATGCTGATTCCCATGAACCTAAAACTGTTCACCTGCTCCACCTCAGCTCCACTGATATAGACAGGGGTGTGCCTCCTTTTTCCTAAAATCAATGATCAGCCCCTTGGTTTTGCTGACATTGAGCAGTAGGTTGTTCTCTGTGCACCACTCTGCAAGATTGTTGATTTCCTCCCAATATGAATTCTCATCATTGTTTGTAATCTGGCTGATGATGGTGGTGTCGTCTACAAACTTCAAAACAGAGTTCTCTCCATACTGGGGGTTGCAGTTGTGGGTGTACAGTGTGAACAGAAGGGGCTGAGCACACAGCCCTGGGGGGCTCCGGTGCAAGAGTGGAGGAGGTGTGACCGCCAATCGAAACTGTCTGGGGTCTGTTTGTGAGGAAGTTCAATATCCAGTTGCTAAGTGTAGTACTTAGGGTTTAACGATTATGGACAAAATCATAATCAAGATTATTTTGATGAATATTGAGATCATGATTATTTATCATGATTACGTATTGCTGATTGTGGTGTTTTTTCAGGTGGTTGAACAAATTAGTTGTGTTGCTTTGTGGTGCAGAAACAAGTCTAATGCACTCTTTGCATATGATTTGTACTTGCTTAACATCACTTGCCGTAAATCCAAAATACTTCCAAACAACGGATTTTGATCCATTCATTTGATTTTCGTTTTGTCCGTCTGCTCTCTGTTGTATATTACTCTTCTACTCTGAACTGCAGCTGCAACATCCAGGAACTTTTTGCAAAGGCTGTCGCTGCAGCTTGTGCGTGGAGCAGCATGACAGCTACCCAAAAGTGAAGACAAAACATCTTGATCTCCCCTGGGTGGCTGGCTGTTACTTTTTGGAAGCGCTTGATTTGATATGCAGCAGAGTTTTCTATGAGCGGAGCACACATTTTAAACGTCAATATCGCAGTCGATCATGTTCATTTAATTGTAGGAAGCCAAAATTGTGATCGAGATTAATATTAGATTAATTGTGCAGCCCTGGTAGTACTCAAGCCCAGAGTGCCAATCTGTTTCATGGGGTTGTGTTGAATGCTGAGCTGAAATCAACAAACAGCATTCTGATGTAGGTGTTGCTATTTTCAAGGTGTGTGAAGACTGAGTGGAGGGCAGTGGAGATGGCATCCTCTATGGATCTGTTGGGTCTGTATGCAAATTGGTGATGGTCCAAGCTGGCTGGGGTGTTGTGTTTGATGTGCTGGAGAACCAGTTTCTGAAAGTCATTTAGACTAGACACTGCAGACTTTTTGATACAGGGACGATGGTGGTTGTCTTAAAGCAGGTGGGAACATTCTCATGTGACAGTGATATGTTAAAAATGTCAATGATGACATCAACTAGCTGATTGGCACATGTTCTTACTACATGGCCAGGGATGTTATCAGGCCCAGTAGCTTTACTCATATTCACTCTCAGCAGGATTCTTCTCACATTGGTTGTGGATATTGACAGTGGCCGGTCCTCTGGAGGAGGAGTGGACTTGGCAGCTGACTCTTTGTTGAGGAGATCGAAGCAAGCATGAAAGGTGTTAAGCTGATCTGGCAACGTGGCCTCATGATGGACACCTGCTTTTGTAGCATGTGATGGTCTGGATTGCTTGCCACATATCTTTGGTGTTGTTGGTGTTGAGGTCTCTCTCCAGTCTCTCTTGGTGTTTCCACTTTGCCTCCTTGATGCCAGCTTTCAGTCTCACTCTGGCGGTGTTATATGCTTCCTTGTCACCTGACTGAAAGGCAGCTGAAAGGCCCTCATCTCTCCATTCATCCATGCTTTCTGGTTAGGGAATGATTTTATTGTTTTTGTAATCAACACATCATCAACACATTTGCTGATGTATGATGTCACTGATGATATATATTCCTCAAGATTGATGGGGTTCTCCTGGGTGGCAGCATCTCTGAACATATGCCAGTCTGAACACTCAAAACAGTCCTGTAGAGCTGCTGTAGTTTCATCTGTGCACACTTTAACTGTTTATTCTGATGGTTTCACCTTTTTAATCAGCTTGGAGTAAGTTGGCAGGAGAAGCAGGGAAATATGGTCTGACTGACCAAAATTGTGGCAGGGGATGGCTTTGTAGCTGCCAGAAGAGGGTTGTTAGAAGGGACATGCTGATGAAATTTAGGTAAAACAGTTCTGAGGTCTGTTTAAAATCACCAGCTACAATAAAAATACCATCCGGTTGTTTTGTCATGTGACTGCTGATGACCTTATACAGTTCCTGTAATGCATTTTTGAATTTGTGTTTGGGGGAATGTAAACAGCAGCATCATAAACACTGGTGAATTCTCTGGGCAGATAATATGGCCGGCATCTTAACATTAAAAACTCAACATCTGAGAAACATTGTCCATCAACTTTGACTATGTTTCAGCACCAAGCATCATTGATGTAAACACAGTCCGCCTCCCTTCGTCTTACCGGAGTCTTGCGTTCTGTCAGCACAGAACATGGTCCGAAGATAAGAAGATAAGATAATCCTTTATTAATCTCACAGCGGGGATCAGTAAAAAAAAAAAAAAGATGTAATAAATGAATAAATAAATAAAGAAGTAAGCAGACTCAATGGTTGAATTCACATTACTGCACATAGGAAATATTTATATTGTGCAGTTTAGTATGTATTGATATCTCTCCTTCACACACCAGAGGTGAAGCAGCCTGTTACTGAAGGAGCTGCGCAGTGCTGTCAAGGTGTCCTGCATGGGGTGGGAAATGTTCTCCACCAGGGGGTGGAGATGGACAACACACTGTCCGTCAAGTCCTGCAGCGACTTCTGGAAAATCGTCTGTTTGCCAAAGCAGAGAAGTGTGAATTCCACTCCACCTCCATCAGCTTCTTGGGCCACAACATCGGGCAGGGGCAGGTGAGGACGGACCCGGAGAAGGTAAAGGCTGTGTCAGAGTGGCCTCAACCCACTACACGGAAACAACTTCAGAGGTTTCTGGGGTTCGCCAATTTTTACCGGCGATTTATAAGGAACTTTAGCCGGGTGGCAACACCACTAACCAGGTTAACCTCTCCCAAGGTCTCTTTCCAGTGGTCAGATGACGCAGAACAGTCCTTCTCTGAGCTCAAGAGACTGTTCACCGCTGCTCCAGCCTGACACCTCTCACCAGTTTGTCGTGGAGGTGGATGCCTCCGATACTGGTGTCGGCACGGTGCTCTAACATTCCGGGTCTGATAACAAGCTTCACCCTTGTGCCTTTTTCTCCCGTAGACTCACGGCTGCTGAACACAACTACGATGTGGGAGATCGCGAGCTCCTGGCGGTGAAGTTGGCCTTGGAGGAGTGAAGGCACTGGTTAGAAGGCTCCGAGCTTCCCTTCGTAGTTTGGACGGACCACAAGAACCTGGCCTACCTCCAGTCAGCTAAGCGACTAAAGCCCCGCCAGGCTCGCTGGGCTTTGTTTTTTAGTCTCTTCTCTGGGTTATCAACCCCCTCTGTTTCCTTCTCAGGAACAAGAGCTGGCAGTTCCCTCTGTTCAGCATCACCTACGCTGCTGCAGCAGGGTTTGGAGGTCCACTCGTGCCACCCTCCTCAAACGTCGGGCCGACCTGCACAGGACTTCCGCGCTGGAATACCGCCCAGGTCAGAAGGTTTGGCTGTCTTCTAAGAACATTCCGCTAAGAGCAGAATCCAGAAAACTTTACACCGGCCCTTTCACCATTGAACGCATTATTAACCCTGTTGCTGTGAGACTCGCTGTGGGGTCGCCGGGAGGCTCCTGTTGAGGGGGGGGGCGGGGGGGGGGGGCACGTACTGTTATGGCTAGGGCTGTGTCCCTCTCCCTTCCTCTTGTTGTTTTGTTTTCCCTCTCCCCTGTGTTCCTGGTTCTATGTCGTACGTGCTCCGCCCTCTAACGGGCTTCGCTATTGGTTCATCCCCTCGAGGCTCCGCCTCGGCACCTGAGTCAAAGTTCATGCACTCACCGTCCAATCAGGAGGTAGTCCCTTCCCTACAAAACCCCAGTACGCCATTGCTCGTTTCCCTTTTTCAACTCAGCAACCTGTTGTCTAGTTCAGTGAAAAATTGTCACCATCCGGTGTCGCGTCTAGTAGGAATTTTGCGCTTGGATATGGCCAGCAAGCCTTGTGTGCCTCACTTATGTCAATGGCGGACCAACACGGTCAGAGGCATCAGAGTGAGGCCGGCACCTGCCTCGACTATCTCACGCTCCCCCCGGAGGAGCGTGAGTGTCAGGCACGGTTTGCCGAGGCTGGTCGCTCCCTCCACGCTGGCCGGCGCTGACGGTGCGGAGGGTGGCGGCTTGGCGCAGGGCGTAGGCCGCCTTGATAGTACGGGTCTCCGAATGCAGACATAACAGCGTCTCTGACATATTTCTTATTTGCATACACAGCTGGCGTGCCAGTCGCCACCGCTCCATTCGGCACACTACCCGATTATATATTATAACCATCTCTGAATGTTTTCTTACTCGCACTGTACATTCTTGTAGCACTTCACATTCTGAAACACAGCTTGTTCAGATGTTAGCGCCGTTAGCCATGACTTTCTGGTATTAGCCAGGCGGCTAATAGTGTGTTTGTGTCTTTGGCTTGTGAGTCACCGCTCGGCACACTACCCGAGCAGGACGTGTGTTGGAGAGCGGCGCCGCTGTTATATTATAAACGCGTCTCTGAATGTTCTTACTTGCACTGATACATTCTTATGGTCTCTTGAGAGGTCTTCTGCTAGCACTTCACATTCTGAAACACAGGTTGGTTCAGGTGTTGGCGCTGTTGGCCGTGATCTTCAGCCATTAGCAGGACGGCTAATACGTTGTTTGTGTGTCACTGGCTTGCTAGTCGCTGCCGTTCTGATCGGCACATCACCCAGGCAGGGAGTGTGCCGGAGAACGGCGCCGCTTACATCCGAGCATCCGCGGCTGATGCCGCCTCGACCCATGGTGGCGAGAAGCTGTCATCGCGGGTGCATAAACGTCACACAGTGGTTTCACCACGGCTTCACAAGCGGCCTCAAGTGAGCCGCGAACCTCCAGTAGCATGGCTTGCGCGGCTAGCGGTGCTGGCTGCTGCCATTTCTGGCTCTGACCCCTTCTTTTGGCAGAGGCCGTCAGAGGTGAGTGCAGTCATTCATGAACCGCACGCTAGATGGCGGTCATAATACTGCAGCAGCAGAGTGCGGTGCCAGAGGAGACATCCCTCACGTGAGTACTGTTGTCTTACCTGGTGAGCTCTACGGTCCACAGCGGAGCTCGGTGCTTCACTTGGCCTTGATGTTCATTTTGCCCTGTCGTCCTCAGCGATCGGTTCGCCGGGGGACGAAGAGAGGGAGGCAGCGACTTTGTTTGGGGTTCCAGCGGGTTCATAAGCGATCTCAAGTCGAGCCGCGTAACTCCGCTAGCATGGTTAGCGCGGCTAGCGGTGCTAGTCGCCGCCATTTTGGCTTTGACCCCTCTGCTTTGACCGATGACGTCAGAGGTGAGCGCCATGTGCAGTCGGGTATGAACCGGACGCAAGATGGCGGTCGTAATGTTGCGGCAGCAGAGTGCAAGGCTGACTTTCCTCACGTGAGTACTGTCTCTTTGGAAGAAGGAACCAGTAAACATCATGACCCACGGCGGAGTGCGGTGGCTTCGTCCGGTCTTGATGGGGATGGTTCTCCGTCGCTCTCAGTGACATACTGATCATGTGTTCTTCCTGTCTGGATAGCACTTAATGCTAAAGAACATTGATTAGCATGTTTTTTTATGACGGACATTTAGTATAAACATAACATTGGACACTTGTAATATCTCTAGTGTTAAAGTTACTGCATATAATTATATGCAGATTCACTTACATAACCATTTCCCTGGAGATCCTTGAGGAACGGATATTTTACAATCAATGCCTTTGCAACTTGCACATATTCCGAATTTGTGGGATACCTGTGACAAGAAAAGAAATGCAAATCTGAAAGAGTCAAGCATCAGGACAAATGCTATCCATGTATTTGTGTCATTGTTAAATGTATGTCATATGGGCAAATATGGCTTTCAAAGACTTTCACATATAAAATCTAAAAAAAAAAGAAGTTTTTCTAGGAAATTTTGCTATTTTCTGTAGTTTCCTATAATCAGATGAACTCATAGATGCAATTTGAATGGATGGAAAGGTTAGCTTAGCCTTAGCTCAACTGCTGCAAAACTACTACTAAGATATACTGTTATGTCAGTGATATTTAAATATTACAAATCATTCTATTGCTTTACCAAGTCTAACATTACCTTCCACTCACTTACGTTGTGCCACAGCTTCATAGAGAACTCTGATTATTGCATGTCTATCCTTTGGGTTTTTCTGACATGGTTCTTTGTTGTCTAGTTTTGTTTGTAGACGTCTTGGGAATGTTGGGATGTCTAAACTAGCTGGCAGCCTTACACTCACTCCATTGCTGTAATATAGCAGATTTTGTTTCCTTCTAATTTTAGGCGGAAATCAACATTGCTGTGACCCTACCAGTTAGTAGGTTACATACCAATAAGTAAAATGCATTTACAGTCTTTCATTACATTTTTGTTTACAGAAGGTATTCCTTGTAACAGGTCAGGTATGGAAATTTAGGCAGCATTAAAACGGCAATGTCAGACCTAAATATGAACCGCTATCTAGGCAATAATAACTACAACAAAAGTTATGGTGACGGTTGATGTAGCTGAAGTAGTAGATTGCTGCCATTCCTCTAGAGGCACATGCCCTAAAGTCAGTATTATTACTGGCTCTTTCCGCTTGCACACAAATCGACTTTTACCTGCTTCTTGAAAGATCCTTGAAACATGTAACCATATTCTCTGTGAGGCCACAATCAACTGTTTCACCATCCACATCATTATCTGAAATAAAGTAAAGAGATGAAATGACTAGAAAGTAGTCAAGACATCTAGGGAGATAACATCACCTTTATGTCCACCCAAAGGATGCCTAGCCACGCAAAATAAAAATTCTGTAACATTCAGCGTTTCCTCCACCATATAATCTAGATCAACAATTTAAGCAACCCTACGCGCCACAAATGCATGAACAGTTAAATTACCACCACTATCACCCCCTTTCAGTTACTTAGCTTTCCATGCAAAGCAAACAGTAACTTTACTCCATTTTACAGTAGCTATTTTAATTACCTAGTAGGTGGGGGTGAAATTAGCTAACGTTAGCAATATTAGCCAGCAAGCTACAGGCGCCATTTTACATTAACCAAACTTAGTGAGCTGTATGTGCAGTTTTACACTGGCTAGTAAAGTTAGACAAAAACGTAAGCCGGCGAGCTACAGGCGCCATTTTACGCTAACATCAAAAGTTTCTTCAGTTCTAACTTTGTTCAACAGTCTTCTTTCAGAAAGTTCTTGCTTCCAAAGCTGGCTGGATGAGGCAGAGGGCCTTCAGCATGTTCTGTGCGGCTCGGACACAGCTGACGGGCAATCTTCTGGGCCTGCACTGCAAAGTCCAAATGGTCAGGCTCTAACAAAGATGCCCATATTGTAAACAACATCTTATCTTGCCTACCATATAACGTTAGTAAATTCATCGGGGAGCTCATTGATGAAAAATCTTCTTCAGTTCTGTTTATCTGTATTTTGCTCCAAATTGAATGTGCAAAAGTAAATACTTTAACTGGAGTTAAAGACAGGCTCATGAAAAGAGAAAAAAGCTAGTGCAATCAAAGGTGCTATTATAATACTAAATCATTTTTATGCCCGGTTTCAGCTACAATTGATCCAGGTTGCGTAGTATGTTTGGTATATTGTTATTTTGTGTATTAAGAGTATCTAAGGTTGTGTAAGACTAGTCAAGGGTTTGGAAAAATAGACTGAAATACAAAAAACAGAAACTTTGGTCAAAGAGTGTCATAATGAAGTTGTAATATTGTAGGCTACAGCCCCCCTTTATGAGACTCATGCCTCAATTGGGTGGTAGCATTGTGGGTCTAGGTGGCTTTTGAAAACCATGTAAATTGTGTACAACATGACTTCACTATGAAATGACTGCTATGAGGTAGACTGAGAAATGTGGAGTTGACAAATGTTACCCATGGAGTTGTAATGAAACAGCAGGTCAACGTGAACTCTGAGATGTGAAGTTATTACAACCTTGTCAAGTTGATGGTTGGCAACAACCTTTTATATACCTTAAAGGGCTTCTTCAGTTTTTGGCTATAAATATTTGAATTATGTAGGTTTTACTTGAGTAAATGTGCTTGAGCTGATGCCAAATAAAACTTAGGTTTGTGTTAAACTGTAGGGTAGGCCTACCCAACAGAGCTGACAGCCTGGTTTTGCATAGCCACAGACCATCCTGGCTACATGACTGCTTGTAGGTCAAACCTTTCTAGATTTTTAAGATTAAATGCTCATGTTGGTGAATTTACACTCAGATGTGGCCAGTATTTCTCTTACTTGCATTCTAAGTGTTTTGTAATTTGTTAAATTTTAATGTAATTTGTAAGAAAATACTTTATAGAACAGTAATTGTGTTTTTAAAATACCCAAAATATGTTCACCATGATTTATCAAAAAAAAAAAGGTATCAATAGTTTACAGCAAACTGTTTTTTATAAATGAAAAACTAAAAATACGGTAAATGGACTGCACTTACATAGTGCTTTTCTACCTTAACAGACAAAGCACTTTACAATTAGCCTAAATTAATTAATTTGAATACCTGTGAGTGTGAGTGGTGTGTGTTAAATTCTATGTATATAAGTAACTGTATATATTGTTTTTATTTTTATTTTATTCTAATTTTAAATATTTGTATGTGTGTAGCATGAAGGGGGCTACAACTTTAATTGCATTGTGCAGCCCTGTTTAAATATCTAGCTTGAAACTTGAAACTAGATATTTTTTCTTGCCAAGTTTATTCTTGGTCACACCCACCTCAGATCCATTCGTAACTTTTTTCTCGTAGAAATTGTCACAACCCAGGCTCAGTGGGCTAGACAAATAGGGAGACCATGCACGATTTAAAGTAAAACCAAACCAAAAGGGTAGATGGAGATCGTAAGAGAGACCGAGACAGAATGAGGAGCCAGCTTAAATAACCTAAGCCCAGCCTGCCCAGGTGCAAGACATCATGTTAAATGGCTCTGCCCATCTCTACCTGCAGGCAACCTGCAAAGGAAAAACAAAGACAGCAGGAGGAGCACTGACAGAGTCAGAGGTCATCACAAAATGCAGCGTGTATAAGTGCTGACTGAGTTTATTAGACTGGCTACTTTTATTTCTGTTGTTCAGTGCAGAAAGTTAGGTTTGTGTTGTACCTCGTGCAATCAATGAATGAAAGATTTAATTGTCTTAACAGTTATTGTAAAGACAGTATTGCTTCATTCACGCAAAGGGCTTCTTCTGTTGAATAGTGTCACATTCATTTGTTACGGTTGGACAGAGCCAGGCTAGCTGTTTCCCCGTTTCCAGTCTTTGTGCTAAGCACTAACCGGCTGCTGGCTTCAGATTCATATTGAACAGAACAATATGAGAGTGGTATTGATATTTTCATCTAATTCTCAGTAAGAAAGTAAGTAAGCATTTCTCAAAATGAATATGAAAATGTAAAAAGAGCCATTTCTTTAACTGCCTGTTGACTGGATGATGTAATGTTTTACAATAATAAGTCAGTAAATGGGAAAGTTGTCATTCTACATAAACCCAGATTTTCCTGTAATTGTGCATTGTGAACCTAAACACACATGTCGTTTGGTGCTGGGCAGGTAGTGTACAGTGGGTGTATCAAGGGTTTTTTCAGTTGAAAACAACTGTCTGCTGCTGCTGGAAACAGGGTTGATGAGAATAGAGAACTGAACCAAACTGTAACTGACGGAAACTTCAGAGTTGAGAAGGGTTCAATTGCAGACCTCAGGTGCAGGGACAGTAGGTTTGCAAGCCAATAGGAAGAGAGTAGAGGCTTTTCTCAAGTCCTTTCACTTTTTTTGTCTGTACTTGTGTTCTTGTGGCTCTGTGAAATGCGTCGGTCACATCACCAGTCACAGCCAAAATACTGTCCCAATTTAATATCCACATTATTAGGAACAAGACTTGAAAACCCCAACCTCCAGGAGCAGTGTGGGTTGGGGTGTGATTTTGACATAATGGCCACAGTTAAAAGTGCAGGTCATGTGATGCCCTGGAACCCAGAAAGACTTTTTGCCATGACAAATGAAATTTCTGTCAAATTAAAGAAATTATCGTGAGCATCACACGCCTGCAAAAATCACTTTAGGTCATTAGGTCCAAAATATAATATAAACCACCAAGAGTATGTATATATAATTTTCCTGCACAGATTTGCTAAGGGGCTGGGGGTAAAATGAATTGGGTTCATTTTTGCTTTACTGTAATACCAGAACAGCACATGAACTAACTACGGAGAGATTTCAGACACACAGATGGGCATGAGGCAACGAAATGAAGCATGGAACTATCCCAGTAGGGTCAATGGCTGGTGTGGGAAGTGTCTCTGATGATGGAGCATCCCCTCTGCAGACAGCACTTGAGTTTGATGTCCAGCTTTTGACAGGCTTCACCACTCCCTGCAGTGCCTTACTGTCACCGGAAGGCTTCTAACTAGCCCTAGCCTACTGTAAGAGAGTTCGCAGTTCTATGCACTATGCATTCACAAATTTTCACATTTTATTTTTTACTCCAGTCATTGCTGGGTGTTAGGGGAAATGAGGAAGATGTACAGTTCTAGCAGTAGCATTATTAGCTGTCGCAATTCTTCGGCTGTCAGGTCGAAAAAGTGATCTCAGCTCTGTTTCTGCAGATTGAGTTGCAGAGGACGCAGGTGATGCTGCGTAGTTGTAGTTTATCGTTGCTGCAATATTGCTGATCACTTCGGAGGAGGATAAAATTGTGTTTAGCAAGCCGACAGCCTCGGTCACCACCCGATCACGGTTGAGATTCTCCATGACTCCATGGCGTGAAATGACCCTATGACCCAAGGGGAAAAAACCCGTGGAGATGGAAGTCCATCCATCCATTGTCTATACCGCTTATCCTCTTAGAGGGTCGCAGGGGGCTGGAGCCAATCCCAGCTGACATTGGGCGAGAGGCAGGGTACACCCAGGACTGGTCGCCAGTCAATCACAGGGCTGACACATAGAGACAGACATATTGAGAAGCCTTCCGGTTTTACTGAAATGACTTCTGGATATACTGAAATGCTTTCAGGTACATATGAGCGTTTCACACATGTGTGTGTGAGTTTTCAATAGTATGGATGCGTGTGTGAAAGTGTCACATGTGAATGCGTATGTGTTTGCGTAACACATACGTTGTTGTGTAACAAAAGTCTGAATTATTTCCTAAACGGCCCCTCATATGGGACTCCCCACCAGTCACTTCTAGATATCCTATGGCCTGGATGACCCAGCATCTTCCTGCAAAACACGCAAGTAAAAGACTGTATAACAATGGATATTTAACTTGGAACGTCATTAAGTCCCATGCATCACAGAGTAGACTCTGCAGTATGCGCTTCACAGGCTCATGTTTATAAAGCCAGTTTCCTACAGGACCCGTCGCACTGGTATAGCTCAGTGGTTACTTCGACCAACAATTCTCACTGGAGAATACGCTGATCTCAGTCCCTCCCCGGGATCGAACCACGGGCGCTGTCCAGTGTTTTCTCTTCCTCTGATTCCAAACTGCAACACAACAGCTACTTTTTACAGTAATGTCTTCTTTAAGAGGATAAAAGCACTCCCTCCACAGCTGCGTCCCATTACAACGCACAGCCTTGATAAGGTCTGTTTCCTGCTGTTCCAGACGCACTGGTGTAGCTCAGTGGTTACTTCCACTGTTCCGTCCCTCCCCGGGATCGAACCACGGGCGCTGTCCAGTGTTTTCTCTCTCTATGAACTGGCCTGCTGTCTTTAATTCTGCTAAAGACTCTCATAAACACCACAGTTACGTTGAGTGAAGCTGTCCCAGTTTGGCGAATAAAAGAGTCGACACTTTTTTCCGCAAGTCAGTGCAGTGCAGCTCTGATTGAACAACAAAGGCTAATGTTGATTTTGTTGCTGTTGGTTTTATTGTATTTCCTCTGAGGTTGTATTTCAGCAATATACCCATAAATGCTAAAGTGGTGTTATACATGTTACTGGAGAATTTGCGATAATAGCACCGTCAGACGCCCAGCTGATACTCGCCTCAACAGTGCACCCTCTCGGCTATAATGTAGCCTGTTTCCATTTTACCTGGGTCAAGCTGGCACGATTTAGGTCTTCCGGTTGTAACTCTTGTTTCAAAATGACATATTTCGGCTTTTTTTTATATGATAACACATATATAGGCTATATTTTAGAGACAGTGTTTCATGATATTTTAAGAGATTGTTTGTACAACTTAACACATTCCATTATAAAATATGCGGAATTAGTATATTAGGGCAGCGCACGGCACCATTTTACAGATCTACCAAAAATATTAACAGCCGTTATAAACTTATTATTAGCAATTTATTATAACTATTAACTTTGCTTTCTGATCTGCAATAGCAGATAAATACAGTGTAAAATTATATTTACATGGATAAATTATGCACACAGTGGTAGGATATCAACAAGCAAAGTTAATCTATACCATTGCAACTCAGAGCGTATCACCTATTTTATTTTAGTTTTTAGGGTAACCAATTTCAGTTGGACAAATGTTCTTTTGTTGTCCCCGAATAATGGGAGCCATGTTTCCTCTGCCCCGGTAAATGTGTACAGCACTGCTAACAATATCCTCAGGCTTGGAAATGATCAAATTCACCACACACAATTTAGGCCGTCAACTATCTGCTGTAACTTAGTATTTCAGAGACATAATAGTTCCCCACTGCCCCATCTCCACCGAACATGTGGCACTGTCAACATCAGACCGCGGGTCAGATATTCACGTTGCTTTATTAAGTATAATTCATATCCAAGGGTTATGAACTGATCTGGAAGCGAGGTGAATTAATTTCCTGTCGCGCATGCGTATTAGCGGCACCGACGATAGTCTGTTGACAAATATCGGGGGAGGGACCACTGCGGCGTAAGTAGATCTTTGTTCAGACTGAAATATATATTCAACATAATTTAGCACTGTATGCATAATTTGTCCATTTAAATATAAGTTTACACTGCATTCATCTGATATTGCGGACACGGCCGCCACAAAGCTAGCGGAAAGGAAAGTGCTGTGTTAAACATCTGTAAAAACCGCTGGGGCCGAGTGGTAATGTAGCAGAAAGGTAGGATCCGTGTCGAGCTAGCCACACTGAAACATCTGATTTCCGGTGCGAATCCCTAAAGCAAAATACGTGTTTACATATCTGTTAAAATGTATCTGAGTGAAAGAGCATACAAGTGAAAACACAGACCGCATGTAAGAATAATTATGGAGTAAATGAAAACTCGCTCCCATGATACCGTTTTCCACCGCACACATCTCAGTTCGTGCTTACATTTTGAAGGCGAAGGCGGCCAGTTTCCGTTGTCACCCATGGTAACGTTCGCTCTGACTCAGCCTCACAGCTAGCTACCAACAACCCCTTTCTAACACCGTCCCAGATTTCATCTTCTGCTTTAGGGTCATTGTCGTTTAAAGTCATATCGACAGTCGACATTCTGTAGTTTCGAGCAAAGTTCCTTCCGTCTTACTGTCAAACTTATGAACTTGTTTCACAGTCTGGCTGTGGGAGCGAGTGAAGGCGGTCTCCTCGTCCACGACTGTCGGCAGAAATGAAGAGGTGAGTGGGACGGTAACATGCGCCATTGTCAACTAATAACAACAGAAATACGCCGATAGACTAGGCTGCCAGTCCACTGACTAGCTAGTTGTTAATTAACCAATTAAAGCGCCAATTTAACCACAGCATAACTCAACTCTTGTAATTCCATGTGTGCAGCCAACAGAAGAGCCCTGAACCAGATGGGAGTGTTACCGTCAACGAGGAAGGTAAAACAAAAACACAGTACTACTATTACTCATTAAGTGGATGTCACTATCATTATTGTGTTGTGAAAAGGTATTTAAAGTTATTAAAATGGTACCAAAGGGAATGTTATGATATGTTTTTGTGCTTTCATGAGTCAAACATCCCAGTTTCAGGCACTGTCTTTGAAAGTCTAAAACTCTTGAATTAATGGCGGTTCAGGCTTTTAATGTTATCATACCCCAATGTATGTTTCTGAAGTGTCTTAGCCCAATCCAGGGAAACCCTTTAAAGCCTCCATCAGTGCGTGTACTTAGACATTTTAACCATGAAAACATGCTGTGTATGTGCTTACTGTATATCATTTCCTTACACTCTTTTCACTTCCTACCCTGTAAGAGCACACATGGTTGTGTGAGGATACCTGAAGCACTAACAATATGGTTTTAAGTTGTCTTAAAGCCAATCTTTCCATTTCCATTTCCAGCTACTTTTGACAACTATAAAGTTGACTTAACGTTCTGTGTGGCTTTGTGCTCCTTCAGGGTCCGTAGCCACGGCAGAAGACCCGGCAGCTATTGCCACCATTCAGTCTGCCGCCACCTTCACTGACCAACCCATCAAATATCTGTTCAAGACAGAAGGAGCAGGCGGGCAGGTAGGACAGAGTATTGACAACAACACGTGGTTATTTCAGTTAACCTGCGAGGTGTTATTTCAAATCAAGTGAGGCGTTATTTCCACCAAGAGGCACTTGAGCTGACATATTCACTGTGATATATTACACATAACCACACAAATACACTCATGTAAGTCTGAAGGGGGAAACTGTAACTCAGGGAAAATCTTTCTCTAGACGATGCACACAGACGGCAATCAGACAGACCCTCTGCATGACGACAAAATGAAAACAGATTTTGTATTAATATTGTAGATACAGAACTGAAAAGTAAGGGCAAAGCACACTGGAGTGAATTTAAATGAACATTTGTGAACAGAAATAAAGTGTGATTTAGATCGCTATCTCCACTCCTGAATCCACAAGATCTTTACAATACCTGTGGGGTCACGTGACTGACGACTGTAGCCAAAGGGGACCCCCCTACCACTCCACCCCACCCCCTTAAAAAAAAAAAAAAAAAGTAAGCCCCCCCCCCATGCTATTTTTTCTCAAAATAGCATTTGAGACAAAACCAAAGATATTAATGGAAATTCAAAGAGTGACTTGAGCTTGCACTAGAAATGTATTAGCAAAAATATATTACAGGTTTTCTATTGTTGTTATTGCATACATGAAACAGATTTTAACAAGTGCATATCTTGTCTGTGACTTCACATTTCTTGATAATTGTGCCAGTATGACAGTCACATTACCTCCTGGTCTCAGTACTCATGACCCACTTCACTTAATGGAGACCTAAAAGTAGAAGTTAGATTTAGATTCTGTATCTGTGTGCTCTACAGTTGTGAATATATCACCACAGTGATAATGAAATATTGACCATTCAGTGTAATGTGTTGTGTCCCAGGTGACCTACAGAGTGATCCAGGTGTCAGATGGCCAGTTGGAGAGTCAGACAGACGGAGCTGCAGCGGTCAGTCTGGTTGCTGGTTTCCCTGCAACCACTCAGGCTGTCACACAGGTGAGGACAGCACTGACCCAACTGTATGAGCGTGAATAATTCTGATCTTCATGAAAGACAGAAGTACTAACCTTTTACAGTCAACTTTCAAACCTGACGGTATTTAGTAAAGCAGAAATACCCATGTCACATTTCTTTCAGTTAAACTCTGTTATATCATATTAATAATTTAATTTTAATAGTTTTTAACCAAGACATCCAGTATTTGGATCAACTAGCTTGCAAAAAATAAGTAGCCTAGATTAAGTAGGCTTTAGCTTGTTTTTCAGTGTGTCAGATACATATTTAATCAACATTTCTGTAAATATAAGTATCAGATCGGACTCGGTATAGAGTGCTGCAGGGATGGCATATTTTTGTAGGCCAGCCCGGAAGTTAGCATCGCACTGGTTCCACTCCACAAAAAGCCAATGGGATTTTTCCACTGGATTTTGGATTATTGCAGAAAATAAGCTCTGTGGCAAACAAAAGTTTATGCTGCTTGCACGTTTTGTTCAGCAAGGTAATCTTTACAAATGAACACCACTTTTATTATTTGTGCGCTTACCTCTTCTACCAAACCCTTTCTTGAAAGTTTGAGTTAGAACAGTTTGCAAGAGCGCGAGTATAAACCCAACGAGGCTGTAAAGGCGGACGAGTGAGTCGATGAGTTTCTGTGTTCGGCATGATGACGTTTAATGTCCCCGACGACCTCTGTAGTCTCATTTAGCCACTTGTTAGCAACCGCCTTTAAAAGCACATAAAAGCTTCAAAATTCACAAGTGGGGTATTTACTGACATATTTTATATTGCAGAACAAAACGTGAAAATCTCTTAAGCTTGTGTTAACCACAGACCTTATTTCAGGCATCTAACCAAAAACCCATTCAGGAAACCCACTGACTTCCAGACAAGGGAACCGTCTCGAAGCAGAGACGGCAAATGAGTTAGCTAAAATGCTAACTCGTGTCCTGGTTTTAGGACTCATTCCTGCAGCACTTAGTGGCTCAGTATTTTGGCAAATCTAAGCTGTGTAATGCAACACCAACCCCAAAATACATTTTGTTTTAAACATAAGACGTAAGTCTTCTCTTGTCTGGACAAAAAGCTAAATTCCTTGCTATAGAGGTAGATGAGGCAACAGTTTGAACCCCCTCACCACTGATGTTCTGATTTAATGACTTCTTATAAGATGATACATTTGAGTTCAGGGGAGTTGGAGGGTGGAACTTTCCTTTTTATGTAAGTGGTGACCTTGATTGACTGCTCTTAGTGGTCAGTAGGCATTATAAGTCACTGATTATTAACTGATCTCCACCTCTGATCCAGACAAAGGCTTAAATAGGCCACGGATATTTTCTGTTTCTCAAAGTTCATGCAATCACAAAATGTGTTTTGTTCAAAGATAATATGTACTACTTTGCATTATAAAACACACACTTTAAATACTTTTTTTTGCTGCTACAAGTGTAATAACTGTACTTCATGCTTCAAACAGCAGCTAGACACTTCACCCTCCATCTGAAGGACACTTTCTGTTCAAGTGCAATTTTTATATTTTCTTTAATTTTTTATTGCAACTTCATTGTTCCCTCTCTTTATTTGTGACATTTGTTTTGTCTCAGTACACTTTATAGTTACTAATTATGTTTTGTGTATGTCATACCTTTATTTTCTGTTTCTTTCATGCTCAGTTTTTGTATGTATTAGATGCTCATAATATACAGTATTTTAGTTATTTAAAGTTACTTATCTATACTATGCATCTGTCCTGCTGTGACTGATATTATATACTCAGTCACATTCAGCATTTAGTGTAGAAATGCTGTATCAGAGGCTTTTAAATCCACCCAAGATTAAAGTACATTTTTCTGGTAAAACACTTGGAAGTTTAAAATGTGCAGGTGGCTCTAGATGTTACAGTTTCTGTCTATCCACAGCAGTAACTGCCTCAACAGTAGCTTGCAGATTTCCTGATAGATTTGATCTCTCGTTTCTTTTGCACCAGTTGTACAGTGCAACACAAGGCTAACAGTGGAGCTAATGTCTCTTTGATGTCAGGCTGTGTTCTCCCAGTCTGAGGGGTTGGAGGGAGACGGCAACACAGAGACACAGTACACCTACTACCCTGCCACCATTGCAGATGCCACCACTGGCACCATGGTGACCACAGTGCAGGCCTCTGACACACTGCTGGGCCAGACCACACCCACAGGTAATTACTGCCCGTATAGAAAGTCTGGCACACAGCTATGACAAAGCTTATGCTGTTATCTTCTTCCTTGAAAAATACAGTACAATGCCATTTTCATTTGACACTGACTTTATAAGAGTTAAATAAAAATAATGATCATGGACTTAATATATAATACATAATAATTGATACAATTACAAAACAAAATTTTAAACTTATTTTGGAGGAGAGTCTTTTTTTTAAATTACCCATAATTTAAAGGCTTTACAGTGCATGAATTCTTTAAGATGTTCATTATAAGATGCTATATGTCTACTTATACTTATTCGTTGCAGCTGACGGTAAGCTTTTGTTTTACAGGGCAGCTTTATGTGATGATGTCACCCCAGGAAGTTTTGACAGGTTCCAATCAAAGGACAATCGCACCTCGCACTCAGCCATACATAGCGTAAGAATTACAGCAATGTTGCATCTAATTTGAAGTGCTAAATTTCAGGTAAATGTAGAAAATCTTGTACATCCAGCTTGCCGAGCCAACTTAATATCTTTGTTGTAATCTGTTTTCTAGAAAGCAAGAGGCTCCTCGGGCTTCCAGAGACGAGAAACGGCGAGCCCAGCACAATGAAGGTTAGTGCTCACATCCAATGTGAGCAGCTGGAGATGAAGCTGTATTTTTTTTATTTGTCTGAGCAGGTATGAATGATAGAGTTAAGTCTCAAATTCTAATGTTGTTGCAACAGTTGAGCGCCGGCGCAGGGACAAGATCAACAACTGGATTGTGCAGCTGTCAAAGACCATCCCAGACTGTAACATTGACTATACCAAGACAGGACAGGTGAGTCCAGCTCAGACTTAGACTTCACTTGGCCTGTCATTCTAGCAAAGATAGGTGAAATCCAGTGACAGTATGTTACTCTTCAGACGTCCTGTTCATAAACACTACACATAATTACGTTAGAAAGGATTGAGAAAGAAAAAGTTGAGGCTGTTTGTGAATTTTGAAGTTCTCTTGTGTTTTATCTCAGAGTAAAGGAGGAATCTTGTCCAAAGCCTGCGAGTACATCAAGGAACTCCGACAGAGCAACCTGAAGCTGGGGGAAGATATCAGCACTCTTGATCGTCTCAGAATTGACAACCAGCTACTTAGACAGGAGGTATGTCTGCTTGTATTTGCTGTACTTTGGGACTAAAGCTGTCGAGTGTCTTTACTTTTTGCCACTGTACAAGCTTTGAAATGTTAGCCATTTAGATCACTCTCAGTCAAGTAGAAAGAAATGGCAGATATAGTGTTTTCCTCAGAATTGTGTTCTTGTGTGAATAGGTCTGTATTGACTAATCCACCTGCTGATTTATGTGTTCTGCCGCCACTATCATTGCCGTGGCAGAAGCTGAACAAATGTACTCTGACAGTGGAAATGGGGATGTTTCGGTCAGCAATTGACACAGCCCAGCTATGAAGAGATCAGCGGCACTCTGCTGGCAGACAACATTCTTTAGCGCTCCCTGAGTGGCAGGTTGTTGACACATCACTCAGAATGCAAACAGGAGGATTTAATCGAGATGAATTAAAATGTAACTGACTTCAGGCCTGCAACTAATGATTAGTTTCATTATCGATTCATCTGCCCATTACCCTCTTGATAAATTGACTAATAGTTTGGTCTATAAAATGTCCTAAAACTGTGGAAAATGCCCATCATAATTTCCAAGAGCCCAAGGTGATGTCATCTGATGTCTTGTTTTTATCCAATCAACAGTCTGAAACCCAAAGATATTCAGTTCACTATAATGTAAGTCAAGGAAAGGCAGCAAATCCTCACATTTGAGAAGCTGGAACCATCAAATATATGGCATTTTTCTTGGGAATTGACTGAAACAATTAATCAGTTATCAAAATAGTTTCCAATCGACTAATACAGGGGTTCTCAACCTTTAGTAACTTAAGGCCCACTTCTGTTGTTCAAAAATTTCCGGGGACCACCTTCCCAAATAAAGAAAAAAAAACCCATAACATCCCGGGTGCTTTAAGTATCTCTGGAGCTTCGATGCTTTTAGCACGTCCTTTGACAGGATTTCACCACATTCAACACACTGTGCTTTGCACTGCCTGTCATTATGAATCCAAATTTAATGTATTGAGGCTCATATTTCCTCACCACATGCTTTGGAGCTTTTACTGGTGCAGGGTTGTCTCCCACATCACTTTTTCCTTTCAAAAATCGATCCATTTTGTGTCACTGTATCCAGGGGAACATTTTACTACTAATCATTGATTTCATGGAGCAGAGCCTTGTGGATTTTGCTTTTTCTCCAAAGTTGAAGTCTAGCCATCTGTTACAATGTGCAGTTTTTAGATCCTAAACTTTATTTAAATGGCATTCAGTATATATATTTTCAACATGTAGCAAATTCTACAGCACGTCCTGGACATATTTCTTGGCAAAATGGGTTAAAAGTAAAATTCTTTACATACATTAGTGTAATTGCACTGGTTTACCAGCAAGATGCCACTGCAGTAATGGCTGTTTTATGTCCACCTTCAACCTGAATTTGTCTATTGAGTGCTAGGAAGCCACTCATAACGCACATAGATAATAGCTACGTTCTAATGAAAGACCAATTATCAGCCCAATGTAGCAGTCTGAACCTCCTATTTCCATAGTTAAACATGACTTAGTTAATTCAATTCAATTCAGTTTTATTTATATAGCGCCATATCATAACAAAGTTATCTCAGGGCACTTTTTCGAGTAGAGCAGGTCTAGACCGACTCTTTATATTTACAGAGACCCAACAGTTCCCACAATGAGCAGCACTAGGCGACAGTGGCAAGGAAAAACTCCCTTTTAACAGGTAGAAACCTCGAGCAGAACCAGGCTCAAGGTGGGCGGTCATCTGCCTCGACCGGTTGGGTTGAAGGGGGACGGGGGGAGCGGGAGAGAGAGAGCAGAAGGAAAGAGAACATACAGCAGCACAGTACAGTTCCACATAGGGATGTAAAGCAATAGCTGTGGTAATGCCATTGATGTTAACACCAACAGAAACAACACTAAGAGCAACATTATAATAGCAATACTAATAATAAGAGCAACAACAGTAATAGCATCAGCGGGTGCAGAGCAGGAGCACGGGGGCAGCAGGTGGCTGCAACCACAGACCCAGACTCAACAGCTCCGGAGGCAGAAACACCTGCAGAAAGCAACAGAAGGGGAGAGAGAGAGAGAGAGGAGAGAAAGCACACAACTACGGGAAGAAGTTGAATTAATAACAAGCATTGATGGGATATGAGGGCGTACAGATGGAGAGGAAGAGGAGGAGAGAGGAGCTCAGTGCATCATAGGAAGTCCCCCGGCAGTCTAGGCCTATAGCAGCATAACTAAGGGGGGGCTCAGGGGTCACCTGAGTCAGCCCTACTATAAGCTTTATCAAAGAGGAAAGTCTTAAGCCTACTCTTAAATGTGAGGAGGTTGTCCGCCTCCCGTACACAAACTGGGATCTGGTTCCACAGGAGAGGAGCTTGATAGCTGAAGGCTCTGGCTCCCATTCTACTTTTAGAGACTCTAGGAACCACAAGGAACCCTGCATTCTGGGAGCGCAGTGCTCTAGTGGGGTAATAGGGTACTATGAGCTCTTTAAGATATGATGGTGCCTGACCATTTAGGGCTTTGAAGGTGAGGAGAAGGATTTTAAATTCTATTCTGGATTTTACAGGGAGCCAGTGTAGAGAAGCTAATATTGGAGAAATATGATCTCTTTTTCTGGTTCTTGTCAGTAAACGTGCCGCAGCATTCTGAATCAGCTGGAGAGTCTTAAGGGACTTATTGGGGCAGCCTGTTAATAGAGAGTTGCAATAATCCAGCCTAGATGTAACAAATGCATGGACTAGTTTTTCTGCATCTTTTTGAGACAGGATGTGCCTGATTTTTGCAATGTTACTTAAGTGAAAAAAGGCAGTTCTTGAAGTTTGTTTTATGTGGGAGTTAAAGGACATATCCTGATCAAAGATAACTCCAAGATTCCTTACGGTGTCGCTGGAGGCCAGGGCAATGCCATCTAGAGAAACTATATCTTTAGATAATGTGTTTCAAAGGTGTTCGGGGCCAAGTACAACAACTTCGGTTTTGCAGGTCATCCAGGTTTTTATGTCCTTAAGGCATGCTTGAAGTTTAGCAAATTGATTGGTTTCATCTGGCTTGATCGATAAATATAATTGGGTATCATCTGCATAACAATGAAAATTTATGGAGTGCTTCCTAATAATATTGCCTAAAGGAAGCATATATAAGGTAAATAGAATTGGTCCAAGCACAGAACCTTGTGGAACTCCGTGACTAACTTTGGCGTGCATAGAGGATTCATCATTAACGTGTACAAACTGATAACGATCTGATAAATAGGATTTAAACCAGCTTAGTGTGGTGCCTTTAATGCCAATTAAATGTTCTAGTCTCTGTAATAGAATGTGATGGTCAATGGTATCGAATGCAGCACTAAGATCTAATAAGACAAGTACAGAGACAAGTCCTTTGTCTGATGCAATTAGAAGGTCATTTGTAACTTTCACCAGTGCTCTCTCTGTGCTATGATGCACTCTAAATCCTGACTGAAAATCCTCAAACAGCTTGTTGTTGTGTAGAAAGTCACACAACTGATTGGCGACTGCTTTCTCAAGGACCTTAGAGAGAAAAGGAGGGTTAGATATAGGTCTATAATTTGACAAAATCCCTGGATCAAGAGTGGGCTTTTTAAGAAGAGGCTTATTTACAGCTACTTTAAAAGGACTGTGGCACATAGCCTTTTAATAAGGACAGATTGATCATATCTAGTACATAAGTGCTAACTAAGGGTAAAATGTCTTTAAGCAGCCTAGTTGGGACGGGGTCTAAGAGACACGTTGATGGCTTAGATGAGGAAATCATGGAAGTTACTTGACTAAGGTTGATGGGAGAAAAGCAGACTAAATGTACAGGTTTTACAGTTGTTTCTAAGGTTCCTGTGTTTGAAGATAAGTCAGTACCAACTGAGGGCAGGAGGTGCTGAATTATGTCTCTAATAGTTAGACTAGACTAGACTAGTTAGAATAGTTAGCCATGGTCGTTGCATTCCTGATAGAAAGTCATAAGTCAGCTGATGAGTCATTATTACTTCATTGCTACTGTATTATCTGTGTTGTATCTGTTGCTCAGGTGGAAGACTGGAAGTCCAAGAATCAGATCCTGAGGAACCTGCTGCGACAGCATGGCATTGTGGGATCATGCAGCACAGATCCCCAGTGAGAAGCCTGTTGCCAACAGGTATTTGAAGACAACCACGTATAGGCCAAAAGAGTACTTGAAATGCTTTGAGATACTTTATTTGTGATAGAGTGTGCATGAAATAGGGTGAAATAATTGAATATTATCATTAATATTCAAATCCAGCTTCTTTGCTAAATGACACCTTTTGAATATTATCTTTGAAGCTTTTTACAAACTTGAAATCCTTTGCCTGGTGATTACAGCTCAATCATAATAACATGATGGAAACATTGGAACATCAACTTGAGTTTCAGAAGTCAAATCAGTTTAACAAAGCCCTCATTGAATGCCTTTCTCCACAAACATCATGATTGTTCATTAACCACCAGTACAGTAAGCTCTAAAACATGACCAGCTACTTATGTCAGTCTCTTTTTCTTAACCTTTGCAGTACTGTGCTTCTCTGTATCAAATGCACTCATGTTAATGTCACAGAAAAACATTGTAATCATGCTTTGACTTTTCATCTTTTATCAATATCATGTTGACCAGTTGATACCAAGTTTGTTAGTTCAGCGCTTTTGCTTTGTATTTTTGTATGTTTCATGAAACCTCACTGGGGACAATAATTGCATTGCAACAATGTAACTAACTAAATAAACAGGTTGTTAAGCATTGCATTGTAGGTAGGCTATGTATGTCTTTATAATAAAAAACTCAAACGATATACTGTATGTTATATATCACGTTCAATTGTGTTTATTAAAGTTGGTAAATTGGTTAAAACATGTAGAACATATGTTTTATTGCACCTTAGTTATAAGTGTACATGCACTGTGTTTATCTGCATGTCTAGCATGAAGATGAAGTGCGATACGTAGTGAGTGTATGTTTTATCGTGAAGGTTCTTTGCGGAAGTACTTCACTTCATTGACGCTGGGAGAATTAAGCACGCGTAGATGCCCTAGACATTTCTCAGCCACTGCACTGTGGTTTTATTGATTTAAAGGAATATAAGAACAAACGGAAGTTTCACCAATGATCTGTATACTGCTGGTAGCCGGACACGGCACCGTCTTAGAGGCACAAATTAAGGTAAGTAGCTTGAATGTTGCAGCAGAAAGGAGAGAACTTGCAACAGTGCAAAGTTCGCTTTAGTTGTGAAGGTGCCTTGCTACTACAGTCAGCCGAATGTCCTTCAAGAATCTGGCACTTGACCACTGCGTTACTTGTCGGCTAGTGTGTATACCTGTTAGACTACCACTTAGGACATTTACGGAATCGTGAGGATGCACATGTGCGTCCGGCTTATATCTGACCCAACAACCATATCGTAAATTTTGTAAAATTACATTTTTATCATTGGCTCACACTAGTTTTCACTGCCCCCTACCGAGCATTGTGGTGGAATTAAATTGTAGGAATTCTTAGGGGAGTAATTCTTGAAAATTGAGGTTTTGTGAAAATGAATGCCGTTTGTGGGCTTGTGCATATGCCGAATTATTGAAGGAAATCTAGTGGTTGACATGACAGCCTTAAGCATTTTAAACAAGTACGTGTCTTTACCAAGAAAGAAAGACAGCATAACGGAGCTAGCTTCTTTTATTAAGTTTGGCATGACGTCTCCTCCTCCGAAGAAGGGGACGTGTTGTGTCCAACAACACCTGAGAGTCCAGGAATAATCCTGAGTTTGAACTGAATGTTTATAATATGTCGCCAGTTCTAAGTCTGTAAGTATTATACACATAGACCTCACGTGAAGTAATCAAGATCTGTGATACAGTAGGTTATTTTGAATGGCCATAGACATTATAATATATATATATATATATGCATATATATATATATGCATATGTGTATATATATATGCATATATGTATATATATGTATATATATATATATATGTATATGTGTATATATAGGCCTAACAGCTATATATATATATAACTGTTAGGCCTAAAGCCAAAACCATGTTGTAGTATGGTGATTTGTATTTGAGTCCAGCTCTCCTCTCCTCTCCTCTCCCAGAATGATGATACAGGCTTATACAGCCACTTGACTGGGGTACCAAAGGCATTACTTCCTGGCACTGGAGGAAAGAAGATCCTTGATTTTTGGTGGGAAACGGTCAAGATGTGCGTAACAGTGACAAGTGGCCCAAACATGAACAGGCCTAATTTCTGATTATCTTTTGTAGCTGCAGTCACTCTAAAACTTTCACTGGCTAACTTCTTCTGATTGCATCTCTGACCTTTTGTTTGTACATATTTTTTATTACATTGTTTCATATTTCTATTCTGTACAAATATATTTTATATTTGTTTCTTGACTTTTGCAGTACTTGCTTTTTATTTTCTTATTTCTCTTAGTATGTTGTTATGCACCAAAATACCAAGGCAAATTCCTTGTATGTGAAAACTTACTTGGCAACCTGATTCTGATTTCTCTCCAGGCGACAGTTGTTCACAGAAGTGTATCTGGTCACTAATGCAGACAAGTAAGTTCCAACGGTTGCATGACCCAATTGGTGTTAATTCTGCAGTGTTGTCACAGTTTGATGCCAAAGCCACTTTTAGTCTGCTCCTGCCCTACTCTTATTCTGTTACACTGACCAGGTACAAGCACTATGAGCGCTGGGCCACTGCTAATGACTTCCCGGTGGAAAACGTGGTAAACGACGGCAGCACTACATTGGAGGACCGTCTCGGGGCCGTGGCTGACCTTGAGCTGGCCATACGCAGCCGCAAGCTGCAGGACGACATCATGGTGGTATGATGAATCTGTCTGTTGTTAATGTTTGAGGGTGTTCATTCACACAACTGCTCGGTTATATTGTGTTGACCGGGTGTATTCAGTTAGAACTTAATGAATGTCTCATACAATGAGGAGTTTCATTTTGTGTAAGCAGATTGCAGGAGACATGCTGTGTGCAGATCAGAACTTTGACATTGCTCAAGTTATTCGCTTCTTCAGGTCCAAGGTGAGATTTACTACAATACAGATATGCACCAGGAGGACCTCGTGCTTATTCACATACACATAATGATTTTAGTGGACATAAAACCATACAATTGAGTATGTGCAAAGGATATTCATCACAAATATGTCCTCTACCACCTGTTATAGTAGGGAAGTAGTAGTATTTTTGTGGAGGTGAAGTCATGAGCATCTTGTAGTAGCCTGTCCTTTTGTGTCTGTGCTGCAGCCTGGAGAGCTCATCATATACTACGAGCTGGAAGAAAGTGAGAAAAGCAGCTCCAGGGGCATTGTGGAGGTATGCCCTGACACCCACAGGTGACAAGTGTTTTCCTTTAGTCCCATAATGCACACCATGCTGTAACAGCAGTACTAAGAAGTACTTTTGTGTGTGTGGCGTTTCAGAACCTCACTGACATCAATTTTGAACCTGTCACTATGTTGCAGATTTGATTTTAATCTATTGTAGTTTTATGAAACAGGATAACTTGCTTCTTGGAGAAACCGCAGGAAGGGCTGACAGAATCCCGGCTGGCCAGCGTGGTGTTTTACTGCATCCAGAGAGACACACTGTCCTACCTGTCTGACTTCCTCAGCCTGCAGCCTCAAGCCGCAGACAGGACCTTCGGACGATACTGGGTTCGTAAGTGATTCATTCAATAAGGGTTATTTCAGCAAAAAATATGACTTTTTGTTATTGTCATATCATGCAAGATTGAATTACACCCATGACTTTACTTCTCAAAGTCACTTAAACATAAGTTTTGGCTAAGTTCCTGTGTGTTACATTATTCACCAAAACTCCCAAAATTACATAATTCAACATAATTTTCCTGTACAAACTAAATCAACTACTGATACTCGACCTTCTGTATAACTTCTTAGACAATTATTAGACAAACTGTTGTGACCAATGGGAAAGTGTGAAACTAACTGCTGACTCACTCAATTTTGACTAACTGAGATTATACTTTACCAAACCCAAATGACACCAGTGCATTATTATGAATTAATAACCGGTTACCTTTCTCTTCAGGAGTGGCTTATTAATGAGAAGCAACTTGATGTGTTTGGGATGAAGCTTCCCACTGGCTTCCAGCTCATTGGACAAGTGGTTTGTATCTGTACCTCAGTTCATCTGCTATGTTTTATGTTTTTTCACACAGCAATGCCTTCTGCAAATTCATAGATTATAAGGGACAAAAGAAAATAATGATGATCATTCTTAACTTAGACCTTAAAAGAGTACTCAATCGATTTACTGTTACACTCCTATAGCACTGTCAGACTCACGATGGACAGTTTAAAAAAAAAGGATCAAAATTGATGCAGCAGAACCAGAGACATCATCCTTTATATTCCACACATTCTTCTTCCTTGTCAAAACCTTGTGCCTACATTACCCGCAATGCAACTTGAATGCCGACAGTTCAGTCTGAGATTCAAGTGTGTTATGCTAGTAGCGGCTAATGTAGCCTGGAACCTCTTGCCTCAATCGGAGATGAGGAGCGGGCTACAAAGGGCTGTTAAGCTCACTTCTTTCTAACTCCACTCCCCCAGATTTTTTACATTTTCAAACTTGTAGTCTTCAGACCCAACTGACGCTGACTCAAGTGACATCACTTGAGGACTTTGTGTAGCTCCCTCTGGAGCCACAAAAGGCTTTATACAACTTTTTTCACATGTGCAGTAGTACTCCCCAACACCTGAAACAGACTTTAATGTGTAAAATCAGTGGAGTTCCCCTTTAACTTGCGAAGCAAAACGTATTGCAGTGTGTTAAAGCTGCACTAAGCAAGTGGCAAGAAGAGAAAATGCTTAAATATTTTAACATTTGAAAGCTGCCATTACCCATAAATCATGTAATGTGATATCAGCTGCAAATTGTGCACTCATTCCTTAATGTCTTCTACTTTTGCTCATAATATCTGCCATCAGTTCCGACTTTTTGGAAACACTCCCCACTCCATTTTATATGGAGCAGCACAGCACTTGACTCAAAACATTTGACTCCTGTGTGAAAAGTGAATAACTTGAACCTAACCAGAATAACTTTATCATTTGCCTTTATCATTGCTTGAGTCAGGACAGGCAGATGTCTAAGGAACTGTCAGTAAGACATAAGACACTGTGTCTTAATGTCATTTCTCATTGAGACATTCATACAGTAACCAAAATATAAATAAAGCCAAATGTCCTCTACAGCCAAATGAATAAACTCATGTCATACAAACATCAATTTCAGTAGTCTATTCACAGGTTTACCCGTCTTGTCCCTATTCACAGTAAGAACCTTATATGTAACAGTAATGTCAAATAAAAATGAAAAAAGTACAGTAAAAACAAACGTCTCGATACAACAAATTCATGTAATCAGGAGCCATTTAGAAATGAAAATATAAATCCCCCTCAACTTCTCATGGGCCAGCCAACCACTCCGGTCTATCAGCATTTTTATGTGATATTCTCCCTTACGCACAGTACACACAAACAAAATCCGCTTTAAACTGCATTTGACAACGTGATAAGCTGCACTCAGTGATGGTTGGGTGCAATATTGTGCATTTAAGGATTTACACAGTGAGCATGTTGATAAATACACTTTTTGAGAGCAATGCAAACCATTCAAAAACCAGTGCAATCCACTGGGTCAAGCAACAAGAATATAATGTGAGAAAACCAAGTGTGGGTTTGAGAATTGAATTAATTATTTTCATTTGACGGTTGTGCCAAAGCAACTGAGAGAAACTGTAATCTATAGTTGTCTAAAGCAGCCTCTGTAAATGTTACTGTCTGGCGGGGTGGTGGAGATGGTGGAGGCAACTCAATATTACTGCTAATATTTAGGGCAAGTTAGGTGACTCTACACTGTCCTCACACAGGGATTGGATGCTGTTTTTCTGTTGCAGCTGATAAGTGGATTTGTATATAAAAACCTCCTTTGTAGTTAGATATTTTATTTTATTTATTTTTTACATTTCCTCTAATAACACGCTTCTTCCTGACATCTCAGGGCCTGTCAGACTACACCAAGTGGCTCACCCACTACTCCACCAAGCAACAAGACAATCCTGCTCAACCAATCACGTGCCGATCACATGCCAGGTAAGAAAACACAAACGTCTCTCACTCCACTTGGTTTGAATTGAGCTCAGATTACTGTGGTTTTTCCAGCTTGCAAATAAAAGCCTCTTTCTCCTTCCTAACTCGAGAGAGCACTTGAATGTTAGAACACGGGCTGATGGACACTGTAAGAATTCATTTCCAAATATGTGATGACTCACAGGGTTGGACTGATGGGGAATCCCTCAGACGGCTTCAACGGGAAAACCATTGCTATGTCCATCTCTAACTTTTGGGCTGAGGTCACTCTAGTGGAGAGCCAGACTTTGGTAACACACACATACACACACACACCTCTATACACACGCATAAGCTAAAACACTTTTATCAGGGACATGTTGTGCAAAAGTCAGTTTAATTTCTGTGACTTTGCAGGTTTTAGTCCCTCATCCACTGAATGACCCCACAGAGTTTGGGAGCTTGCAAGATCTGTTCTGCATCAGCAGGAAAGAAGGGTGTGTACACAGTGAGCTAAAGTACATGACAGAGTTGGTCGTGTTCAGGCTTTTCCAAAATGTTCTGTTCATCATCCACTGTAGGTACCTGGGAGGTCTGCGGCTGCTGCAGGCAGCCTGTAAGAAGTTCTACCAGTTCTGCTCCACACAAGGGTGAGATGAGTAACTGAGATAACACAAGATAGAGATATTAATCATTGCCACTGTCATTGTCAAGTGTGTATTTTTCTTAAGAAGCAGATATGTTTCTCACATCTTGGATAAAATATTTAATTACATTAAAATGGAGCATTATATAGCAGATATAAGGTGTTAATTAGAGAACTCTAGAGGTGCTGGTAGGCGGATTTTGTTACTTTTGGACAGAGCCAGGCTAGCTGTTTCCCTCTGTTTATAGTTCTTATGCTAAGCTCAGCTAACTGACACTGTCAATTTTCTCATCTCATCAACTCTCAGGAAGAAAGCTTATCATTTTTATTCTAGTCTAAATTTGGATTTGGATGAAGGATTTGTTTCACTTGTTTAGAGAAAATAAGGTTTGATGACAATTATAGACAAAAACAATACTTCCACTAGTGTAAATATATTGTGCAGTCCATGCGGTGAAGTGTACATAAGATGCATAGGCCCATTGTACTACTAACAATACATGAAGAAAAAGCTTCAAATCACTGCTCAAGACATTTTCATTTTGGTTTGTATTTTTATTTGTTAGTTAAGAACACTCACTTTCAGTGCTCATTCACTGTCTGCTGTGTGTGTCTTTTTTTTTACTGCAGTATTGCTTTGACAAAGAAGAACTTCACACTGAAGTACGACACCAACATTCCTCGGCAAGTGGTGAGGATCCATTCAAAATACTAGTTCCTAAGAAATAAAGGCAAACAATTCACAATACACTAATGATGAAATGGTTTGTCTCTGTTTTAATCAAGGGCCTTGCTGGAAGCAGGTAAATAGTTCTCTTTGATGATTATTTATCTGTATAGCCCAATTTAAAGGTAATTTTGCAGACTTTGAATTGAGTAATTTACTTGTTCACAATCCTGTCTTTTCACAGTGCCATCGTCTCAGCTACCCTGAAGTGTCTTATGAAATTCTACAACATCACAGACAATGTAAGGATGGTAGATATTTGTCCCATCTCATGGTGTTACCGAAGCCATCAGAGTTATCTCTTGATTCTCCCATCAGTATGTCACTCCTTCCACTATCTGCTATTATCAAAACCTCTGACACCTTCAGTCATGGTAAAAACATCAACCTCTCCTGTTCTGACTTAGGAATTCAGTAGATTTCCCTCCAGATCCAGTGACGTTGCACACAGTGAAAACAGCACTGTAGTGGTGGTGGAAGCTGACACTCGGCTTTTTCATTTTTCAAATCATGTTCATAACGTGTGTTATTATGAGAGTCTTTAGAAACCACCAGAGACAAAAGACGCCCCAACTAGTTAATAAAAAGTCTCACTACAAGAAAAACAAATTAAAATCAATGTGAAAATGACACAAAACGTACCTACTGAGTCCTTCATATATTCCTACTTTACACTGCAGGATCTGCCAAAGCCGATCCGAGCCAACTTCATTCTCAATGTGGAGACTGATGAACTTTTCATTACTGCTGGCCTGCAGGACAGAGTTGTTCAGGTCAGGGACAGAATGAACACGACACAAACATGTCAATTATCTTTAATTTAATACCTATAGTATCATGAATTGGTTGCCCCTTTGTCTTTGCAGGTCTATGAAGGCTTAGTCTACATGGATTTCAGCAAGAAGCTCATGGAGGAGCAGGGCTATGGTACTGAAGTCACCGTCTGTCTGTCGATGCAAAGTAGATGATATGAATACATTTCTTTCCTAATGTGTGTGTACTTTCCATTCTCAGGGAACTATGTTTCTCTGGACATGAGTGGGCTCCCACAGTTCTGGCTGGCTTACCTGAGCGACCCCAGTGACTCTGGACGCATCCACAGCAACGTCCGACAGCGCTGGCTCAGTGGTACGTCTTCATCAAACATTAGATTGGCTTCCTGTGATTCATGAGGTCAAAAGTCACTCCTAAAATGTCTTCACTGGCCAGAAAAGCTGCTGATATCAGAAAAGCAACACATTTCAGTTTTCTATAAACGGACAAAAACAGTTCCTCAGTCCTTTTTTTAAAATGACATGCTCTCCCATGTGCGTATTTACATCTTTCTGTTCCTTTTAAGGAGTTATAAAAATGGAAACACATTGGTTCATTTGTTGAATTACTTTCATGTTGCTCCGTCTTTCCACAGGGGAGCCTCTGGTAGTTGAGGCCATGAAGACTTTTGCTGAGCTCACTGATCAAGCCAGGTTGGTTTGAGTACTTTAGAAATGGATTGTTGCTCAAGAATTAATGCAATAAATAGCAGTGGCAGTTATGTAATAACAAACAGGGCAAACGCTACACATAAATAACCATCGGGTTAATTATGTCTGGCGTCTAGCAGTCTCAAAGTGGCTTTAGGCTTTCTGAAATGTGAAAATGTTTATGCACTGAGTTCCAAGAAATACAAAGTGTTTCTTTGCTGCAACACTGCTGACAAAGATGTACCTAGTTTTTGTTCTTGCTGTGGCTTTTCAGAAGTTCGGAACATTAGAAGTGAAATTTACTTTAGCGCTGATTGAAAATGTTCTCCCCCCAGGACGGCTCTACAAGACAGAGACTGGAGCCGTCTGGCACAACTGATGGACCAGAACTTTGAGCTACGGAGGTAAACAGTATATTCTGATGTGAGGCATTCATATTACTGTTTACACCCACAGCTAAAGTAACAACATATTCCATAGGTCTGTCTACACTGATGACTGTCTGGGTCCTGGGAATCTCAAGATGGTTCAGCTGGCGAGGCAGGTAGGTGCTCAGAGGTTCCACTACCTGCTAAGAGCAGAGCATGTTTTATTGAACAGTATTTTTTCCATCTCCGTCTGTGTGTGCCCGCAAGAGTGTTTTCTGTTTATGCATTCATAAAGTTTTTGCTGCCTCTTGCAGTTTGGCTCGGCGGTGAAGTTACCAGGCAGTGGGGGGGCTGTGGTGGGCCTGTGTCTGGATAATGCGAGACTGGTGAGACTGCACTACATGGAAGTTGTTGTCTTTAGCTGACATTGCCCATCTTCGGCCATGGGTTTGGAGCTTCATATTAATGTTGACATTCCCCTGTCTTGGTTACCCTAGATATTAGTGATCTGTGGGATTTCAAAATGTACTTCATTGGAGTAAAATTTAAAAACATACAGCTAACCGTATAAGTGCACAAAAATCTACAGATCTACATTCAATTTTTGTAGTACAGTAGACCTAAGTAGACATATTCTATGATGTGATGGATCAGAGAGTGAGGTATAGTCATTTTGATTTGTGTTTCCTTGCAGGGATATCCAATGTTGGGTTTATTATCCAAGAAAATGTCATGTGTTGTTTGTTTCAAAGATACTCTACCGGATACTTTTGTTATGGCAAATCTTAACATTACTTTTAGGCTCCATCCCTAAACCCTTACCTTCACAAATGTGTTCTCTTTTCAACTAAATGATCCGGAAACCAAAAAAAAAAGAGCTGTAATGTTTCATTTTCTTGCCATCGTTTTACTGGAGAAAAAAAAAGGAGAATATTTCCACCTAGTGGAAGTCATCTTTTCTATAATTACACCTGTCTTGCACTCAAGCTGGCATTTAGATGACTTGAAAACAAAAGGAACAACTTGTTTCCTGTTCTGTTTCTGCATCCATAACTGTGACATTTTATACCAAATTTGAAACTGAAATCTGAAAGAAAAAACGTGAGTTTAACCAGCAGAAAATAAATATCTACGAAAATTAAGTCAACCTGCAATGTCTCATGGATGGGACCAAATTGAGCCCGTGGTATAAGAAAAAGATCTGGAGATAAAACTCAAGTGAAACTATATGAAGTAATATTAGCCCAATGCAAAATGTCAGTGCCCAACACTGGATGCAGCACCATAAAAATGCTTTGACAGCCCTTAACCTCACCATCACAGTACTTACAAGCTCAAGCCCTTACATAGCTCCATAAAGTGTCATTTGACAGGACCACCAACTTCTTTGCTTATTTATTTCTTGCATAATGAGAGACTGATCTCAGTCTTAAGATCTCAGCTATATTAGTAATGAACCTGCTGTTCTGAGTTAAAATAAATTATTCTGTGGCAGGATGTACTGTGAATCTGTAATTGTGATTCTGACATCAGTGCCCAGCTGTCTGATGCAGTCTGTGTTTGGCCCACTAGGTGGAGATGAGGCAAGCTTTCCAGGAGGCAGGCTGTGTCTTCTGTGTCATCGCACCATACAACCCATCTGCCAGCAATGTCGGTGGCCAAGACTAACCTCATATCTCCCCTACGACTCAGTCAGGCTACTCAAGGCCAACTCATGGCCATTGGTTGGATATGACACAGTGTGTGGCCTTAAATGAGTCCCAGTGTCATTTTATAGGACTTATTACAATGGACAGCAGAGGTCCCAGTCAGTTACATGAAATTATGTGAAAGCCATAAATAAAAAATATTCAGGGTTGCTATTAGGGTATTTACTCTTTGGTGATAGTTTTTAGTAATAATTTACCAGATTGACCAAATACTGTTTAGTCAAACGTCAGGTATTGCTTCACTTTATCCCTAGATACATTTTAAAAATCTACACTGTTCAAAGTTGTGTTGCAGATTATGAGATTCAGGGCATTTATGGTCATTCAAGGTGTAGTGAGTTAATGCTCATGTGTCAAATTTATCATCCACACCAATGTAAAAATTATGTAATTATTTTTCTTCATGTGTGATACATCAATTGTATAGACTCTATAGACTCAATGTCGTTATCTTTGTATAATGAGTGTAATTTTTGTACACAAATTAAAAGCAAGTTTTATAGCTCTTAGTGTTTTGTCATGTATGCTATGTAGCGTGCATCTAATATATAACCCATATTACACACACAGATATAGCTGAGGGTAAACCCACCTACTCAAACTAGTTGAAATAACATGTATGTCACATCGTATAACCCCGTTTTCCCCTCAAACTCCGTATTTTCTGATCTATCATATTCCATTCTGTGTTGTGCCACTGTACTGTTTATATTCAGTGAGCAGATCTAATTTGCTGTTTCCTCCAGTGGGCGGAGTAGCAGGGCTCAGCCTGGCCGCGCAGCGCTGCTTTCAGCTCGTCTCAGTGTAGTCGCCGTTACCTCTCCACTCATGCGGACCCAGCCGCGGCTCATGGACTAGCCGGAGGTCTGGTGGTGGAGTGTATCGGGCTTGTAGCGGACTGGGTGACCCAGTGGACAATGGCTGCCAAAGAGGACCTCTACAGTAAAATCCTCCCTCGGAGGCTCCGGCAGAACCGGCCGGGCTCAGTGAAATGTGGCTCCAACCTGGACGTGCTGTTATCCATGGGCTTCCCCAGACCAAGGGCGTAAGTAGCCTGACCTAAACACCGTGTGTATGTGTGTGTGTGTGTGGGGCAGGGGAATTGCATGCATGGTGTCAGAGGTCGTACGGGGACCTGGTGGGGACACGGCCGGTGTGTTTTGTTATGGGAGTTAGCGGACGGGTCAAACGCAGCATCACTCTACACCGCACTCGCCGTTTCCCCGCATCGGTTTTCACTGTGCGCAGCTAGCTGGTATTCCCTGTTTACAACCATACACAACTGAAGAGTAGAATAAAGTAGGATATAGCAGAATTAAATACATTAAACGGCAGAATAAAGTCGGCTGCAACTGAATATAGAGCTCCTAAGCGAAGAGCCGAGTGGAGCGAAACAGAATTAGCATGAATGGGACATAAAAGTTAAGAGAAGTGTAACGTTAGCATCAAATACAACAAAAACGCCCCGGAAAGTTGATTATATTTTCCTTTTTCACTCTTGACCTTAGTTTAAATAGTAGCTCTCAGTGAAGATTGATATATTAACGCTTAATGAGAAAATACTGTTTAGTTAAGAAAATGTTTTATTTGCTTAGGCTACTTATTTTAGTTTTAGTCCATTTTAGTTTAGTGAAATCTAGGGAGAATATGTTTCAGCCATATTCTTGAGGAGCTGTCATACATACGCAAACTATTCAGAAAACTGGAGTCAGGAGTCATGAAGTCATGACTCTGCGTGTGTGTGTGTGTGTGTGTGTGTGTGTGTGTGAGGGGGGTGTCATACGGTTCACCCTGTGTCCTCTGCTGTTACTGAATGGAGGGACTGTCTTTGACTTGGCCAGATCAGTGAGTTCACATCCGTCCTGTCGGCTGCAGGCTCTCACTGTAAACACAACACTAATGTATGACTGAATATCACCAGCCTGGGAAGCAGCGGTGTACATGCAGTAACTAATAAATACTGGAATACCACTGGTAGGACTTAACATTTTGATGTTAGGCACCTTTTGGTGGTATGTTCACTTCTTCATTTTTTTATGTGTTGCTTATCAATTAGAGGAAGAAAGGAGACATCGCTTAATCACATCTGCTAAAGAGCACTAGCCATGCTGGCACAGCTACCAATGGGCTTGAGGTCTATGGTGTCGGACCTGTCCCTGGTGAATCAGTATACACAGTGAAATGGATCCCTGGCTCTGATTATAGGTTTATGATCGAATGGAGTCGATGGAGTGGGACATGACTGTGGGGCAGCACGTAATTATAGTAATGTAACCGCCGCAATACTGGATAATGTTTGTTACATACAAACATGCAGTGTATGTAGTTTTGTGTTTTAAAGATGTCTGTTGTCAGCTAACTTGCTAATGTTAACTACTTAGTTTGCACAGTGGCTGTTTTAAAGCTGAATTAACATTTTTTTGGGGTCAGCAGAACAAGCCGAAAACACCACACTGACATATTATCATCTTATAAAGTTGATATGGCAGCTTAAACATGTTAGCAAACCGTTGTCTCTTTACACATCCAGCAGACACAGAGCAACAATAGTATTTATTCAGTTGCTCCACTGTGTTCATCAGCTAGCTGCTATCTTTGTCCACCTGTTTGGTGCTGGGCAGGTAGTGTACAGCGAGTTTATCAGAGTTTTTCCTGAAAACAGCTGCCTGACGTACCCTTACTTTTGGCTCTTAGTAATGTGATCACAATATGTGACATTTTACAATTTAAGATTAAACTTGTAAGTCCTCTCTGACAGACAAACTATGTAATGGTGACACTGTTTCTTAATTGTCACAAACATATCTTTGGCATTTCTGTGCAGCAATTTCTTGTTACGTATCGCTGCGGATATACACCAATACTGATACGTCTATTAAACCCATTTTATCGTCTGGCTCTATCTGGTATGTATTCTGTCCTGCAACTCTCAGGTCATTTGTTTGTCAAATGCTATGGCCATTACTTTGACATCATTTTCCATGTATGATGGATGTCACTGACTACCAGAACCTCTACTTCTTATTCTGAAGAAGACTTAAACGTAAAAAAACATCACTTCCTGTGTACGTACCGGAGGATTTTCCAAGGAACGACCTCTCTGACACCAGCCAGTCAGAGCAGCAGATGGAAAAGCTTTCATAAACCATCTATGGCAGAATCAGTATTGTGTCATATTAATTAGTGAAAGTAGCTGAACCTATTTTTGTCCATATTATTTGAAGTCTGGGGGAAATCTCACAGCACTTCTTCTTTTTTTTTCCAGTTTATACACTTAACCTTAGGAACCTTTCCACCCCTTTCACCCAGACAGATGTCGCACGTCAAGAGTGCCAGTGTGTATGTCAGAGGAAGTGTGCTGCGGTTTGCTGAATGGACACAGCAGATGATGATAGGGCCCCAGGCAGGCCAGCGCTGGCCTAGAACACACTCCCTCAGGGAAGCCACAACCTCTTTTATCAGCCCGTGACTGCTTGGCCTTGACACAACCACTTATTAACTCCCTTTCTCTGTCTGTCTGTCTCTCACCCTCTTTTTTCTGTCTAAAGAGGTTGACCCAATAAATTTCCTGACCAACTTCAGGTGTCCTGGTTCTGCTGTAAAAGGATTATTTCTGTGCAGAAAGATTAAATTTATCTGCTGTTCTATATGCCATTGTTTTGGTTTGGGGGCATCCCCACATTGCTACCAGTGTTCACACAACAGAGAGTAGATACCCTCTGGTTTTATATAATAGAGTTTAGTGATATCAGTACGGGAGGATATGATTAATACATTTTTGGCAGGAATATGAAATACAGTTTTTACTTACAAATTTTGAGCTTGGGGTGTTGCAAAAATATTGATTCAACTAGCGTTGGGTATTTAACCAGAATAGTTTTTGAGTACTGTGTGTAGCATTGAGTATCAAAACTGCCAACTGTCTAAAGTTGGCATTGAATGCTTGGTCAGATATGCTTTTTTAATCATATGTTTCGTGATCAAATTGAGGAAACTTTTCTAACTATATTTTATTCAGGCTAAGTTCTTTATTTAACACTCATGCAACTACTTGATATGAACATTTGTTGCAAGTGGAAGAGTGAGCATCACGTTTTGCCAATGCTTCATCAAGCTTGTTTGTCAAACGCACACAATTCATAAGACCAAATAGGGAGACTGTTAGCCCGGGAACCAGGCGAATCTGGAGCTTATGTTTTATTTGCTCTGGCAGATGCGTCTGGTCCCCCTCCCATTCAGACAGATTTCCAGCCGACCTGGCCAATCACAACCGTTTATCTAATATGGGGCGGGTTTGATACGATGACCGTACAGAGGAGCGCCGTTGAGGCTTTTTCTAAAACAACCAAGATGGCTGCCGCTGATGTGTAACGTTCTGAATCCGCTATCACGTCAGTATTAAACGCACTGGACGTTATATTTTCTCTAAAAAAAAGAACAAACAACTGCGCTTAAAGCTTTACTTGATAAGAAAGATGAGTTTGACGTACTTCCGGCAGGATTCGCTCAGCGCCACGTCAAACATGTCGTTGCTGTGATTGGTTGTAGGTGCATTTGTGAAGTGGTCTGGAGATGTCAGGCTAGGAGACTGTCACAGGTCTTACAATTGTCACTTTTTTCCAAAAATCAAGTTTAAACAAATTCAAACTAACGTGTAATTGGTTTGAACTAATTCTAACACAACCCATGTAGCCTAATCCTAAACTATGTACTGTAACTGTAATAGAATTTACTTGCCGTCCATTCATGGTGGCTCCTCTACTACACTTGAATGACAAGCTAATGTTACTGTGAGGCAGTTGCATGACAGACATTTTAAGTCTCGTAGCTTAGGGGTTAGGACTTCGACCAGGAATCACACTGTCCCAACAAGGCTTGAAACCTTTCTCTTCCTTATTTCCTGTCGTCTTTCTGTTTAACATTGTGTAATATATATAATATACATACGTACATATACATTATCATTCTTGGTTACAATGTAGAGTTCTAATGTGCCATTTAAGCTTTTCCCCAGACAAGAATAAAATAACAGTTTCCAGTCAGTTACTGTACATAGTACTAATAATAAAAAATAATCCGTTTTGCTGTGATTAACAACTGTCATCTCCATCATCTTGGAACCAGGAAATGGCTGTAGGTCTACTGTCCATCGACTCCAGGTTAAATCACTCAGAAAAATCGATTGTGACCATTATTCTTCTCTCCTGGGAGAAAAAGCTTCCGGGAAGTCAGAAGTTGCAACTCTCCGACTTTGTAAATGACAGCCTTGTGCATGTCAGCCAACTCTTAATGTGGTTATCAATTAGACATGAAACAAGCAGAGTCATTCTTGAATAGCCTGACCGGGCTGCTTAAACATCTCTGCATGTTGGCACAGAATGACGAGAGAGGGTGAATCATTGGACATCAAGACAAAGCTCAGTCAGAATCAGATCTAAGGTCAAAAAGAAGGTTTTGCTCAGGAACGTCATCATGAGACATTTGACATATTCTCATAAAAAATAAAACTGGCTGAAGGACACCAACATGTCTCTCTTTGTATGCATAAACCCTTGTGTGTTTTTGCATGTTGATTCCATTGAAGTTGTCACCTCTTAAAGGCCCTGAAAACAATTTCTCAATCAGCGTACTACCAAAGTAAGAACTGTTTTGGTATTTCACATGAGAAGTCCAAGACGCATTTCCATTGTAGTCCTTGATGAAGACAAGAGACATGTACTTGTAGATGAAGATAATGTCATGGAGACAGAAGCATGTGCTGTGTTTTAATTTGGATACTTCCGTTAGTACTCTTACATGCAGTACACTGTGTACTTACTTGTGTAGTGTGTGAATTGTGACAGGGTAGTGTTGACTCAAATCAAACACGGATGTTGTGCGTTTACCGGAAATGATGATTGCAACATTTGACTGCCTCTACTTCTTCTTTCTTCTTCTTCTTCTTTTTTTTATTGGCGACCAGCAACCGGGCAGAGCATTATCGCCAACATTTGACCGTGATTACCGCACGCCAAAATATCTGCCAGCTTGTTTGCTCACTTGACTTCAATTCAATTTTATTAAAAATGAACGTACTTTTACTTTTAGCCGTAACAATCGCAACTGTGGACGCCATTTTCATAGGTTGGTGGTCCCTCACCTTTCGCCATGAGCCAAGATGGCGACCGTTGAGGGTGAGAAGTGTGCAGCGTTCCACACTCGACTTTCTGACCGTTATGAGTACACCCTCTGGGTACTCATAGTACACTGCATTTTGCCATAATTGTCAGTGTGAACGCACTTATGCACTCAAAATAGCAAGTGTAAGTACGGAAGAACGCGAGTTGAGACACAGCTAAGGTGTCTGTGAACTCCTGAGTTTCGCTAGCCAGCTAACTTTGTAGCGCTAGCGTGCCGGCTAAAATGCTTTAGCTACTGTTAAAAGAGTTTATACTGCAATGCTACAGCAGTATGCAGTATAGGACAACTAACATCACCTGCACTGGCTGGTGTAGTTTTATCATCAATCCTATGTAGCTAGCTTAAAAGGCTGGTGTTTTTCAGGTAAGCTAGCTAGCCGCACAGCTCTCCCAGTTGCTCCACAAATGCTACACACACACACACACACACACACACACACACACTCACTATAAAATTGTAAATATAGTAAGGAAAATGGTAAATGTGTGGGGAAAATAGGGAATAGATAAATGATTAAATGTTTGCAAAGACTGAAAAAAAAGAAAAGCTTTTTGCTTTTTAATCAACTGATAGGAGGTTATATGTCTTTTTGCTCACCCTTTTAATTATTGAACTAACTGTTATTTATCAATAGAAATATGTAAACTAAACGGCTGTCTTGACAACACATTTGTTTTTTAGACTAATCACAAACGTTCAATCTATATCTCTACTTATTTTGAAATCGTATAGGGTTAAATGATCAGGTCAGTCTCCACCTCCAGTTATTTATTCCTCAGGCTTATAGTCAGTATTTCTGGCTTTCAATGGCAGTAGGTAGAATGATACACACTGAAAAGACATAGATAAGTAAGTGAAAGCTTTTCATTGCCTTACCACAGTATCTCCAATCTGCTTTCATTGCACCCACAGCTGTCATATTAGTATGATGTATCTTGAGATCTAAAGTTTTTGCTTAATATTTTAAGTTAGCTCTGTGTTTGAAAGTGTGCCATCTTTTCTTATATCCCCACTAGAGTAGACGATATCCAAAAGATGTTTCACAACAAAGTATGCCTGATAGCGCTTTTAAAGCAGCTAAAATTGGACTGAATTCACGTTGCAGTGTTTTGCATTGATGTACCAATGAAGACTTAACAAACTCTTGAGATCTAGAGGCAAACTTGTAACCTATGTGATACTATATATGTGGCCTTATTTTACAGCTGTTGTTAGTTTATGAAGATCTGAGTTCTTCTTTCAAATGGACGCCCACTCACTTCCTGTGTAGATAATGTGGGTTTTTTACAATTGCTATACTTTTCATAAAATTGTATACTGTTACACTGAGAACTGTAATGCACAACTTATGTATCTTCTGGACCCCAGATGCACAGTCGAAAACAGTGTGACAGTGTGAGACCCAACATAGATGCGTTTACAGTGCTGTATTTGCACTATACTTTCTCAGTGCTGATTTAGTGTTTTCTCTCCCAGTTCTCAACAGCTGTCTACATAGGAAATGTATTTTCTGTATGGCTCAGCTCAAGGGTTGCGTATTTGCTGATTTAAAAGAGAAAGGAAAATGTCTACGTACAGTACGTGGGTTCAAGTATGCTACATCTGTGAGAGCTGCGTACAGTATATCCCAGCAATGGGAACTCTAAAGTGCTGTGGAGTTGGTAACTCTCATGAATTATTGAGTCATTGCCTTGTTTTTTTTAGCCCAGTATCTTTGAAATGCAGATGAATATGAGCTTATTCTTCTTTCGTTCTGCCTTTGCAAATTTGTCCCAGCTCTTTGGAAGTATTTGAAGATGATTGTAAAATCAAAACGATATACCTGTTATTACATTTGATGTGTCATCATTATATGTCTGCCTCAATAGGGAGCCTCTAACAAGGTCATATAAATGTCATTAGTCTCCTTCCTGAAACAGGAGAGGTACATCACTGTCTGGATATAGCTGCTGTCGTTCACTGGTTCACTTCCACTGCAGCTCGGTGATCATATCATGGTTCATTTGAAGCTCTGTCCGGAAGCAGGCAAACAGACAGCCACTATCAGATTATGGAGCCATTGTCTCCACTCAAATATCTCACCGTGGCTGTATGAAATTCAAGGTAGTGCAACTGCTGGGGTGCAGGCAGGTTTGCATTATAAATTACGCACAAGCAAATTTCATATACCTTCTAAAGGAGGGCTTGAGCTAATTCTAGTTTATTTAAAAGCCTCTCCTACTGCCTTATATTATAGGCAAATTGTTGTGTGTAGTATTTTGATACTTGATTTCTGTCACAACAGTCTTAGAGGTTTATAGTGACCCACAGTATTCACTCTGCTCTACTTCCTTCCTTATTTCGTCATTCATTATTAGACTTCTGGAACCAGAGGCTCTGAGTCAATATCAGCTTGTGGCCTCAGGCACAGATGGAGAGGTACTATATGAGCAGCAGAAAATGGAAAAGTGCACTTGTCAGCTAGCATCAAGGTTTGAGCGATGTGGATTTTTTAAGGTTGATACTAATAGGTCAGTAGGTTGCTAATATCTTTGGTTTGAAGCTGATTTCCAGTATTTTCTGCCAGTTTTTAGTATCTTGAAATCCTACCATTTTAATGCCTCAAATATCCAATACAAAACTATTCAGTAATTTTTGTATTCCCAAAATATTTATCATTAATTGTATATATATAAAGCATTTAGTAATGTTATTCATGTAAGGGACTCAAACTCTTAATAATAATGTTTTTTAGATGTGTAAGCAGCTTCTCAAGGCAGGGTGAGGCAGGTTTAACTGCTAATTTTTCTGACTGTAAAGGAAAATCAACAAAGCAAAAATCTAAGACCCAAGATACGACCAAGATGAAACAGTGTCTTTTATTGATTTTATGGTTATTAACCCAATTATTAACTTGTATAACTGCCTTTCTTTTGATCAACACTTTAGCCTTTTGCAAACATAGTAAAGAAAAACCCCAAATAATGTATCTACAAAATTCTTGTCACGAAGGATTTTTTTTTTTTAAAGTAGGTTTTCCAAAAAATACAAAAAAAATGAAAGTTAATGGGTTCCATTGGCAAAGCTGTTCACAAAAGTTTCCATAAAAAATAGTAGCGTACATTTTTACAGAATTTTCAGGAAATCGGCCACAGATAATGCAAATGAATTTCCTATACTACTCTGAGACAAATGTCAGGTGGCGCTAATTCTCCGGATGGATGCCATTAAACCATTGCAGAAGAAGAGGATGCAACGAGATGACATAATCAAAAGAGCTCCGGTCAAACCTCAAACGATGGAAAACCATGTAGAAAATGTGATGGATGTAAGACATTTCTGTTTATTTCAAGTATCAATGTGAGGAAGGTTACAGTCTCCTCATCGCTCCACACAGATCTGCTGCAACTTTTCGTCTCTTCAGTGGAGCTGAAGCTGCAGTGGACGCTTAAGTCACATGCTTAATGTACGTCATGATTTATTGTCTAAGCATGTTTTCATTGTACTTTTTTGCATTTTTTATCGAAACACCAAGTTTTCCACCTCAGCCAAGCATAAAAACTTTGTTTCGACTTTTTGTCACATTTTTGGAGTTTCCCTTGGATTTATTTATGCGCAAATTGAAAATGTGTGGATAAAAAGATGTGGATGGAAACACACTCATAGAGGAAAGACATACATGACACATAGAATTACTGAGTATTTTATTCCAACACCCTATTATGGCTCTACCTGTTCAGAAATAGAAAATGTTACCAGTGCACGGTTGACTTATTGCCAATATTGACTCTACCAGCTGTGGTTATGTTAGCGAAGTTGGCTTATGCTTATGCTTTCTGGCTGCTGTCAGATTTTTAATAAATGGCCGACATCGGCCGGGTGTATCTGTCTACCCTCAGTAAGCAGCTCCCAGGACAGCTGTCTGCCTACAGCTGCTGAGCCAGCAGCAGGTTTCATGTAGGCCTGGAGGCTGCTAGGATTGACCATTGACCATTAAAAGTACAAAATGATGTTTTAAAATGACATCTGACAGGCAGCTGTTAATATGTTCATATATTAAATGATATGAAGAAAAGAAAGCTAAGAAAATGTTTATCATTTACTGTATGAAGCTTTAAACTTTTACTTTATATATGACTAAAAGACATTATTCATTGATTTTCAGCAATACAATTCATATACTTCAACCATATCATAGTAAAATGCAGTGCAACACATCAGACATTTGATTTTATAGTTCATAATCACTCTCATGATTATTATCAACATAAAAATGATCTAAAACAGTTTGTAAATTGAGATCATGTAGACATTGAGGGGTTATTCAAAAGCAGGTCAGATGTGTTATTGTGTATCTACTCACGCAAACAACCCTCAAACTCACTGAATGAGTTTGTTCTACAGATGGATTCCTCTGAGTCTGGGAGTCCTTGGAATATAATATCTGTTGTGCAGCTGTGTCAGGACTTGGCTGTTGTAGAAGTCAACCTGGAATGACTACTTATTGTCAGGCAAAACGTTTAAAAGGGAGTGAGTGGTGCCTGGTGTAAATTTCCCGTCCACCACTGGAAACACTCAATTCTCTGTAGACACAAATGGACATGGGAAGCCAGTGAGGGTTCTCTCCCTTATCGCTGCTGGTACTTCTACTGGTTGGCTATGTTACACCCTCATAGTGAAACTTGTCAATGGCAGATGAAAAGAAGGTCAGGATAACAGTAAGATTAGTGTCAAAGACTGCAGTACATAAGGAATTGGGTGTTCCAAATTGGACATAAATGAGGAAAATTGTAAAATACATACAGGGATAGATGCTAATATTTGTAAGCGCTGGCCCCATGGGCCACCAAGCCCCTAAATTTGGTGGCCAAAGTATATTTTTGACGGCCCGAATGTAAAGTTATGTAAAAACAATACAGAAAAGGCAATTAAACGCAACTTAACACAGCCTTCCTTAACTGTGACACTAAAATAATTAATAAATAAAATAAAGAAAAGACTAACAGAATGAAAAATGTATTTTTATTATTATATATTTAAAGTGAAAACTCAAGTTCTCTGTAAACATATGGTACATATATTCCCTCACAGTCTGTTCACTGTGTCTGTTCACAGTCACTTCACCTCCATGGCTATGGTGAGTTAGCTAGCTAGCTAGCTCTACTAGTTAAAAGGCGCAAAGGAATCGGGATGTTTGTGGAACTGTAACGTTGCTTTAACGAAGGCTCGCAGTATAGGGGATAAAACTTGTTGTGGCTATGGGCCATCGGTCCATGGTTAATATCGAACCCTGAGATACATCATCTTTTTTTTAATGGGGACTTAACAGTGATACAAATGTAAAGGAAGAATTGACAAATATTATTCTAGTAAGGTAGTAGTTGTGCCATAGCCAGCTGTTACAGCTGATTGTCTAGATCTAAGAAATTATTGTAAAACCAATATGCAGAGAAATAAATGGGTATTTGTTACAGTCATAGGTTCTAAAAATCATTGAAAAAGATTGAGAATTCTAAATGAAATGTTGTAGTCAGACTGCGATGTAAAATTTTCAGTTGAGCAGCCTGTTGTGGTTTACAAATAATATTGAAGGGAAGTTCCTACATGGTAAGCTAAATAATGTTAGGCACCCAGTGAGTTAGTTATGTTAAGCTGTGGCTCTTTAGGATAGTCAAGTACAGCTGCCACAAAATCGGCTCAGTTCCTGGTTATAACTGTGAGAAAAAAGGTTCTCTCTAAATGTGCAGACAAACTGCGTTGTGCTGACATCTTTCTCACAGTGATCTGCATATCTTATTCTTTTACCTACCTAATGGTGCGTCAAAAGTTATCTGGTCAGATATGGCTATAAGGCCTATCTTGTCTCCATTCAAATTAGGGGAGACAAACACGCATTGAATAAACACTGCTCTAGTTGTTCATAACTTTAGGTTATTATAAGATGATACTTTCATGAGATAATCACTTCTTTTTCTTGTCATTGTGATATACCATGTTATTTAGTTTTAACAAGAAGCATTTGTTATTATAGCAAGATAAGTTGGTATTCCTTATAAAAATAATTTTTTTCGTACATCACTATAACCAGTAAAAGATTCTGTCGAAGCAAACGTAGCAATTTTTCAAATCAGCAATCAGTCGAATGGAGTGAATCTATCTATCTATCTATCTATCTATCTATCTATCTATCTATCTATCTATCTATCTATCTATCTATCTATCTATCTATCTATCTATCTATCTATCTATCTATCTATATCTATCTATCTATATCTATCTATCTATCTATCATTTTAATTCTAACACTACCAAGGCTATTGAGTATCTCAGGGTTGGCATGACCTTGAATTTCTGCAAAATGTCATGTATAGTCATTATTTCTTATATCAGTTTTCCAGTGCCGAGTCAAACCTACTGGGATTTCCCCAAATCTCAATGCAGAATACCCTCTGACGGAGTACTTTGCTCCAGGGCTAAGGCCTGGTATTCATGCAGCCTTTGGCTTCCCTTCAGCTGATTAATGACAAATAACACTACCTCTAAGATTCTGTCTCATGTATAGCCCCTTACATTTCAAATCTCCTCAGACAATACTGTCTACTGTGCTCAGTAATGGCAGAATCTCGCCATGTCTCACACCAAGCATGAAATAAAATCTCATTTGTGTAAATGAGTCATTGACAAAGTGTCTAATATGGGCGACAGTGTCTTGTCTTTAGGAATTCATTCTTAGTTCTTAAACTAATCTAAAGCAAACAGTACCAGTTGTTCTTTTGGCCACAATGTTTTAGCATGAATTCTTCATGAATTCTTTGATAGCAATGGAGGCTTTTCCTTGTGTGACTGTCCTGGTGTTGAGGTCATCTTTGCCAGCACGCACTAAGGTTATCCATGAACATTTGATATTTACCCACTTCAGGTAAATAAGTAACTACTCCCAAACTGTTGTCTATTTAACTGCTGTCTGCTGTCTACTTACTCTGAAAGTACTCTGAAAGTAGAATAATTGTAAAATAGATACAAGTGAACTTCAGCAGGGGACACATTTTCTAATGCTTTGTATTAGAATGAGTGCTGTACTACTTTAATTCCATTGCCTCAAACTTTTCTATGTCTCGTGGGCGTTTTGACATGAACTTGTCTCGTCTTGTGGGTTTTTTGACACGACTTGCCTCATGGGTGTTTGACTCTGACTTGTCTCAGTCTGTGACACTAGTCTCGCCTGTTGCAGTGTTTGGTCTCAACCAAGTCCAGCCGACCGAGTCCAGTTAGTGTGTTTCCCATGTAAGAACCAAGCATCCTGTGTATGTGTAGTTTTATGCACATGTGGAAAGATATACTTTCATATTTAGCTTGTGACATTTTGTAGTTTTGTGGATCCAGTCTTGACTCAATCTTGAAACTGCTCGTACTTAGACTTGTGTGCGACTTGTCATCTACGTGGTCTTGACTACAGCCCTAAGTAGGATTAAATCACTTCTAAAGTGTCTATAAATATATCTTTTCTTAGAAAATGCTCATCAGAAAGTCAGTTATGTCCAGGTGTGATATGATGGATATGATGCAGTTTATTCAATATTTATTGTAGAATTGTTGTACACTATTTGTCTATAGGAAGACATGATGATATTTTCTCTGCCCTGACATTTATTCATTCATTTTTAGCCTGAAAATATCCGCATAAAACCGCAGCTCTCTGCAGCCACAGTCCAGTTCTCTCCAAAAAAGATCAATATCAGCCTTCAAACCATCATAATTCAGACCCTGCCTTGTTGCCCCTGCTCATGAACCAACTCTCCACGCCCTCCAGCACATTTTAAACATTTATTTTCTCTCAGTTTTTTAAGTCTTACAGTGCAAGCTCAGATTCATAAACCATGCAGCTGGCGGGTGGGCAGGGAGCTTCATCTACACTGTGAGTGAAACATAAGAGTGAAATCAGAGTGCGTAGTGCTTTCTTTTACAACACTGCTAAGTCTGGTTAGCTGTACACTGGAAAAGAGGAATGTGTCCTTGTCCCATGGTTCTGTCAGAGGGCCTTTCTCACTCTTTGACGCACACACACGTCATGCACACACACACACAGGCACACACAAATAATCTGTGAACACAGTTGCTGTTTTTATTTTGGTTTTGTAAAGGAGGGCACTACGGGGTTGAAAGGATCAGGAACTAAAGTAGATTTGATGTGGCATTTAATCTCATGCCCAATTTAATGTGTGCGTGTGTGTTCATTCACTTATTTCAGTCTGTGGGTGGCTGTGCACTAATGTGCTCGGTACTTGTTTGCTGCTGTTTGCATGTGTGTGTCTTCATGTGTCATCTTCTGTCCAGGGCTTTTACGTGTGTATGTGTGTTCACTGATGACTGAGCCATCTGTGCCTGTAGTACCTTTGCCAATACAGCGACTGGAGCGGCTCCAGCAGCCAGTGTCCTCCAGCTCCTGCCGTCTGCCCTCACATTCACTTCACTGAGACACGACAGGAAGCTCCTCCATCTTGGACCAGCTTCCTGCTCCTTTCTCCCTCCCGCTGCGCTCCAGTAATCCTGCTGGATGACTGGATTGAAATGACTGGGGAGGAAAATAGATTTGATGAGACATTTAATTACAGGCCTTATTGGATGTGGATATTGCTGGTGTTAATGAGCGTTTTGTAGAACCAGACAGTATAGGGCTGGTTGTACTCCTCAGTATTTATGAATTTCACACCACTGCAATGCATCTTCACATTTTAGTGAATCTTTATTTGTTCTTCCTGCACCCACTATACTCTGTAGTAGTGTGCAGATAGCACACCACATATCCAAATGCAGCAGAGCAAACATCAGTGTGAAAAAAAAAACACAACTAGAATCTGCTGTTTTCTGACACTCAGGATGACCAAGCTGATAGAGAGATAAAACACAGCTCCTACGTGACTGCGCTTCAATTCTAATGTTACAAGATATCTAATCTGCAGCTACATGTAAAGCCGAGGGCCGTTTCTTGAGAGGAAAAGCAGCTCAGCCTTTCATGGAGAGGTAACTAGTGCATTCTGGATCAGGCCAAAGGCTTTTATATGCAGAGAGACCATTAGACGTAGCATTCATACTGAGAAAGTGCATCACTGCAAGAGAAGAAGTTATCCTTTCCAATTAGTTATCCAGTAATGTACACAAGGTATTGATAATTTTAAATTTTACTCATGTTTTTCAGGAATCAATACTTTGGGCTTAAGAGAAAGGCAACAAGAAAGCTTTAAAAATAGAACTGACTCCACCTATAGTAATAGTTATCATATTTATTATTATCCTAAGTTACAGCATACCATGGTCTTGTTGCTTATTAGTAAAAGCCTTTTAGATTGACCTAAGTATAATGTTTCATGTTCTCTTTTGGCATGAAAATAGACCGACTGAAAGATATTGACTGACTGGCAGGAAGTATCATCGATTGAAAGCTTCAGCCTTTCCTTCAAACCCTCAAAAACCACCACTGCTAAATGTCACATCAGCATCTGTCCTTAAACTTATTTTCTATATTTATTTTTAATTTTGCATAATTTCCCATGCAAGTGTGTGTCATTCCAGACTAAAACAGCATCTACTTCATCATAAAGAACATTTAAATCAGTACAGAGACAGTACTTCAAATTTAAAGCCATCAATGTGATTGGAGGGCAGCAGGCTGAACAAGGTGTTTCTTTAGGCAAGGCAAGGCAGCTTTATTTATATAGCACATTTTAAACACAGGCAGTTCAAAGTGATTTCTATAGGCAAAGAAAAGCATTAGAATGACATTCAAAACAATAAGAATAAAATCAATTAAGATAACTTAATCATAACAGATACTTTTGCCACCCCCATTTTTATGTCTCATCTCTAAACAATTATTATAGTGTACATGATGATGTTGACATGATGATTTTTCCACTGGCCTTGAAAAAGCATTTTATACTAGGATGCAGAATTGACAAGAAACAATAAATCAACTATAGCAAAACTGGAAAAAGCCAAAATTGAGAATCTATTGTTTATTTGGTAAAGAGTATGAATGTGATAAATATGTTCAAAATAAGAGATCACTCTGTGCACAGATAAGATTTGGCATATTGCCACTACATATTGAAACTGGAAGATATAGTAGATAGATAAATGTTTATTATAGATTGTACATTATTTATTTATTAACTGATTTAGCTTGTGATATGTGTTTTCCTTTTGTCATTCCAATAACTTAATACATGTACTGTCAAATGCAAATAATTAGTTTTAAACTGTTTTTTTAAAATAATTTTCTCCTTGTATCTTTGTCATAATATCATCTCTTTCAAATGGTAGATCTCTCAATATTGAAAACAAAAGTTCTGTTGCATGTGGCACATGGGCCTTGTACATATTGTTCTACTCTGCTGTGACATTAATGTCTTTCATTGAGCACATTTAGCATGTTATAGTTTGTGCATGTGCTTCCATATGTTGTGTGGGATGAGAACGATTGTGTTTAGCGCTCCAGTTAATAGGAGATAGCACTGTTAAATGGTTTACTCTTGTACAGAGGCCTGTTAGTCAAAAAAATTATAATGGTTTGGTATGTGAAATGTAAATTATTGAACAGGGGAGGATTTCTGTCCGGCTTTCCGGTGCAACAAAAAAATGTCATCAAATATATTTTTCACTAGCACAAGACAATCAGTACAGAAAATACACCTGTTCCTGAAAGGTGACAACTTGTCCTGGTCTCCCCTACACAGAATTACTGCACTTCATTTTGAGGTGGCAAAGTTTATGCTCTGCAACTTTATTAATATATTATGTTAATGTATGATAAAGGGCCAGCATTTAACTGGTTCATTGATGAGAACCATAATCTTCAGTCTCCACTGTTTTCTGTGATATCTGAGGAGCATGAGTCTTGCAGTGTGTACAGCCTTTTTATAAACGGTTAAGGTTTCTTGTTAATTATGTGATGAACCTCCAGTCTGGTTTTCTTCCATTTTCTTTCAAGTGCTGTTTGTGATCTCTTCAGTGCTTGAACAGAGTTGTTAAACTGTGGTGGTGTTCTGTCACGCAACCACAGCCTGTTCATTTGGTTATTCATGGTGTGAACAACTGAACCTATTCACCTATGTGAACCTGTGCAGTGGATTAAATGAGATAATAGATTCAGAGAACTTAACGCTGCATCAATCCATTCTTTTTACAGTAACACCAAATAAAATATACATATATACATAATAATAATGTGAAAGGGGTCACTCACAATGATGAACCCTGAGAGAATTATCACCCAACTCTACAGCCCCGCACAGCTTTTCATCCCCTTTTGGCTTATTGTCTTTGGTTATATAGCCCTAGAATTTACAGCATTGTTAAATATCACCACTGTTTGACACAGTTTGCAGCAAAGAAAAGCCTAGATTAGCCTAACCCTCTGTACACTACCAGCCCGGCACCAGACGGCAAAGTTAGCAACCAGCTGGTGACGAAATTGTTTCAGTAATGGAGGTACACATTGACAGATTCTTTATAGCAGTAGTAGACCTCACAGTGATGACAGAAATGCGACTATCTGCTGGCCAGTAATGAAGGCCAGAGAGAAATGTGGCTGGTAGTTCAATGCCAAGCTTTTAACAGTGCAATATGAATGAGATTGTTCTGCTTTCCATTAGTGTCTCTGTGTGTGTGAACTACTTTATCTGTGTATGAATGAATGTGTGTTCATAATTGGACTCGAATCAGTGAGTGAATAAGTTGTCTTAACACTGAACACTCTCTGTGGGTTTGGGCGGCTGGAGTGTCTGTAGTCTTTCTCCAGCAAGGACCAATTAGGATTAATGAGTTGGGAGGACAAACAGCACAGAAATGAGTTGTGGAGAAAGATGATTATTGTTTCCCTGAAGACATCAGCAAAAGGCTTTAAACCCAGAGTTCATTTTCACCATCAATAACAAACAGGCTGAATCTCCTCTTATTACTGAGCAGATTAGAGTTTTAGCTCTACAAACATTTCCTGGAGGCAGAGCTGGCCCAGAAGCACGAGTCATTTCACTGCAGAGCCAAAGCTTAACTCCGTTCAAGCTTTCTCGAATAAGACCATGGTTAAAACATTTGTACAATATAATGTGTTACAATACAAGAGCCCTGCAGTAAATACCACCTCAGTGAAGCTTATAATTATAAAGTCTGTTTTTGCTAAGAATATGCCAGGTTTCAATTCTGGGTAATAAACAATATAAAGTGGTTAGGATATTGCAGAGCCAGAGTCTTACTGCCAATTTTGTATGGAGCCTGAAAGTGGTCAATATTAAATAAATAAGTTATTATGAAATAAATCGTCAAATGAATAAAGTGTGTAAAAGTGATGAGTCAGTGTTAGCTAGCTAGCTGTTGACTTGAGCGACCACAGAGAGACAGACGGTCTTTTTGCTCACACAGAGGTGTGTGTTTTTCTCTGAGGAACATCTTTACAATCAAAACGCTGCCATGGTAACTCGACGAGCAGGTTTGCCGGCTATGAAGGTAGCATGTGAAGTGTTTTTAACCTAAACAAAAGGAGAAATTAGTTACTCTGTCTATGTACTGTGCCTCTAGTTGGTTGATTCAGAATTACTTTGACATTGTTGTTGCTAACAGGAGCTAACTAGCTAAATTTTAAAACAACTTTATTTACAAGAAGGACATATAGTAGAGAGCACAAACCTTGTACAATGCAGGGGAGTCCATTAAGTCAATTGAAGTCCTTTAAATAAAGTTTATGTTAAAATTTTAATTAAATTAAACTCACTTAAAATATTAAATGTCTTCTTAGCTTTCTTGTTCTTCATGTCTTCAATTAAGGTGCCACGGTGTTTCAGTTCAACAAAATAAAATAATGAAAACAGGGTCTGGATCCGGTCCATTTAGATTTGTGGATGTGGAAATCTGGAACGATAATTCTTAAAAATAAATTAATTAATTTAAAAAAAAAAAAATATGTATATGTGTATATATATATGTGTGTGTGTGTATATGTATATATATATATGTATATAACAAGGATGTTTTAGTGATTTATTAAATAATTTCACAATTTATTGGTTCATTTATATATTTTATACAATTTATTAAATGCAGAAATGCACAGTCATTTGAATGCATCCATGATTTAATTATTTAATTTGTTCATAGTGCTTTATGGTGTTAGAGTGACTGCTAACATCCCAGCCAATGAATGCTGTCAAGGAGGCAAAGAAAAACAATTGTGGAGAAAACCCTGCATATTTAAAATTGGCATGAGTTGCATAAAATATAAGCCAACAGCAGTTTAAATCCAAAAATATCTTTATGGGGATTTGGCCTGATCTTAAGTAACCAGTTTGAGCTGGAGTGTAGTGTATATGTGTGTGCTTTTGCCTGGCTGGAGACTCCCTGGAACAATGTACAGTAACACAGGAAAAAGATTATCAGTTCTATTATTGTGAGGACGGAAGTTTGTATCCCCATCCGCCATGCACACACATCACAATGCTGGCTCAGTATAGAAACAAAGTCTCTGAGAACAAACACACTTCTGCCAATACAACCAGAGCTACTAAAGCAGCTTAGGAGCAACTTTGAAAAACCACCCATTCACCACACTTTGGAACACACTACACAGACTGCTTTCAGGCATCTCTTCTCTGCTGGTATTTTAAGCAGCATGTTGGGCTGAAAGCAGGGATGTAGTGTAGTGAACAGTAAATATATTTCAATTCAGTTTGTATTTGTAGAGTAGAGCCTAGTCAACCTTTTTGTCTGACATATATCTTTATAATTAATAATATAAAACATAAGCTCTATAAGGAGAAGATGCTTTTTCCAAAAAGTATATATTACATTAGGCTACATGAAGTGCTGACCCAGTTTACAAATTTGTATTTTCACATAATTAGCACAAACTTGTCACCAGACCTATTTTTTTAATTTTTAGCTCAGTTTTTGGGTCCAGGTTTGGTTAAATTATATGAATAGATTTAGGTCACAGTAAGTTATTTTGGTGGAAGTTACACTCTGTTGTTGTTTTAAAACTCACTCGTGACCTGTGATTATCTTCAAAGCAGTATAAGCTGGGAGGAAAAAGTACAAATTCCCTGTGAGATCGGGTTGAAAAATGACTTTAAGCCTTTATTTAGAGCAACTTTAGGGTTGCCAGACTGAAAAATGCTGCTGAGTCATTGATAAAGTGTAGTCATTAATGGGTTATGGGTTTCTCACTTTCTAATAAGCCAACAGCAAAAATGAGTCATCTGGTATGGTCATATGGTATCAAAAGTCATCTGGTATTCTAAATGTCAATAAGTCATAAAGGATTCTTATAATAATTCCTTCAGTCTGCAGTTTGTGGATTTTGGTCCAGATGGTCTGCAACACTTTTTCAGAAACTAAGGGCCAGGTTATTAACTGGTTTGTGCGACATGCTGTCCAGTCACGTTGGAAATCAAAAGGGTAAAAGAAAAAAGCGGCCATCGTAGAGAGAGAGGTGATGCGATAATGTTTAAATATGGGGATAACGGTGCACATTTTCAGGTATGATAGTGTTGCACTGGGTTTTACATCTGAAAAGTGACAGAAATAGTTGTGTAAAAATGGAAAAAGAGAGCTTGAGAGAGAAGTTCAAACCCTGACTCCTTTCTCACCTCTGCACATCTGGCCAATCACAGTAAAGTGAAGTGAGTGTGAATGGTGGATTCAGAAAGTTACAGAAATGCTTGGAGGGGGTTTCCAAAGCTATTCGACCAACCAACAAGCAGATGGAGCATACTGGCTCCTTAAGTGGTCAAATGCTCTTGGTTAATAACTGATTTATAAAGCTTTAGTAAATTAATTATTAACCATTAATAAAGTAACTACTTGCAACTTATAAAGCCTTTATAATGTAGGGCATATTAGAAAATGGTAACTTAAATTGTTTATGGCAATTTAAACATGAATTGTAGACACTAGTTTTATTATATATTAGATCTGTGGTAGGAAACAAGAAAGATCAAAATTGTGCTACACAAAATCTTTTGTTTTGTTTATTTTTCTGGCTTTTGCCTATTTATTTATTTATTTATTTTTACTGGACAGCTTGTGAAATACCTCTTCAGGCCTTTAAAATGAATTAAATGAAATAATCTGAGAGGGCAAAATCTCTCTTTGATTAAACTGCTTACAGCTCATGCACACATGCAGCTTTGCGCTATGTTAAGGCCACAGTATAAGATCATTACCTCTCTTCCTCTGTGTGTCAGTGTAAACACAGACGAGAAAAATGCTGTGGTTTTATCCCTGTGAATACTGTGGTGACCTGCCTTATGAATCTGTTTCCGTTCACGTGTATATAGGTCTTGGTTATGTGTTCATGTATCGACAGTGTGTGTGTCTCTTTGCAAACAGGTCTGTGTGTGTGTGTGTGTGTGTGTGTGTTTGTAAACAGGAAGTGTGAGGATGCATGCAGTCAGAGGACACAGAGCCATGGGATTTCCCACAGTGACAGAACTGCTCAGCTGAACGAGGCTTCCCGCGAGTGGGTGGTGTGTGTGTGTGTGTGTGTTTCCTTTTACATGGGTGGGCCCATTTGAGGTCTGTGTAAATTCTGCACAGCTGATAAACAGCTTGAGATCAACAGAGTTTAATTATCACAGTGAAATATATTCACGTGTATGTGTTTAATCTGATCAAATGTTGCAATACATAGAGTTTAGGTCAAAGCCTTAATGAATGAATTGCAAAATGAATTTTGCAATAAAAATGTAATCAATTAAACTGCATCAGATCCATCAAAGTGGACCAAACTGACCGGCTCCCATTTTTAATAAAAGGCCAGTATCAACCCAGGGTGTCAGCTGGAGTCTGTGAGACATGTGTCAGTGCAGTTGGTGGTATCAGGGCCTGTTTCCACATGTGTTGCATGTCTGTGGGAGGAGGCGAAACAAATTAAGTCTCAGCAGTCACACAATGCAGCGACGGGCTCAGAGCGTCCTGAGTTAGCTGCTGTCCTCACTCTCAAGACAACTGGCCCTGGCACCTGGTTGCTAGTGTTTTTTATTTTTTATTGAACAAACCAGTTTAACTGTTCCAAGTGAAAATAATCTCAAAATAAATCTCAACAGAATTATGCCACAATACTTTTAATATTTGCAGCCTCTGCATTGACTGTCCAGTCAGTTTCATTTAAACTTTAATATGCTGTTGTGGAAGTGTTGCCTACTAACAGCTGTTATATAAAGCAAAAGACAGACAAGTATTGCTGGGTCAAGCCTTACTGGGGCCCTAATCAGAATTTAATTTCACCCCATCAAACTGCTGCAGTACAGCTATGTGCACAATGCTACACATAGCCAGCTCTGTTGTGAAGTGATTTTATTGGTACTGTCAGTCAGTATATGAAGACTCTAACCTCTGTAAAAAAAACAAAAAACAAAACAGTTTTTGCATTTTATAATGCTTCCCCAAACAATATATTAATAAAGAAATGTTAATGATGTTGCTATGGTGTTATGTCCAAGGATCCTCTCAGACCAAAACCAGTACATGTCACCATAACAGTAAGATGATTTTTTTCCATTGTGGTATGGGAATATTTTAGTCAACATCATCTGATATGTTAGTTTGTAAAACCTGCCATTTTATGAGAGTTTTTAGTGTTTCATGGTGATCTAAATACTGTTTTATGGTTTCTATTCTGACAAGGGATAATTATGCAATCGTCATCTCATTATTTTTTACCAAATGTCACGAAAGGCAGCAAGTAGCATCTTGTCTGCCTCATAAAAGCTATGTCAGTTGGACATTTATTCACATACCTTAAAACAATAATCCACTGATTTATCATTGCACTCCTATAACATTGTCGGACTCACAATCAAAATCGATGCAGCAGAACCAGAGATTTTTTATTCCACACATTCTTCCTCCTTGTCAAAACCTGGCACCTTTTTTACCTCTTTATAGAAACTTTTTTCACATATGCAGTAGTACTCCCCAACACCTTTGAACAGACTTTGATGTGCAAAAGCGGTGGAGTTCCTCTTTTGTCACTGGTTATTTTGGACATTAACCTTCATGTAGGCTTTAAGAGGTACAGTTAATGGATGTCTGTATGAAGCTGTTTGGGAGTCAGACTAGTGAACAAGTAGCTTTACATTTGCAATAGGGATCACCGAAATACAGTGCTATAAATGATTTCCAGATGTTTGACATTTTTATTCCTAAGGCCTTTATGACACATTTCTGATTCACGAAATGACACTAAATGTCAGTCACAGTTTATTTCTTGAGGTGAATTTGGAACATTTTGGGGGTTACATCTAAGTGGTGTGGAAAATAAATGACTAAAGATGTGGGCACAAAATGTAAGTAAAGGTAACCCTAGGTGTTTTCTTGCGTTGATACGAGGGGGTTTATTTTCTCATTGAACAGTGAGTCATGGTACTCCATGATGACAACAAAGCCCTACTACATAATAGATGCAGGATGTCTGATGTCTGAATAATCAATGGAAATACTATTTCATATAGTAGTGGATTACTCATTTAAGCTAAAAAAAAAAAGTAATAATAAAAATTAAATTAAAATATTAGAAGTTACCAGAGCTCAAAGTGATGTCTTCAAACACTTTGTTTGACCTACAGTGAACACATTTACAACTTACACAATTTACACATGAAGGAGGAAAAGCAAATTGTTGCATGCGAGAAGCTTTGTAGCTGCAGCATGTTCCAGCAAATGTTACATATTTTTACTTCATAAATGATTTAAATGAATAATTAATTATCTCATCAATTATTAGTTGACTATTAATTATAAATTATTGTCAAACTACAATCCCCAAGGTCAAGAAAAAATGTCATGCTGCAATTATCTTATCTATATGTTAGTGGTTGAATCACCATCAGTAAGTTTAGTTTAACAACACAAATGAAATAAGAAGTTGAATCACTGATAGTATACTGAAATTGTACTTGAGTAGATGTTAAAGTACTGTTGTAAAACGGAATGATAAAGTGATAAAGTAGCTAATTTATAATGTCAAATTTCTTGACATACAGTAGCTACTATTTGTTACACAATATCTTTTTTATGCAATGCTTAAGGTTAGCTAAGCAACAACTAGGCACTTCTCGCTTCTATTAGTATGGCATTGCACTGGGCTCCGCAAAAATATTTATTCAGATAATCAGTTCTATTTAACACCTGATATGTTGTGGATACATTTACACACTCAAATCAAATGGCGGACAGTAAATGTAGTTCACTAGTAAATAGGAAGTGAGTTCGGACACAGCCTGTGTTGAAGCTTCCATTGTGTTCTGGAAGTATTTCTAACAAGTAGAACCTGAGTTATCTTTTCCAGAAGTTTGCTTTTATCTGAATTAGCATAATACCATAGCCAGAGGAATGTTAACCAGCGTGCTATCTTTGATACAGAATAGTACTAAGAGAAGAATACTTTATAGGGTGTATAGGGAGTAAATCAGTCGGATTCATATACAGTATAACTACTACAGGCTAGGGACGTTTACACTCACTTATATTTGTAGGCTACACAGTAATCCTACATAGCAAACATGCATTATGTATTGTTGCAAATAATTGGAGACTATTGTTGACCATGTAGATTTTATACTGATAATATTTAGAGAATGGTCTTTTTTTCTGTAAACCTGCTAAATCAGAACACATAATCTGCCATCACTTCCTTTGGCTTTCATTGTAAAGCTTTTACCATTGTTCATATTAATGTGTCTTGTACTCGTCTATATATTTTGTTTATTATGATTACCTATTGTGTTTTAGGGCATGCTGTAATGTACTTGGTTTAAAAGTTAAACATTGTGTGCTGCGTGATGTATAGGCCTGAACAGTGTTGTGTTGCGTGGGCGTGTGGCTCGCTGCCTTGTCTGTTTCTCTTCCTGTCTCTGTGAGTTGAGCAGTTAACAGAGGATCTCTCTACGGTTGGAAAACTTGCTTTCACATCTCTGTGGGCGAGAGTGAGCAAGTGGTTTTCTCGCTCTTCAATAGATGCCTTTAAGAGGACAAATTGACTCTGTGTGTGTTAATTAGGTGACAAAAATGTTTAGAGGTATTGCATGTCACAGTATACATCTTTACAAATTGTTGCTTGAGTTGAAGTACTTTTTCAGCCAAAAAAAGATTGCATTGTGTGCATGTAATGTAAAGTTTCAAAAAATTAGTTGGAAACAGCGACTCGAGGGGAAACATCATTCCTCAACTTCACACCTCATTGTGAAGTTGAGGAAAACCAGTGCAGCACTCAACAGCCTGTATTTAGTTTGACGTTTTTACTCTATTTTCATTACTGATGAGGAAAAACCATCATCAAGGGACATTTTCCTACAAAGACCTTTTATTCAGCCAGCTCTGTCTCAACCCACACTGATCTGTCTACTCACAGGTGGAGAGCCTCTAAGAGGTTTTGTTGGGACTGTCAGGCAGTGAAACTTCTGTGGAGCAGTCGTTTTATCATGGGGACGCAGGGAGTGGTAACCACCAGAATCTGACAAATACATGGGGCCGATATTGACCTTTTGATACCATTCTGATATTCAGGGCTGATACTGGGGATTGTTTTTATTATCGAACAATCTACCAATTATTTTGTCGATTCATTTTTTGGTCTACAAAATGTCAGCAAATTGTGAAAAATGCCCATCACAATTTCCATGGTGACATTCAAATGTCATGTTTTGTCAGACCAATAGTACAAAACCCGAAGATATTCACTTTACTGTCACAGAAGACAAAGGAAACCAGAACCTTTTATAAGGTGAAACCAGTGAGTTTTTGACATTTTTTGCTTAAAAATTGCCTTAAATGATTAATTATCAGAATTGTTGGCGATTCATTTTCTATCGATTGATTAATCAATTAATTGACTAACTGATTCAGCTCTACTGGTATTGGCCACTCAGTGTCATCCACCTTTAAGATTATGATGAGATGCAGTTTGATTACTGTAGCTTGGTAGTGGACCAAATACAATACAGTATTTAATTAGCTGATTCCAGTATTCCAGTGTATATTGGATGAAATATATTTAGCTTTTACTATTTTTGGGCCAATAAATAACTAAATAAATGAATAAATACATACATAATTCAGTATATCTTCACCAGAAATTAATTTCTAGCAGTGAGGCTTACAGTATTAGACCTTTATGTTAGAAAATAAAATTTACAGAAAACATACTTCAACAGCTAACTGAATAAATAAAATATGAAAAATAATTTCAAAAACATTAGAGACTTTTTTGTGTGTCTTGGGTGTGGGTTGCACTGGGGGGTACTGTTGGAGTTGTTTGAAGGCAGGTTATTTCTAGCCTAGCTGTTTCTCCCTGCTTTCATTACTTGAGCTAAGCTTGGCTAAACTCATCCCCAGAGCACTGAATACACACCTATAAAACTGATTTCAATCTTGTCATCTAACTGTGGGTCTGATGGAAAATTAGCATAAACCCCAAAATGCTTTAAGGCTTTCTTCGTGAGGTTTGGTCATGCTAACACAGAATACAAACCCACTAGCGAATTGGAAATGTACACGAAAATACACATCTAGAAACACCCCTGTGATCGACCCTAAATGACATATTTTTCATGTATGCACCAAATTATTGGCTAGCAACAGTTTCAGTTAAGTATTGGCATCAGCATTAGCCCACATTTTTGAAACCTTAGAGATATTTTCTTATTGCCAAGAAGACCACACTGACCAGTTGAAGTTAGCATCAAAGCTAAATCATATTATTGAAATATGTCAGCTCTTCAAGTGTCCCTCCAGTGCTTTTCCGAGATCCAGTTTCTACAAACTAGGGTAAATCAGATAAAGATATGATGGTTCTGAGGATAGTTCTGTTGACAGCTTGATTTTATGCTGTGACTGCGACCCCTTGAAGCCACAGACTTCTGCTCAGCAGCATTAAACTGAGCAGAGTGTCGAGGGCTGAAAGCGTGTGCAGAGGTGCACTGTCATCATGAAGACTGAGGGAGTGGTGAGTAGCTGGCCTTTGAGGCTTTGGTGAGGCAGCTCTGTTCCCACCAGACCTAACTGATCACTCCCTGCTTTGATCAACAAACTTCAGGCCAGGCTGCTCTACCATCAGCTTTCTGAACAGACTAGGTTTGATTTCTTTCATGATGCAAACTGAAATTAGTTTGCTCCTAAAAAAGGCTCCTTGCTGTGTTTATATGGGAGCCTCCTTAGCCTCTAATCAACATGTTTGACTCAGCTTAGGGCTCGCCTTATGAAACAACAACCCACGGCTATGGAAACCCTGAGAGGAAACTGCAGACAAAGGAAATGTGGGTTGTCATGGGGAATCCAAATAGATGTGTTTTGTCAGTTTTTTTTTGTTTTGGTTATTTTTAAGTCATGATTCAGGAACAGGTACAGAAAAGAAAAAAAGAGTCACTTTAAATTTAGGTACCAGTTACCCCAGTTTGTTTGCAATTATGGTTGTCTTATATATAAAGAATCCTCTACATAACACCGTAGGTAGGAACTAGAATTATTCCAAAGGGAACCAGAAGTAACCGCGTAAAACATGTGGAGCAAAGGTCACGAGGTTACAAAAATGTCAAGAACAATTCTGTTTCAAAAGCAGGAAACCAACGTACAATCATAACACAGAGAGTAAAAATAAACTCTATGCCAATTAATGTATTAATTAAATAGTTATGAACATCTTCTCAGAGCCATATCAGCTCCAGAAAACATAATTTTTTAAATCTAAAAGAAATATAAGACTTTAAAGGGGCACTGTGGCTCTGGAGGAGCTTTCTAAAGTCTGAGAAAATAACCCAGATGATGTCATCAGGGTTATCTTGAGTTAGGCTTGAGACTTCAGTGATTTGATAGAAAACCTTTGTTACAAACTGGTGGCATAAAGTCTGTAAAATTAGGTCTAATGGAAGACGCTACAGAGTTGCATTATGGGAATTGTAGGATCCAGTGTTTTTGGAGCTTCACCCATGCTAAGGAGTAAAAGTCAGTATATCTTGGCATCTGCTGCTTTGATTTTGATCCTTAGATGATTTGTTTATTGAGGCAAGTAATGCAATACCACACATCCCTGTGTGATAAAATAATGTCTCATTTAGATTTATTTACTGGTTACACCACATTTAGCAACAATAAGTGCAACTGAACACTAACAGTAGTACTTGCTCAGTCTCACACAGTGTTGTGGAGGAATTTTGGCTCAGTCCAAGATATAAATCCACTTCAGCTCGGTGACATTTGTTTGCTCCCAAACAGGAGTTGCTTGTACGAGTTGAACTTGGACTGTTTCAAAACTACATTTCTTGTAGTTTTCTGATTCAGCCGTTCTGATGTAGAATTTCTGGTTTGTTTTAAATGATTGTCATGCTGCATGACCCTGTGTTGCTTTAGCTTTAGCCTCTGAACTCAATGCCTGATGTGATTCTGCAGGATTCTCTCATACAGAGCAGAATCAAGTGGTGATTGAAAGTCAAACAGGTCTTGAGACACCGCTGCCACCACATGCGAGTGTCCTACCGTGGAATGCAATGTTTGCTTTTCACCAGACATAACGGGGACTGTGCCAGCCGCAAATATCCAGTTGTGACTCATCTGTTCATGGAGCATCATCCCAGAAGTCCTGAGAATCATTCAAGTTCTTTTCACACATTTGACACTCATATTTGTCTTACTAAGCAATGCTTTCTGCCTTGCTATTATTCTCGTCTTTCTAAAAGAGGAATAATAAACTGAGGCTGGAGAAGTCGCCCGAGAAGTCTTGTTGATGTAGGTTTTTCTGTGACTTTCTGCATGATTGTACACATTTCTTGGAAACATGTTGTAAGCACAGCCTCTTGTGCAAAGGTTAATGCCGTACTTTATGCTTCTGGACAACATTTTTGTAATTTGGTGAAGCCTCCAAGCTTTAGGATTACCTGTGGAGCCATTTTCAAGTGTCAGCATATTCACTTTTGAGAGCTGCAAGAATTTCCTTTGATCATGTTATGATTTGACTCCACAGCCTATGTGCTAACAACCGTAACCAATTTTGTGACTCCTGGATGTGGATTGTATCATTATGAGATTATATATTTACAATGATGAATTTTCTAATGATTACCTAATGTTGAAAAAATCTTGTCTCCATCTTTGATATTAAGTGCTCATCCAATCCAACCAGAGTCGAAAAAAGTGAGCTAGAGGCTTTTTCTCAGGAATGATTAACCAGTCACTGTATTTCATCAAATGTCACAGCTGCCTAAACCCTGAGTCACTATTCACTGTTCTCTAAGCCCCGCCACCCTTAGTTACTGTTTTTTGAAACAATGGGTCCTTGATTTCAGACAGAGGTAGACAAAAGCAGCTTTTCACTTCTAGCTGACGATGACCGTCAATTTCGTCGGCTGAAATGACAGCTGTCGCTAGCAGATGTTCTCAGGTGTAGCGCACTAGCTAATTAAGCTAACGTTAGCGGCATGAGTTGGTTGAGTTGAACTTTTTAATGTTTCCAGCCGACTCGTTTTAAATGAGAACCCTGAAATAGGGTCTCAAATGTGCACTTGATGGCTGCATACAGTACATGATATTATGCTAAAAGACGGAGGCCAAAGCTAACTGGTCCCAGGTAAAAGCTCAGCATTCTCACCAGATCGATGGAAGACATGGAAATAAAGGAACAGCTGTAGTGTAGTGTGAAATAGGAAAAATGTAAGATCAGACTGTTCTTCCGTTCTAATATAATCCTGTTTGACTGCTTAGCTTACATACTTGGACAAACAAGACGGAGATTAGATTTATGCTTTATGTTTGTATTTTCAAACTGTGTATTTCACTTTTAATGTTACAAGGCACAAAGGGGACGACGGCGACGACTCATTTCTGTCCAATACTGAGCCTGTGTAGCTGTCACGTGAGAAAAACGAAACTCATGCGTTACTATTGTTGCGCAATGCACATGCGCGGCCAAAATGAACGAATTACTCTCTGAGACGACTCGTTACTACTAGTTACAATCAGAAGAGCAGTTCATTGAACGTATCGTTCATTGAACTGCTCATGATCGACACATCACTAGTCAGGAACAAGGCTGTTGTTTTTGTGTTTTTGTTTTGTTTTTACATAATATGTAATCTTTAGCAGCTTACATTAGAGAAAACCATTCCGTACATTTTTGCTCTTGTATTTTGTGTTCAGCATGTGGAGAAATCCAAAGCTTGACAGGCCTGCCGTGCCCTATTGTGGTTGCTAAGCTATGAATGAACAGTCAACGTTCGGTTGGGGGTGTTTAACGGCCAGTTGGGTTGTAAAAATCAGATACTGAGAGCACATTAAACATTTATTTGCATGAAAATGTAACTGATTTATACTTATATGTCTCTAAATATCATATCTTATAGTCACTTCTGACGCAGCAACCTTTTCCACCTGTGCAGTCCCTTTTCTGTTGAGCTGTACATTTGTCATCACAACCAGGAAATATAGTCTCCTCTGCTTGCAGTTACAACTGACTAGTAATCACTGTGCTGTGGTCATAATGGCATGTGTCATAGGTGAAATTTATTGATGCTTGTCTAGTGATACGCAGCATCTACAGAATGGAATAAGTTTCTGCAGTTAAGGAATGATACACATACTGTCACCTTTAAGCAGTATCAACTACATTTAGTGTTTGTATCTCATATTTCTTATCTACACAAAATACGATTACATTTGAGTGAGTATCTACAGTAAGTGACACACTGACTAAGACGGTGACAAATTGAATGTCATATGTATCACAGGACCCACTTCTCCTTTCCAGTTCTTTCTTATGGCTGTGAAAGCTTCAGTCAGATATCAGATCTTCATTAATGCTAAATGTTACCCAGACGTTAGTTAGTGTGTGGCAATGCTTTTCTTTATGTTCTCCATCTCTGGCTTGATTTACTGTTTTTTGGTGTGTGGGTGTGTGTTGAAGTGGTTTAAGGCCCTTACTTAAACAGCTTCCTTCAGCCGCTGCTTCTTGCACTCTCTTCCATTTTTGTCATTCTCTCACACACATGCAATGGTATGTAGGTCTGCACCTGTGGGGCACAGCAGCTTCATAAAACCCAAGCAGCCGCTAGCACACCAGTAAGCTGACTCTGATGTCTCTGGCTGTTTCTGCTGTGGTCAGAACTGCTGCTTACTGAGCTCACTGTGGTGAAGTTACATAGAAAAGTGTGGGTGTTTTTATCTTCTTGGCACATATGATTTGCATGTTGTGTACCAGTTTTACTTTGACCTTCCAATACAAGTATGGTGTCAACACAATCAGGGTTGCCCTCTGCTGATGTGATGATCATATTCAACAGATTGACTGGAATCAGTTCTGTAAAAACCCACCTTATCCTGCCTGCTAGGTGATTGGAGGTTTTTAGTGTCTCATGAATGTTGTTGTTGTTTGGAGATTTTTTTGGCACTAGGGGGCAGAAGAATTCCAAAACAAACAGAAAAACACACACCTCTGCACTATTATAACTTTAAAAAGTTATCGTTGGTGTGCCAGCAAAACTTTGCCTTTTTGCACATTTAGCAGACAATGAACATCATTAGCATTAATTTGGAGTCACCTGATGAATTTAAGTCTAATATTCACTCTCCTTTTAGCTCTGTTTTTGGTCTCCACCAACTCCGGAGAATTTTTTGGCCTTTTTTACATTACACATAGTTAAATGATTAATTGTAATTTAAACAAAAATGTTAGTTGGCTTTAAAGTAATATTTACCATTGGTATAAAGTATTAAATAGCAACACTCATATTGATGTGACAGTATAATTCTTTTTTTCATGCTGGCATGATTAAATCTAGTGAAAACACTGCATGCCTAAGCTCAAACACACACCTCTCTGTAGCACCTCCACCCGTCCCATCCCACAGGAACAACATCTCACGCCACGCTGAGGAAGCTGCTTGCTCCCCACAGATGAAAACCACATTAGCATGTACAAGCTCTTATCTTCTGAGTGGCAGCTAATTAGATTCTGTGGCTCTGATATGAATAATCTGATCTTCAGTTCCTTCTCCTGCTTATCAGCTGAGCCTCCAGGTGTTGCTGAGGTAAGGACGGAGGCAATGAATGGATAAATCACTGTTCTTTCTGCCTCTTTCCTTTAAACCGGTCTTTAATCTCTGTGAATGCATTACACATTCCAGCAAATGAAAACTTGTTTAATTGCCATGGCAAATACAAATTAATTAGCTACATTCTTGTTTGTTTTGTGTAATCAGGATTTAAACATCTTTATTCAAATCAGAAAGCAGTTTGAATAAGCCAGTTAGTTCACGCTACACTCTTTTGGAGGATTGTGAAAAATACTGTATTTGGCTTTCAATCTCTTCAGTTATTCAGCCAGAGAAAGCAGATAGTAAACACATAGGTAACAGCAGAAAATCTTGATATGCACTGTGACCTTCTTCAAATGGATGACTAACTGGGAGTCCTTAGTTATGGTTAAGAGGAGCCATTAACATAGATTACTACTCACGAAGGGAATCTATGTTAATGTCTTCCTACACATGCTATGTATCATCTTCCACACTGCTTTGAAGGAGCTTACGAGGAACTGACGCTTCCTCTGACTTGTGATCCATATTGGTTGTGACATAAATTTACAATTACTCAATGACTGTAAGTATGAAATGACTCTGAAATGAAACCGTTGTTACCTTGAAACAGGTACGTTTTATTGGAAAACAAAACTAAATGATTTAGATTTGTATCACTAGTGGGACAAAATGTAACGCTGGCCAGATGAGAGGCTGTAGTGTTCGCTGCATAAATCAGAGCTTTATCTGCTCGAGCTTCCACACTTTAAACATGTACCAAATGTAGTGACAACTCCCCAGATAGATGTTGAGAAATTTCACTCTGGGCAAAAAAGTTTGTCAGTACAGTAGATGCACCAACCAACAGACTGACATTATCATGCCTAAAGCCACGGCACATTGGTGCATGGTTATAAAAGTGCATTCACTCAAGTATCTATAGCATGAACGCAGCCATGTCAGCATGCTGATTCTGAAATTAATTTCATTATACAACATTTTAGTGTAAAAGCACATTAAGTATTGAATTATTAAAATACACATCAGTAGAATTCAGTAACATTATTCATTAGTATCACAATATGTTGGTCGACACAAGTGTAATTGATAACATTTGTGATCGATGCATTCCACTATTGTGTAAACTGGTTTACTGGGAGATCTACAGAAACATTGTTAATGTTAATAATTACACCTGTACTATCCTGCTATGATAATTCAGAATGTTTTCTAAAAAAAACAGTCTCCAGTTTTAAGCTACTGTGGCTGTCTGGAAAGCTAATATTGGCTAATATTAACCAAGCTAGTATCCAGGGTAAACTGACAAAATGATAACAAAATTGACTAAATTGTTCAACAAAAGTATTTATTAGATTAAAGTTGCACTTATCAACATTTTTCTATTAACAATGGGACAAATGACTATGTGTACTGCCAAAACAGCAGATAAGTTAGCGGCTAGATAGTGGAGCATTTAGCAGCTAAAGAGTCAGATATTCCCCTAAAGGATCAATCAGGTGGACAAAAACACAACTCCAAATCAATGCTAATGTTGCCTTGTTTCTGCTGGAGGTGTAAATAGCAATAACTGTTAGCATTCAACACATTTGTCGTAACAACTTAGTGATGTCAATGTTGTGTTTTCATGAAATCATGAAAAATCAATCAGTGCAGCTTTAAAATGTTCAATTACTGAAGCTTCCATTTTTAACATTTGCACATTTCTTACAAATGTATTTCTCTATTGGGCAGTGTCTGATGGGATGTTTGTACTTCATGCAAGTTAAAATGTAGTGAAGTCAAATAAATCAGCCTAAACTTATCAAACAGAAAATGCAGTTTGTTACTTCCACCGCTGCCAAATGTAGACTTCTCTAAGCGCTAAGTAGTGAGAGAGAAAAAACACGTTTGCATTTGACAGTGTAATGATCTATCTGTCTGAGTCGACACTTGCTGAATTTCTGTTTAGATATTCACTTTAGCCAGTCAAAGCAGTTTTCTTTTTCCAATGACATTGTTTGTACCCAACTCCAGTGGCAGTTCTGCTCAGTCAACAACTTTAAACCTTTTCCTTTGAATCCTTTACTTACATCTCTAACTGTTCACAGAGTCAGTTTTCCTTTTATTTGCCATCTGCTGCCAGAAACCTCCTGAGGATACAAACAACTATACAGAGAGCAAGATCAATGTGTTCCTCTGCTGCTTAACTCATTCAGACAGAGACGCCTAAGAGAAGTTCTCTGGGTTTCTCATTGCCGTATTGCACTTACTAGTCATACATTGTTACTGCCCACATTTCAGACTATAAATAAGTAACTTGTAGGTGAACATTCTGTTTTGTTCAGGACATAGTTTGATTTGTCTTTTTCTTTCTCTGTTGTGCTCTTTCACAGACTGAAAGCTCTGGTATCAACAGGCGGCCGGAGCGTGCAAGCAGCATGTGACTGGTAAGTTAAAACAACAAATGTTTATACAGTACACTCACACATAGTCAGGGAGAAAAATGTGTGTTATACTGCCCTCTGCTGTAGAAGGCTGTTAAGAGTTATTTGCTAGTTGTATTGTAGGCACTTTATATCTTCTGTATTTTGTGGATAATTTATGATTTTCTGATTTATTTATTTTGAAGAGCAGCCTTCTCATTTTTTTCATTGTGATCTGGTCTCTTTTGAAAAACAATGCAATGCAAATTAAATAATGAATACAATTTTAAAAAAAAAACTATGAGTGAATTCCTCTCAACAGATTGAATCCCAGATTCACTAAATATCTGTGACAACCGAAATCACCAAATAAGAAAGCCAGTACTATTCACCAATTACACATTATGTCAGAAATAGCCCTGTTTTGCCCATTACCGCTTATGTGAAGGCATTTGGCAACAAAAATCCCCCAAATTATTATAGAGCAAATAAGATCATTTGAAATGTTGAATGAAGGTCAAGGAGTTTATTCATTCAAAATCTCTGCTGTCATTTCTGCAGGGGAGAGCAATGTCACCGGCAAACAAGCAGGCACAGCAGAACGTTTTCTGTCCCAGCAGAATCTCAGTTCAAAACAGGAAATGTTCCAATTATAGAGGATCTGTAGGGCTCGTATGTGCCTGCCTTAGTGAACTGGTCGTACGGCTGAAATCATTTGCATTCAGAGCAGTGTACTTACCCAGTTCTTCTTTTAACTTTATACAGTATTTTTTGCCACAAGTGATTTGGCAGAGTTTCTTGAAAACTGTGCAAAAAAACCAACAGAAAATAATGGCGTTATGTTAAGACTGTCCTCGCAGCACAGTAGACCTGGTTCCATTCCCCTCTGTCTCTCCCCAGGCTGTTTTCCCATGTGGATGACCCGTTCCTGGACGACCCTCTACCCAGGGAGTTTGTCCTCTACCTGCGACCCAGTGGACCACTACAGAACCAGCTCTCCCACTTCTGGCAACAGAGCCGGGTCACTTGTGGCAAAAACAAAGCCCACAACATTTTCCCCCACATCACCCTATGTCAGTTCTTCATGGTGAGTTGGAAAGTTAAACTGAACTATACGGTTTTATGAGGGTTGATGGTTAAAGGTCATCAAAGGCTCTAAGCTCATGCCCCAGACAGAGTAAATATCAGTTGGATTCTGGTTGGATGATTCTCTTCTTCATCCTTGTGTGTAATGCCTCTTTCAGACATGATGACAGATCTGCAGTTTGACAAGTCTGAGTAAGCTGCCGAGTCACTTACCATATTGCCCAAGCATTGTGGTACTTTCCACAAATGTCCTGTCATGTCTGAATAAATCTGTAACAAACGTTTATGTGGGGGACACCTACGTCTGAATGACAAAGAGCCATTACTTTAACGGACAGATAAAGTGAGCAATGCTACATATTCCGTGTGTGAATAGGGCTTAACTCTACATCCCCATCACCCTTCCTCCTTCCACACAGTGTGCAGACCACAAAGTAGAAGCTCTATGCGAGGCCCTCCAGGCCACCGTCCAGCAGTGGCGGGGTCGTTTTCCCAGCCCGCTGCCTCTAGAGCTCTACACATCCTCCAACTTTATTGGTCTCTTTGTGGAGGAGCAGGTGGCCGACATTCTCAAGCTGTTTGCGGCCGACTTTGCCACAGAGGCCACCAGGAAGGCAGGTAGGAACCACAAGCATTAGGGATAAGGGGCACACACCATATACCCACAATGCCCTGGGTTTGGAACACATTTAGGATCTTAGCTGCATGTCTTACTTTCTATCTGTCCCATTTTTACTATCTTTCTTCATCATTGTATGGTGTTGGGTGTTTAGAGCTGGTCAGCATCAGTTCGTCATATTTACCATGTAACGCGTGGTGAGCAGCTTTCTTTTCCAGCAGGGGCAGTAAATGATTGGTCAGGACGGCAGTCATGTTGGGTTATTAAAGCACTCATTCAATCTGTCACTGTAACTTTTTTTTAAACACAGGCGAAAACGAGACTGACTGCCAAACGGTATTTTAGGCAGCTAAGTGCCAAGTCAGATTAGAGCTGTGGTGTTAGCGCTCATGCTCTCTCATATTTCTGTTTTATGGTTGAGAGACAGATTAGAGCGTGTCATCAGAATCTGATGTGGAAATGCTGAGCGTTGTCGGTTTAAATAATCTCTGATGCTTTGTGCAGTTCTACCCTACCACAACTTCTTGATGGGAATATTTTGACTTTAGTACAGATAACAAAAGTTTTGTACTTTCTCGTGGTGAATTGTTGATGTGATATACTGTCCTGTCTCACCTTTCAACTCCAGAGGTCCATGTGGAGCCTCATAAGAAGCAGCTTCATGTAACTCTGGCCTACAACTTCCCCACCAATCACCTCCAGTCACTGGAGAAACTGGCTAAGGGCATAGAAGTCAAGCTAGGCTGTGATTGGCTGGCAGTCCTGTTCTCCCGGGACATTCGTTTTGCAAACCATGAGGTGGCTAATATTCATACTAACAGTGCTTCGAACACATTGATCCATGATTATTTGTTCTAAATGTCCATAAGTCAGCCAATAATTGCCATGCCTCTACCTGTCACATCTACAGACCCTGCGGGTGATGTACCCCTACATGCCTCAGAACGAGGATGAGCTGGAGCTGGTTCCTGGCGATTTTGTCTTCATGTCACCAGTGGATCAGAGTAGCACCAGTGAGGGCTGGGTTTACGGGACCTCGCTGGCCTCTGGGCTGTCCGGCCTGCTGCCTGAGAACTATGTCAGCCTGGCTGATGAGTCCGACACCTGGGTCTTCCATGGGTGAGCAGGCGCAGGAGGCTGTCATAATTACCCAAACAAGAGAAACAGATAAAGAAAAAAGGCATTAACATTTTAATACAAAAAACACATAAAACAACAGTCACTGACACTGAAAGAGTCTTTAATAATATCTTTAATACTATTACCTAATATTTCCCCAGCTTAGGATGGGGATGTCAGTGGATCCAACACTTTGGCCTAGAGTTGGACAACTGTAGGCCAGATTACCATGAAAGTGAAGTGAATAGTCTTGGTCCCAGAGGGTGATTTCTAATAAGTATGGTGACCCCTTGAGCTTTTATAATGCAGCCACCAGATCAAAAAACTTAGTGTTGCTCTGAGGTGCCTTTAGAACCAAATATAAGCCAGTTATGAATTAATGATATTAATTGGTGATCCCTCTTTAAATCTGTAGCTAGCACATTCATTTATATTTGGTGAAATTATAATTTCTGCTAAAGGAGAGAGTGTCAGTATTGCCATTGAATAAATAAAGCTCCTTACTTCCAAATGTTTTACTCTAGCTCCTGGTAATTATATTATTTTGGATCCGTTGCAGATACCAACAAGTTGTTTAGCTGTTGCCAAAGTACTCCATGGATAAACTGATCTAATTTGTACTGCAAACAGTAGCTGATGTGTGTTCTGCTTGTCCATCACAGCTCCCATTCATTCTTCAGTTGTGGGCCCAGTGACAGGACCAGCAAGGAGAGAGGGATGTTTGATGGACTGCTGGACAGCCGACGCCCCGATAACACAAGTCCTGGAGACACACCCACCCTCAGTCTCATTTGTCATCCAATGCAGGTAGATTTGTTTTTATGTTAATTGTTTGCAAAATTCACTTAATACTATATCTTTTGAAAGAAACATTTTTTGTTAATAGAATTTAACATGTATACTATTATCTATTAGAGCTGCAACGATTAGTCGATCGACATGAAACTGATCGGCAACTATTTTGATAATCGACTAATTACTGAAGTTATTTTTCAAGCAAAAATGTGATTGTTCCAGGTTCTCAAATGTGAAAATTTGAAACTTTTGTTGGTCTTACATGATAATACATTGAATATTTTGGGGTTTTGGCTATTGGCCAAAAAAACCGAGACATTTGATGAGGTCATCACATATTGTGATGGGCATTTGTCATTGTTGTTTTCTAATGTTTTATAGACCAAATGATTAATCGATTAATTGAGAAAATAGACGGCAGATTAATCATTGTTATCCCTGTTATCTATAGACATTTTCACAAAGCCTTGCATTTACTGATGCCTTTTATTTCCAGCAGGTCCTGCGGCTTAGTGGTAGTCACTCTCGGCAGCCAAAGAGGACACTTTTTGTCTGTCGGCACGGTGAGAGGATGGACGTGGTCTTTGGCAAACATTGGCTCTCCCTCTGCTCAGACAGTAAAGGTGAGAAGTCACAGGTATAGGCAGATAATAGGAATAAGTAAGAATTATTCCTTCCGTAGACTATTTCACTGCACTTTAACGAAAGCACCTTACATTTGAGAATGGTGTTTTTGTTGTTCTGCAGGTAGATATGTACGTTCCAATCTGAACATGCCTCCCAGTTTGCCGCTGTGGGGGGGGCAGAGAGACTATGACATGGACGCTCCTATCACTGTGTTTGGATCCACACAGGCTCGACTAGTGGGTACGTCACCTATCTAGATCTAAATAATGTTCCACACCTGGTGTTGTTGCATTACATTTTGTATATGAAACGTGTGTGTGCTCAATATGTGCCTTTCCAGGTGAGGCCCTATTAGAGAGTAACACAGTGATAGACTTTGTGTACTGCTCTCCCTCTCTGCGATGTGTTCAGACTGCACAGAACATCCTGAAAGGTAAGAAGAGTCTCTTTGACAAAGTATCACTGATCGGGGATTCTCCAACATTCACAAATTCAATCCCATTAGAAAGGTGATCGTGTTGAAGTTTAGCAAACAAACTGTACTGAAATTAAGATTTAGTGTGCTGAGCATGTAATGGAGGTCTCACAAGGACCCGTGTTTTTTTTTTTACTTTTAAGATGAGCTGTGATTGTGTAAACAGGTCTGCAGCAGGATGGCAAGCTGAAGGTGCGAGTGGAACCGGGCCTTTTTGAATGGACCAAGTGGGTTTCTGGGAACTCCCTGCCTGCATGGATACCTCCCACTGACCTGGCTGCAGCCCACTTCAGTGTGGACACAACATACAGGTGATACAAACAACTCAGGGCAAAACACACCTTGTGCAATTAATTACATATAATGTGAGTCATTAGTCATGTTAATGTATTTGTCATCTGCAAAACGTCTTATCTACTTTAACAAAAAGATCTCTAGATGTTTGTGTACCAGAAATGCCAACTGATTGTATTTTTGGCTGAAGCATCTTAAAGACTATCTTGTGAATTATGTAAACCAGCTGTATCTAAGAATTAGCTAAGTTCATACTTAATGTTGTATTGGTTGTTTGTCTCCATATAGACCTCTGATTCCAGTCAGCAAGCTCACTGTGTCTGAACCCTATGAGACCTACATGAGCCGGAGCTACCAAGTGACCAAAGACATCCTGTCAGACAGCAAAAACACTGGTAAGAGACACACAGCAGAGCTCCTGGAGCATCTGGAAGAGGTTTTTGAGCTTGTGTAGGTGACCTTTTACTTTGTTTTACATGCTCATGTGTTTGTCCACTGCTGACGTTGCATCCGGCCTGGGTTTCCACTCTCTGTAGGAAACAACGTGCTGATTGTAGCCCACGCTTCTTCCTTAGAGGCCTGCACACGCCAGCTGCAGGGCCGCAGCCCACAGAGCACCAAGGACTTTATCCAAGTAGTCCGAAAGGTCTGTTCACTGCATATCTTTTTTTGTGGATGTGGTCCATCTGATTTTTTTTCCCCTTTGTACATCTCACTTTTCTATCTATCCATCCATCATTACTTCCATGTGGTTTCCTCAGTTCCTCTCCCCAGGCCCATTGCAGCTGGATGTGCAAACTCAAACCAAGTTGTTCAAATCTTCAAAAAAGATTTCATTTTTATTCACCTGACTAGTAGACTGACATTCTCAAATGAAAGTTGCTTTTAGTGAATCTTTACCACAAAAGAAAAAAAAACACTCAAAAACACTTTTGGATACTTGAGCATGTCATTTTATTTGTCAGCTAAAGGGGGAAAAAAGATCATTTTGCATTTTGGTCCATCAGTCGTCACAATGAATGTGCTACAACATAAAAGTTACTTGCCAGGGTTTATATCAGCTCTATTAAAAATATTGTTTCTTTTGTGATTGTAAGCACATAATTACATTCAGTCTCTGACCTGACATGTTAAACATTGAGGCGACTGGGGACTTGCTTGTTCTTGAATGCTCACAACTAGTGACATGATGTTTGTGGTGTTTGTGGATTCCTACCAGACTAAACCTCCTCTTTAGATAACAGCTCTTTGTTGGGTTGCTCATTAGTGGGAAACTAGGTTTGCAAGCTTTTGCTCAGGTCAGTGAAGCTTTAGTGTTTGTCTGCATGTTCTCTAACAAAAAAAAAACAAAAAACAGTTTCTTTTTTATTTTGACAAACAAACAGAACATGTCTATGGAAGATTTAAAATGCTGAAATTAAAATGATTAAAGTGAAATACAATACACATTGTTACATATTATGTTATATACACATTCTATTTCCTTTTTATGTATGCATTTACTGTCATAATTAAATGAAAACAAATATTAAAAGATCATTTATTTAGCTTTTTGTCTTTAATAACTAAATGAATTAAATTTGCATGCCACATTAAATTCAGAAAACACAGAAAACACCAATACTAAATGCAAAGCTCTGTCATTACTTCTCATGAGGAAGTGACAGGGAGCTTTTTCTTTTTTTTAAATGGAAAGCATCATGCCAAAATGAAAACCAATGACCTGTCCAATCACAGCTTGGGGGCATGACAATGGGTGGGGCTGTCGCTGATCACAGCCATAACAGACAGCCATGTATTTTACTTTAGTTCTTTGTTTGATTTGTCTTTATTTAGTCATGTTAAATCTTCCATATATTTTGGATCCAATACGATTTTTAATTAAAAACATATGACAGAGAAAAGCTAAACACCTCATTTTGTCATGGGAACAGAGTGCTTTCAGTAATAGGCTGGTCGACCTTTAATAACCTTCTATCATAATTTTCAAATGATGAAACAGAGTTATTGTCCGTGCCACAAGATGACTGCAGAGTGCAAAATGTCAAATGAGCCACCGGCAAGCAGTGCAGCTTCATGTAAATAATTATGTGTTAAATACACAAAACAGTCAACTTCACAAACAAACAAAATTGTCATCTGGAAAATGTTATTACTGTAGGTGGTAAAACTACTTTGGCAGTTATATTGTCCAAGTCTATAGTGGTTCACCTTGAACCTACTCTCTGATCCAAAAAGCATGTGTAATTTCCATGAATTTCTATTAATAAACTTACTGTTAATTCCTCTGCTTGGTCCTTAGATCCCCTACCTGGGCTTCTGCTCCTGTGAAGAGCAGGGAGACACGGGGATGTGGCAGTTAGTGGACCCTCCCATCCTCCCCCTCACACATGGACCAAACCACAGCTTTGACTGGAGGGAGACACTTCTGCAAGAATGACATCTGTCTGATGGAAACTCCGCCCAGCCTGATCATACTGTACTCCCACAGACTTCAGTAACAAGTTTCAGACCAGTGCTCCCAAAGTACTGGAACCATTCTCTTTTCAGCCTCTTTATGCAGCTGGTGGTTTAGCAGTGACGGCTGAAGAAGCTTCGTGCCTGAAGACAAAGAGCCGAGTCCCAGCCAGTGAATGGTTGGTGAACTGACTGCATCCCTCTCAGGCTGGTATCAACAATGATTTAGCAAACGTCCGCACTCAAATTTCATTGTATTATTATTTTTTGCAGGAATGAGGGAGACGTTAGTTTGGGCAGTATGGGTGTTAGCTGCACTGTGTGGAAGAGCTCTCACTGAAGTCTAGCTTGATTATGTGTCATCGCAGTCTCTGAAAATTTTGTGAAATTAGCATGTTTTATAACAGTTTGCTCTGTGTATGATTAGCACACGACTGTATTACATGAATACTACGACTATAGTAGTAGTGTGGCACTCAAGTAATGCCATTTTCAACTCATCTGACTCAGGTTTTATTTTTAACTCCTCGGTGTAGTTAATTTTCACTGGAAAATGTCTGTATTTTATTAAGCCAAAAAGTTTTAGTTCCCTAGATATAAGCTGGATAACCCGAAACTCAGCAAAAATTGGTTTGGTAACCGTTAGTTAACGTTGAACATTAGCTGTGTTCGACATCACTCCCTTGTGAGCAGTACACTGAGATTTCCAACACTCATGAATCTTCATCATCACTGATAGCTGGAGTGTCACACAAATGTAATTTTGGTTATCTACCAAATCAGAAAAGTAGTGATGTGCTGTGTACATTATTTTTTTCATTCTGTTGAGCAAATGTTTGAGGGCACCAAATAGAACAAAATTTCACAATTCACACTCAAAAGTGCACTAGATAGAATTGAACTGAATTGAATTGAATAGTAAAAGACACAGTCTTTGAGTGTGACAAGTACATTAAAACTGACGGTGTGACTAATATTGCTTTAGTATGCTAACATACAAAATGTACACATTTTAGCATGCTAAAATCAGCATTACCATATAACCACACTAGTTTTTGCATTAGGTTTAGCAAGTGTTATTAACATGTCATCATGCAGACATGACAAATGTTGCATGTCTAACATTAGCATGGCTCAGCTGTACTCTGAGCTTAATTCCAACATAGCTCACATGCTAAATCATAGCATTCAACATGTCAGCCAGAGAACAAGCTGTGTTAGCATGTCCCTTTTACAGAGGACACTGTAATTAAACCATTTTGATTTGGGTAACAATATGGCAGTTTTTGCCCCACTAATGTTAAGGATCTAATAACAAAGTTTTCTCACTATTCTTCATTCATCCAACAATTTTATTTTCTGGTGTGTAATGTCCATTACAGCCTCAATAGGTTGCTAGAGTGGTCATAGACTTTTAGTTGCGTGAAAAAGTGGCAGTTGACGGTACATTTCTGTAACTAAATGTTTGCATTATTTGTGTCCACAATATCTGATTTGTGTGCTTATTTCACAAAATGTAATGAGACTGTTGAGAATTTGTAACGACAGTGTTATACGTATCATAACAGTACTGCTCTCCTGCACAGATCCCAGCAGCATTTCCACTCTGCCATACATGTGAATAAGTACACATGGGCTGGAGGTATTGATTGTTTTAAAAGAGACGCTGTCTTTCGTCCTGCCTGCCCTGCTTTAGTGGCTGAGGGAAAACATATCAGCACTGGCTTCAAGTCTTCATCAGGGACTTTCCTGATGCTATCCACAGAAAGTGGCCCCACATGTTGTCTCTATTTTGGCGCCACATGTAGCACATCCAGAACAGTAGTGTCTTCTACCATTCATGTAGTGTGTGTACAAATATAACAGCCGCAACTATAACAGCACAACCTGCACTATTGACAATCAAACAGTAGCTTCTTGATTCCGGTCCAGCACATTTTTAGTGTGCGTTTGTTAAATGTTGTTCAAGGGTTCAGAGTAGCTGTAAATAATCATATTTTGAGAAAAGTCTTCCAGTTGCATTTTTATTTATTTATAAACCCTTATTTCATATGTTAGAAGCAAAAATATTTAAAAAAGAGGATCATCACTTTTAACAGCATGCAAGAATTTATGCTCTGTATCTCAGGTGTTGACTGCATTGAAGACATACTGTACGTATATGCAGCTTTGAAAGTGTTCTATTGATTGAGTGACTGTGTTGTTGTGAGTGCCTCTTGGAATTAAAGTGATGTCTCCTGACGTGCTCCTGACTACCCACTCGTAGCTACAGAAGCAGCTGTCAGCTACATCAGTTGTAAACAGAAATGGAAAGTTTGCTCAGGCTGATACTTATCAAGACATCATAAATGCTGCATGTTTTGAACTTATCATAAGACAGAATCTGTCCCGTCTCTGACATCAGATTGCTTCAATACAATTCCCTTATAGCATTCAAGTCAAGTTTCAATTGTGTTCAGGAAGATTTATCCCCCAAAAGTACACCTATCTTGTCAACTTACACTGAAAAGTGTGGCTGTAACGGAGAACATCCAACACCAGCAAAATCAGACCCTGTAGTTGTTCCACCAAAAGAATTCTGGAGCAGATTTTTGGCCACTTCAGCGACAGACGCAACAAATCAAAGATAAATTGTGATATACAAGCAGTGTCCCATTTTTATTGGAACTCCACAATTCAATACCAAATATGTCACGAGGTAAGGCTAAAAACTCTGTGACATTGTGGTGAATCCAGTGTACACCACTGACTACATTTAGGCCAATAAATAAATGATTTAGTATTTCTCCATCTGAAATGTATCGTTAGTCGTGAGGAGAAACTGCATTTAGACGTTGTGGTTGTTAAATTATAAAACAACAATGTAGACATAATGTAGAAGTAATGACGTCCATTTGTCTGTGACATACAGTAATATGTTGTATGAGGTTCTGCTGTGATTGATACATACTGAGTCACATGGTAGCACAGTACTGTGCTGTGTTCAAACTTTAAATTCTTCTTCTTCCAATTCTGCCAGGAGAACTTTTTGAGAGAAGTCAAAAAGCTGCACCTTTTAGTTTAGTTGTAGTTTAGCTCAACAACTGTGTCCCAAAGCTTTGTCTCAGTGGGTGCTGAGAGAAACACAGCACCCAGCGTCCCCGCTATAGTGATCAAATGAGCATTTTAATGGAATACTTGGACATATTTGGGAAATATGTTCATTCACTTTCTTGCTGCGAGTTAGATCAGAAAATCAATACCACACTTATGTCTGTCTGCTAATTATGACGCTAGAGCTAGCAGGTGATTAGCTTAGCTTATCTTAGCTAGGCTTGGCTCTGTCCAAAGTTCAAAGATATGCCTACCAACACCTCAAAATGACCATGTTTTATTTTGTTTGTTTAATCTGAACACAACAAGACTCCAGGTCTTTTTGGTTTTTGGTCAATCAATGAGCTTTAGAGGTGTTGGTTGGCAGATGTTTGAGCTTTTGAGTGAGCCAGGCTAGCCGTTTCCCCCTGCTTCCCCTTTTTATGCTTTTTATAAGATAAGCTAATCCACTTCTGGCTATAGCTTCATAGTTAAAGGTTCCCTGTTGAGTTTTTGACCTCTAGTAGCGCTATGGAGCTGTTCTATGAGTGTACAGACACACTATTCCACTGATCTACAGGTGGCGGTAAGACGGCGAGAAATGCAGCAATGCACCAACAAAGGCAGGGAAGAAGAAGGCCGCAGGCTAGCAAACATGGCTGTAAACAAACAACGCACGATTTAAAATACTTGAAAAACTTTTGTTTGTTTATAAGGAAACTCCGCAGGGCACCTTAATTCATGAACATGTGACTCGAGTATTTCTGAAAATGTCAAACTCTAAATTTAAAGAGCATTCTGAGCACTTCACACTACTTTTGCTTTATATGTAAATGAATAAAATATAATAATAAATCAAAAATAAAAGCTATGTGAACACACCTTACTCTAATAACTGCATCACAACTTGATTTGGTCCTAATTGGCTCTTCTCACTGAAGCATTACTGAAATCTGGACATTTTGGAAATCTTCACTGGGAAACGTCTGCCTTTTAGGATCCTCATCTTCTAATGCATTCAAAATGCAACATCTACTGTGATTCAATGCTTACGTCCATGTAGTCCATCTTTTGAAAACACCATCTTACCAGCTTCCTGTTTCGCTGATGTGCAAACCATTACCACTAATATTGTGGAACCCAGTGAAATCGCTGTATTGCTGCGCAACTGTTGCGAATGCTTTGCTGACACAGGGAGGCAATGATACAGCTGTTGGGAAGAAATACACTGCTACTACAGAAATGTGAAAGGTTTTCTCTTTTTAATTAAATGTCCTTTTCGTCACACAACGTACTGGAGCAGCATATGTTGTATTAAAGACTTACAAACCGTGTGTTTCTAGAAAATGATGATCACTTGTAGAGTGAAACACCAGAAGAAGAGAGCCATGTGAAAGAAACAGAGGAAGAAGCCATGTTGTTCCTGTATCCTTTATTTATTGTCTGAACATATCACCAAACATGTACAGCAATTAACACAGTTACACAAGTTACTTCTTCTTAAATCAATATTTGATTTGTAATTTAAGATGAAGTGTGTCTGTAAATGTTCTTTTTGTTATTTTATTTTCAATGTATCTTCTGTTTCTGTATAACTTCTTCACTGAGTTATACAGAAAAACGCTCTCCTTTTTAAACAGCTCTAATATTTTCATATTTTGAATACTCTGTGGGCTCGGGAGGGAAAGTAAGGAACATGTCATTCTGTGATTTGTGGTGACAGTGTTCACTTGCAGTTTGGTTTGGTTTTGATTGAACATTAAATAAAAGCATCATTTTTCTACATAGCAATAACATTATAAAACAACAGGTGTGCAAAGTTACTATTTATCCGTTTGGTTTGCACCTACGCTGCAAATACTGTAAAGGAGTACAAATCCAATAAAAATCTACATCCTTCTTTTTGTTTTGTTTTGTGAGCATACCCAGAATGAAAGTTGCAGTAAAGCATAACTGACCAGTGAAAACCTTCTTTTTAGTTGAAGGATTGGATAATACCAAAATGTTATTCTTGTCATTCAGTCAATACAAGAATCTTTTTCTTGAGATACAGTGTTTCCACCAAACAACAGCAATAGGCTGCTTCTTTAGATTTCAATACACATTAAAAGAGCAATGAATGATAGTGGTGAATAAATAGGTAAACAATGAGTGCAGTGAATGGGACTAACAATGATATTATCGAGCATTAACCAATTGCCTTAAAGGAGCTTACCTTCCTTAAACTTCCATCAGTTTGTTACTGCACTGCCTCTAGAGACGCAGTAGACCAGCAGCGGGTTTAATCGACCTGGACTGATAAAAGTCTAAGATGTCAAATGCAGTTGCACATCAAGCAAAAGCTTCATCCTTGAATTTATACATTACACTTGCTCTGTTTCATTTCAGTCCTTGCTACAATTAAAGTGTGCCAACATACACTCACTCACAAAAAAAGATGCTCATCAATACATTATATATATATATATATATATATATATATATATATAATATATATACACACACACATTGGACATTTTATAGTATTTGTAATATATAAATAACAATGAGTGAAGGTTTTCAAAGTTAGAGCGATGATGTTCTTAAAATACCACACATCACTAACATTCACCAGGTACTTCCCATGCTTTAACCACACTTTAAACCACACCATCGTGTGCCATCGCCCCTCCTGTTTCTCCGTCTAGTTGCAGAAGATGTTCAGGATGTTTAGTGACCCTGCAGCTCCTCGGAGGGGTGGAAAGTAGATGCTGGTTGTGGGGAACTGCTCCTATTGTCTTTACTCTTCGTCCTGTTAGACCTGCCAGACCCTGGTGCTGCTTTCTCCACAGAGGAGTCATACCCTACAGATGAATGACGTGGAGCCCGGCACTGCTGCTACAGCTCACACAAACGTTTACATGTGTGGAAGGTAGAGGTCACACTCAGGACTGTGCCACCAGAATGATTATAGATCCTTTTCAGTGTTTAATTATAATCAGTTGAAAACATTTACAAATGTACGCATAAAAAATGAATAATACTCTATATTGGTGGAACTACTCTGGAGTTTTACCCTTTGATTGAGTTGCTCTTTCAGTCTGGCTGTCACAGTGGTCCAGCATGGCCTACAGTTTGTCATCTGTGATCATCATTACACTGTGTGCTTTGCTGCAATTGTATTAGAATGGACAGGAAACAAACAGCAGCTACAAGCAGCTCTTGTATCGACCCTTTGCTGCCTCAGGCTTGAATCCTTCCTCAGGGGCCCGTACAATACAATGGTGCCCAACCGGCTAAATCTGACCTTGTTGTAGAAGCTATCCAGCTTTATTAATGCCTGTGGTTCAGACACAACATCTCCATCATTTCCAGCCCAATGAGATACTGAACCTGTCTGTCAGGAAGCACATTGAAGTCTTGCAGCTGAATTCATTTAGCTTCTATGACATCAGTGTTAAAACCTGGATGGAAAAAAGGGTGCCAAGATGGCAGGCTACTGTGTTCTGAACTTTCCTCTAGCTTACTGCAAGAAGTAGCATCACAGACTTAATCTGTTAAATTTCAGTAATTGCAAACACCGTCTCAGCTAAACAAAAAAGTGAAGGTCAGCAAACAAAACTTCTTGAAAAAAGGTAAAATTAAATTTAAAAAAACTGGACAATATTTGACAGCCCCATCACTACTGCAGAAATTAGAGATGCTATTAAGAAACTTTTGAAATTGAACAAATCTCCTGGAACAGATGGGTAAACTTTAGAGTATTATGAGATATATTATAAGAGTATTATTATGGAAGATTTAAGATGCCTAAATAAAACTAATTGTCCTTTTAACATATGTTTTTCATTTAATTGTGACAGTAAATGCATACATAAATCGGAAATACATATAACAATGTGTATTGTATTACACTTTATTTATTTATTTTATTTGTTTTTATAGAAATATCAAGGTCCTTAAACATAAAGTGGTGCCCTAAAGAAGATATCAAATATCTTGAAAAGGAAGGTAACTGTTATCTAATACTAAATCTGAGCAGTCTAAGACATCAGAGCTGGCTCTCATATTATTTATTATGTGTCTGCCAGACACAAAACCATTCTGGGATTCATCAATAATGTTGTCTAAATGTCTTTAACTTATTTAACAGACAGTGCAATGATTTTGTAATCATTGTTTAGCAATGATATCAGACACCAAATATCAAACATTAAAACATTTTCCTTGAGTTTTGGGATTAGATTAATTAGATTAATTAAAGCAAAAGAAAAAATCAGTACTTAATTGATACGCTTTGTATAATAGTTCCATTAAATTGCCCCATGGATCTACAAAGAGATTTAGAATAGAACGTGGGATCTGTTTCCTATATTTATTTCTTCTCCCCAAGCAAATTTTAGCTAATTACATTTTTTTTTAAGCTGGGGTCATTTCTCTGAGCCAGTTTGCAGATAAAACAACTCTCTTCCTACAAGGTAGATCTCAAATTCATAGCATAACCGTCATGGCCACGGCCGTGCCCCAGTATTTTCCCTTGTGTTTCCTTATACTTCCCATTTTCCCTTATGACTCCTGTGCTCCCCTGTCTGTCTGTGTCTGTGGTGGGGGGGCTCTCCTGGCTCCTGGATCCCTGCTGATTATGCACAGCTGCTGAACCTGCCCACCTGCTCTCCATCAACTCATCAACCCAGCAGTATTTCAACCCCAGCTCTGAACCCACTAACCCACTCAGCACCAGGTTGTTTGCTCAGCTTCAGTGGTAGTCAGAGCTTGTATCTCCACTGCAGTGTATTTCTGCTTGCCTCCTTGCTTGTCTGCCCTCTTGCCTGCCTGCTAACCCCAAAGTTAACTTCAGCCTGCCCATGCAACTCACCCTCATCTGTCCACACAGCCTGGCCCAGTTCTGCCATCCACCATCGCCCCTCTGCCCTCACTGTTTGCCAGCCAACTTCTCCTCGTCTCTCCACCTTCATTTCCCCGTTTCCCCACAATAAATCTTCCTTAACTCACTTTTTCTGACTTTACCTTCAGTCAAACCTTCTGGTATGACCTTGATAACTTGTAAATTAAATCAACTAAAAATTGGTATTTATACCAATAAAGAAAATCAATCAAATGTATGTCAATCTTATTTATTCTTTAGCAAAAATTCCTTATACACGCAAGATATTTTTCAACACAGAAACTTACTCTCTTCATGTCTTACATAAACTCTTACCTGGACACATTGGAAAAGTGTACAAACTCCAAAGCTGACCAGCCTTATGTAAAAAACGACATTTGAAATTTTATTTAGTTTTTTATTATTTCCTTTTACTATTTCATAATTATTTGTGTCCTATCTCAGGTAAACAAACCTCTGTTGCTATCTTTGGAATGGTAACCCATTTTCTTAATTGGTTGTTAAAATTCTAATTAAGTGTTTACATTTAAAATGGACCACAGCAGAACTGAGGGAGGCCTCTCCTCAGAAGCAAGGCAGAACAGCAGGTACTAAAACCCCTCTGCAAAAGTGCCATTTTTATGCTTCAGTTTTTGTACAGATTAAACAAATGAGATACAGTGTGTTAATAAGTAAGATTTAAAGGTGCTTGTAGGCGGATTGTGTTACCTTTGGACAGAGCCAGGCTAGCTGTTTCCTCCTGTTTCCAGTCTTTATGCTAAGCTAAGCTAATCGTCTGCTGGCTGCAGCTTCATATTTGTATGACAATGGTATTCTCATCTAGCTAGCTAACTCTCTGCAAGAAAGCAAATCTTGTTTCAAAAACACCCGACTCCTCTTTCCCCTTTAACATCTAACTGTTGTGCAGTTACTGCTAAATGTTGGGTAAAACTGGTACAAGAGGCAGGAGCTTAAGCTGATTATAAGGGCTGTGGAAGAAAAAACATTCTTTTAGGTTCAGTTCTGTGGATGGTTCAGATGAGTTTTATTCACTGCGCAGTGGAGACTAGTTCACAAGAAAGCTGTAAGATTCTCTCTGATCAGAGTGAGTTTCTAACCAGGGGCCAGATGCATAAAAATAGACGTAGTCTGTAACATAAATATAACTTTAAGTCAGACTTGCAACAGACACTTACATTTACCTGGGGCCAGTTGCATAAACTTAGGTAAGACTAGACGTGGCCTTGGACTTACATTCAGGTTTACAGGAAACAACAGGCTAAACAAAAGGTGTGGGATGGACTAAGTTAATTCTCTAAAAAAGTAAAAGAGACATTAAGAGGTTTAAGTTAGCGTCTCAAGACCTATACAGTGGTCTATACAGAGAATGGCAATGACATTTGTCTCACAGCCTCATGTTAAACAATTGGATGAAAGAAAAGAGCACTACAGGGGTTCTTTTGGGAAACTTTGGGCACCTTAATTAACACTAAACTGATAAAGGAAGCTAATTTCCCAGGAAGGGAAATACACTGATACACATGCTGGTTCTGTTCTGAATTTACAAATGGCTGTCTGGAAAGAAAGCCATATTTATTAACAATTGGATGAATAAAGACTTGGAACCAAAATTCTGTTTCCACAGGGCCAAATATCACATCATGTCTTTAAATGTTGGTGTGATCATGGGGCCTCTGAAATGGCCTATAGCTCCAGATGGCTACATCCCCAACTCTGTGATCAGGAGCTTGTTGGGGAAGGGAAAGGAAGAGACAAAAGAAAAAGCAGATACAAAAGAAAAGGAAGATGAGAAAAAGGGAAAAAAGAAGATGGAGGGAAGGGAAAGGGCAGATGAGGAAGAAGACAAGATGGATAGACTTGAGCTCCTGAAGCAGTACTACGACAGCCTGAGGAAGACTACTCTCCAGAACCATCTGGAAACATTTGATGAGGAACAAATTAACGTGGAGCCTCAGAGGCAAGAAAAGACAAATGGTGTGAAAAAGACAAAAGAAAGGGAAGATGAGAAAAATGAGAAAGACAAGGAGGGACAAAATACAGTGGAGGGAATGGAAAGGGCAGATGAGAGGAAAGAAAAGGAAGAAGATAAGATGGATAGAATTGTCCTCATGAAGCAGTCCTACAACATCCAGACTAAGACTTCTCTCCAGAACCATCTGAAAACGTTTGATGATGAAAAAATTAACATGGAGCCTCAGAGGCAAGAAGTCAGTTCAACATACAGTTCAAGAATGATGGTGAACTTCACGTAAGTGTTAAAACTGAATAAAGGTTTGCAATTATTCAGAACTTCTTATGCAAGTTATACAAATACCATTAATTAATTCCCATAATTATAAACATGTTTTTCTAGACCAGCCTCCTGTTATGAAAATGGACCTAAACAACTGAGAGAACTGGGGGAAGACATGAAGCTTCATGAAACCATCACACCTCCACTCCAAAGTCTTACTGTGCCCAATAAACAGAGAACATCCAGTTTCATTCCAAAAGGTACAAGCAAATGACGTTGACATGGGATTTGAAATAGTTATTTTGGCCTGTACAAGTGAAAATGTGTATTTTTTCCATTTAGATAGTCAGTTTCCCCGTGTCCCCTGACCTACACACTACGTAGCCACAAGGCCACGCCTCCTACAGTTGTTGTTCCCTCACTCCTTGCATTTTTAAAATATGTTGGGAGAGAGGCTTCTAGCAGAATCTGAGGGTGGAGTTACACTTTAAGTATTCAGGTATAGTTAAAGCTGGGGTAGGCAGTTTTCTTTTGGCGTCATTGGGCAAAAATGCCATATTAACCGTGCAGCATATTGTAATTCAAGTGGTCTGAGAGCAAACCTCTACTTCAGCCCCCCCTCTTGCCTCTGTTTTCAGGCTTCAGAAAATCTAGCCCGTGACGGTAGACTTTAGCCAATCACAGGTTATTTCAGAGAGACGGTGTGTTTGTATTGGCTAAGCTACAAGAGCAGATGAGTGTGCACGTCCCTTCAGACGGTGAAAGCCTGATTGAATGGTGGAAAATCCTGCCGAAAATCCTGAAACTTGTGATAAATTTCCAACACCTCCTTTGCCTACAGCGGTGTATAGTACAAAACAACACGTCCTGGCTCCACACGGAGCTTCAGGCTCATTATTTTCGATATCATGGCGCTCGTAACGAAGAGTAGCAAAGAGGCATGATGACAAACAGTGGGGAATAACTTTTGACGGGGGACAGTGGTGTGTGTGTGTGTGGTGTACTAGCCTCTCATCCCGCTGCTGGACGGCGTTGCAGCTGCCTCTGAAGCCTGGGGCGCTCTGCGGCCGCGAAGTGCTGGAGGGGCGTCTTTGAGAAAACAAGTCGCGGCGAGAGGGACCGCGGTCTCGGTGAGGCTCACGCCGTGTAAAGCGAGCCCTACGAAGGTTTCGCAGGGGAACTGATTCCTTCTGCTGCCAGGTCGAAGTTGTGGGTTTGGTGGGAGGGGCTTAGCGGAGAGAGAGGTTTTGCATAGGTTGCACAGATTTTGCCTACCCAAGCTTTAAGTATGTTTTAATCCTTCCCTGAAATGAGTGAAAATGTTGTGTACAATACCAGGCGGGGACTGTCATGTAACTTTTATTTGTTTAGCACCCCCTGCTGGATATTTCTAGTGCCGCTTTAGAGTTAAGCCACTTTAGGAAACTGCCTCTTCCTTGTTTTCTTGTTAATGCAAACATGTCGTAGTTTATTCCAGCCATCTTTGTCTTGAATACATGCTGAAGAGGCTCTGTGGAATTGCCCTTAGAATGTGCTTCCATCTGTAAAGCCTTGGAGAGGCTTTGTTTTTTCACAAAAAAGTCTGTATTGGGAGAAACATGATGTTTCAAGACATTCAAGTAAAGACGGGGCAACTTTACCTCTTCGCCTGAGGCATTATTTAAGCCTCTCAGAGCATAGCATTTAGCTATCTGTGTATGTGTGCACAACAGAGATGCACACAGTGGGCAGAACACTCACAGAGCATGGCTGTTGCGAATGTAACTTGCCCACAAATGGAGTGAACAGTTAACCTTATATAGCAGTTTGGGGACATTAATTAGGATAATGATCAAATACCTATAACAAAAGTTGAAACATAGAATTCACGACAAGTTTGCACAGTTAAGTGATTTCACTGAATCTGACTTGGGACACTTGTACAAGCAAACATCACAGAAAAAAGATGTTTAGGATAAGAATACGAAAATGTTCTTGCATGAGGCCCATTGCTTCTTACAGTACGTAAATCACCATTCTTAAGAGTTCACATTCTTTGTGTTACATGTACCTTTACATACTCACAGAACCCAGGATAACGCTGTACGTACCACCTATGGAGCTCAAAAACATGACTCCTCATCCCCTGAAGCCTCCCCCTCCAACCCCAGAGGATCCTCAACCCCAACTGGACCTTGGGCCTCCTGAATGCTTGCCAATCAGAGATAAAAGGTCCCTCCTGCTCTCAACCAAATACAACAACATCAGAGATCAAGTACAGGTGCCCCTTGATCGAAAGGTCTTAGAGTTATTTAAGAAGCTCAAAGCCAGCAACAAGAACTCGTCACACCCTCGAAAACTCTCCACCACAGCTGAGCGCCCTCCTGCTTCTAAGGCTACGCACTCCACTGTTCAGACTAATACTGGGGGGCCTGAATGTCCCAGCCATCCACCCTATTCTGATTACCCTGCACAATTTGCACAAACTATCCTTCCCATCAAAGGCCAAGGAGGCCAAAAGGCCATGCCTGAGTGGAGGAAGAGCCTGTGCAAACATCAGCCTGGCCAGGCAGCAGTATATCAGAGAGTGGTGCAAAAGATTCAGATGACAGAGACCCTAGAACCAGCCTCCTCTCACTTCCACTTGGTGATCCCAATGGCCTCCCGACACAACTTCTTCACTTTGAATCGCTGCGGGAAGACTCGTTATGGGAGACTGCAGTTTGACTGGGTTAGGGGATCTGAGGAGGACAGGATGCTGAAAGTGTCTGGAGTTAAGATCAAAGATCCTGCTGTCACAAAGTTGTAGATGAAAATAGGGCTTTGTACCATCTTAATAGATCTGCTTAGCAACCAGCACCATTTCCCATCATTTCATTATGAGGTTGTTTGGGCAAACAATAACATAATCTGTTGTGCATTATTTTTGTCTGTTTTGGTCAAGTAGTACAGTAATTTACGTTCAAACAATGGCGATGTTGGCTGATCCACTATTTTGGTCCAGACTGAAATATCTCAACAAATACTGGATCAATTGGCATGACATTTTGTGCAGACATTCATGGTCCCCAGAGGATTAATCCTATTGACATTGGTGATCCCCTGTTCACCTTGCGCCACCAGAAGGTTGACATTTTTAGGTGATATGTTTCGACAACTAATGGATCGACTGCCATGAAATTTCAAACATACAGTCATGCTGTCTAGATGATAGATCCTAGATGACTCTGGTGATCACAGACACAACTATTGGATGCTTTCCCATGAAATTTGGTACAGACATTCATGTCCCCCGCAGGATGAATTGTAATAACCTTCTTGAATGCCACTTCTCAAATATCGACGTCATCATGTCAAAATTTAAATTTCTCCAATACTTTGGTTAATGACCAAATATCTGCAAAACCAACATTCCCATTAGCCTCAGCTGTACTTTGTGTTTATTGCTAATTAGCAGATGTTAGCATGCTAATTCACTAAACTAAGACGGTGAACATGCCTGACATTACCTGTAGCATGTTAGCATGCTGACATTAGCGTCAGCTCAAAGCACTGCTGTGCCTAAGTACAGCCTCACTGCTAGTGTGGCTGTAGACTCTTCTAGTCGTTAGTGTGCAGGTACTAACTGATATTTTGTGCTGATTATATCTTCAGATTTTACAATCATCACGGCAAAAGTTGAAACTAGCAAAGAACTTTTCATTGCAGGTTTAACAGGTTGTTTCTTATATTTGAGGAACACATTTTTTTAATCCCAGTTTACTAACAAACATATATATTGGTCTAAGGTGTTGCTGCAACAAGAGTCTGAGCTGTCCGCTGATAAATGATTAATAACAACACATAGGACATAAAACCTGGACAGGTTTAACACACATAGCTTTATTGACATCAGTGGTTAAATCTGACTTAATGTTCACATAAGTGGCAAAACAAAGACAGTTGAGGACACAACGTAAATATTGTGTCATTAACGGACTGATGCAACAATGAGTACGGTGATAAAGAATCTAAATACAGATATTCTACGTTAATTCATGCAGAAATTAAAGCTGAAAAACAAATATGGCTAACATTACCTCACACTGTCTCAGGAGGTTTAAATTAAGTGTAATATACAATAAAGACCTATGAAATAAAAGAAATAGAATATGGTATCACACTAACTGTACAGTGGGTATACTGATGCAGAATGGAGATTTTCTGTGATTTATCAAAGAAAGAACAGGCATTGTTCTATGTAAGACAGATATGCAGTTTACTTAGGCAGAAATTTTACATTTACTGAGATGGCACTTTGATAGAAACTATAGAAAGTCAAACAATGGCATTCAAGACGTGTTTATTTCATTAGGCAAGTAATTAGGGTCAACAAGTTTGAAAATCTATTGCTTTTGCAAACACTTCAGTTTTGATATGTGGAGTACAGCATCTTGCATGACAACATGACAGCAAATATGTCTTTTTTTTTTTGGTTAATTTTATATATACAAAAAAAATGTGCAACCTGCTAAGATTTTGAATAGCTGTGGATGAACCCGTGCGTTTACTAAAGAATATATTCTCGTAATTATGACTTCTGTATCTCTTAATTATGACTAAGCATCTCATAATTAGAACAACCAGATCTCAAACTGATGAAAAAACGACTCCATAGTGAGGAGATAAAGATCTCATAATTAGGAGTTACAGATGTTGTAATTATATTAAATCAAATCACAAGACTGCAGAAGTCATAATTGAGATAAGTTCTCCATGATATACAACTACCATCTGCATGAAAGAGTCCAGTGTGGCAATTCTGCTGTAAGACACTGTTGTGGTTTAAAGAAATGACCTGTGATATTTTCAGTTAAATAAGGTCAGTTTCACTTTACATCTTTAACAGTAATTATAGCCAGTTCATAAAAGTCAGTGAGTAGGTTCACTGGTGTGCCCTTTATTTTTTAAACGGTCGATTATACTACTGTATATCCACAACTCTAACATTTACACTGCATTTAAAAATCATAACCTCACAGTTGATACTTAATGTGGTGCTGTATCTGTAGTGATATTGAATCCAAGAAGAATACCAGCAAAGCATAAACAGGACAAATATTGCTATACACTGGCCCAGTGCACATTTAAAATCAGAAAAGAAAATAGATGCAGGGATTGCTCCAGCGTTAAACAAGTAATCTCCAGTCATGTAGGTTCAGTACAAAGCTATATAAATTTAGCATCACTAGCTGTGCCACAGGTGGGGTAAAACAAAACACTACCTCCAGCTTATCATCATGTATATTGAATATATTCTCTCTCTGTAAAAGAGGTAGCTAGCAAACTCAGCTTTTACTTACTTAAAATCAGTAAACCTCCTCAGCTGAAAATTTTACATTCAACATAAGCTGAATGTAGGTTGTGCAGAAAAGGTACTTTTGTTTTTCAGGAGGCCAATGTGATAAAACACTACACCATAACTCTAATTACTCCCATGGATAAGGTCTGATCAAGTACTTGTGAACATGATGTTGACTCTTGGCCATAGAGCGTAGAGCTGATGAATGAAGGACTGAATTTACATTTATATTTCCATTTCTCAACTTTCACACCTAAATGAGCTCCATTTCACTGTTGACGTTGCAGTGCTGCCTGCTCCGAACCAGAAAATATGCCCACGTGCTTGGAAACTCATCTTTGGTACCATCAGAAGTCAGTTTTTCCAAATGAGAATGCAGCTAAGAGCTAAGAGAGGAACAATAATGGATGTTGATGGAACATTATGAAATGTTATGTGGGAAAATATTTGAGAAGGCTGAATTTTTGTGGCATTCCATTTAACATACTGATATTATGATACTATACTGATATGCTATAAAAACTAAAAAAAGGGTTTAACCATGAGGATATCGGACAGTACGACAATGTTTGGAGGCCGTTTTGTGTTTCTCAATGATAATCCCACTAAGTCGGCTTCTACATGGCTCAGGAGATGGTTCCATGAGGTAAGAACAGGCTGGAACCAAGACCAAGAGTGCTACAGACTGCAGTGACCCTGAACAAGCTGATAATGACAATCAGTTTAGCAGCGTTGTACCACACCGAGCACAACTTTGGACCAAGTAGTGTTTGAAATCCTCAACAATTTATCTGCTGTTGACTGAGCTCACCTGGTGCAACACAAAGTCACCATTCTTTTTCTCAAGCAACATCAAATGTGTAACATAAAAAAGGAATTCAAGTTTGTACTTGACACAAGGCTGTGCTCCTGCACTCTAGGACCCGGTCACCTCTGGAGCCCTGCCCCTCAGCTGAGCAGGATTATCTGGCGTCGTTGAGCTGCCTGGCCACCGTCAGGATCTCCTTGGCTCCTTTACTCAGCAGTAACTTGGCCAGGTCGACCCCCAGCCGCTCAGCCCTGTCCTGGGCTTCACCCGAAATTTTGCTGGCTGTGACTCCCACTCGTTGGACCTGCTCGTCCACCTCTTCTATGCTCTGTCACACACATTATCAATATAAAGTTTGGTATGTGCTACTGTATGAGGGCTGACAAACAAAAAGCACACAACTTCACACTTATTACATGTTCCACTCGGTCTTTTACTCTTTGTGAAGTCGAACACGGGTTTTGGTGACCAGTGGCCAATACACTGTACACTCAGCTGTTACCTTGTCACCAGCAGCAATGCTAGTCTGCATGGTTTCCTTCAGGCTGTCTGATCCATCCAGGCTGTACACTGCCCCCGTCAGGTAGAGCTGAGGAAACACCAAACAGTTTTACCTTAAACTTTTATACTTTTAGAGCTAAAGATGAATCTCCATGCACTATTTTTTTGGTGTGAGATCAAATGGGTGTAAGTGATGGTCTGAACTAACTCTGTAAAGTAACAGAATTTGGATGCGTACACCACAATGTCATGTTGTTCCAAGTTGCAGTGTGCTTTTTCAAAAACTTGATCATGACATGTAATTGAGCGTTTGCTTAAACCCCTCCACGGAACAGTCCAACCGTAGCCTGGCAGCTGTAACTTGGCTGTCGAGCTTTAGATTTCTCAGCATGTTGAAGTGGTGGGGCTGTAGTGAGAGCATTACAGGATTTGTTTTCTCTGTCCCAAAAACACAATAGCAAAGGTACAAGGAACGGATTAAACAGTGCCTTTGTCTGTAGCTGTCAACGTTAGCATGTCGGGCTAACTAGCTTACTACAGTAGTCACACTAACATAGTTTAACTGCCAAAGCTAGTGAGAATCAGCTAACTACATTATTTTGTGGGGTTACAGGTTATGTTACAGAGTGTGCACTGGACAATGTTAGCTCACATAGGCTAATATTAGCAGCTCAGTCCTGATCTTTATTGGATTTAGGAAAGTTACACAACTTTACACACTTCACATTTAGCCTCAATATTCTAGCACATCATGGACGTAGCTATCAAGTCCATATTTAAGACCTTTTTACAGGGTCCACATTTTAAAACAAGTCAGGTGGAAATACTAAAAAGTCAGTTAGAGGCGTGTTTTCAACCAACTCTTGAAGCTAACATTTAATTAGCCAGCTAAAATCTGCTAGCCACAGTCATTTCAGGGGACAATGTCGACAGTTGCTGGCTAGAAATGAGAAGCCTGCTTTTGGTTACCTCTGTCTGAAGTCAAGAACCCATTGTTTCAAAGATTACTAAGAATTGTGAGTGGTAAATCTGCCACCATTATCACTGTAAAGTGCATTATGTGCTGTGCGAGAACAGAAGGCATAGCAACAGTAACTAAGGGGGGCAGGGCTTAGCGAATGGTCAATTGCATGCGTGCAAAATGACTGTGTGTGGGTGTCTGCCTCTACCTCACATTCTTACCTGGGAGTCCTTCACTTCGGTGTGGACAGCCACTGGAACACTGCACCCACCCTCCTACAGATGACAGTTACATTGAATACACGGGGATTTCCATATTCAAACAATATGAAAAGGAGTCAATGGATGTGTGTGTGTGTGTGTGTGTGTGGTGTACCAGGTGTCTGAGGAAGGCTCTTTCAGCTATGCAGCGCAGCACAGTGTCTGGGTCATGGAGGACAGACACCATCTCCAGGATGTCTGCATCTCTGGCCCGAACCTCCACTGCCAGAGCCCCCTGACAACACACACATGTGGATTTTTTCCCCGCAACAACTTTAAACACACATATGGATGTAGTGTGGTATTATTAGTTATTATGTAGCCTTCTCTTCTATGTATTAGTCTTGTATTATATTTTTCATCCCATTGTTCTTACCTGTCCAACAGCGTACATACAGTCTTCAGGCTCCAGGATCTACCAGTGGGAAGAATCAGACAGTTTGAGTGTTAGATGAGAAATGTCACCCAGAGACTTCACAGGGAGGACTTCACATGATCATGAACTGTACCTGGCTGATCCGGTTCTCCCAGCCCATTCTCCTGAGGCCGGCAGCAGCCAGGATGATGGCAGCAAAGTCCTCCTTCTCGTCCAGCTTCTTCAGACGCGTGTTCAGGTTCCCACGCTAGAGACGCCAGCTAAGGAAAACACTTGAGATAGAAATATCCATTCTGCCAGCTGAAAGTAAAATGCTTCTTAAACCTGTAAATGAACAGATTGTTTGTTGTGCAGTAAAATCTTGTATTGAACTATTATCATGTTCTGACTGGCACCAGAAGGCCTTCTAAAAGGATACAATATCTTTGAATTCCAGGTGGGGGAATCTCTTCTTCAGCTGAGCAGCGCGGCGCAGTGAACTGGTGCCAATCACACTACACAAACACACAATATGAAGTCAAGTTATCCATACTTTTCATATGAGTGACAAACAAACAACTAGTTGAATTATCTATTTGACAGTACCTGTTTTCTGGCAGAGTGTCAAGAGTTTTCCCTATGTTTTTGGGATGTAAAACCACTGCATCATGGGGGTTTTCTCTCCTAAAAGCAGCAGGAAGCACAGGACAGCGACAGTGTGAGTGGCTACAGCTTGTAAGATTACACAATAAATACTAAAAAATAAGTAATATTTGACTTGAACTGAGCTCCACAAAGGACCAATAGGAACTGTTCTAACAAAGGCAGGGCTGATCTCTTGCACACAGCCCCACTATCTCCTCTAGTAGCTTGGAAGAAACAATAAAGACCTCCTGATGAGGTTTTACACTATGTTCTCAGCCAGACTGGGACTTTGTCACAAGTCATCCTCCCTTTCCTGTCCCCCAAATACTTTCTTTCCCACCAACGGGTACTTTCCAATAAAGGAAAACAGCTACATAAAATTATAAAAAGACAAAATAGTTGAAAACTGTTTTCACAATAGAGACACCTTATTATTAACAAAGTTCTAAAAAGTTTATATTCAGTGTTTTTCCACCAAAACACACTGTGAATAATCATGTATTGAATACATTACCTTAATGTATTCAATACATTATTTGAATATATCCATATTTGCTAGCTAGCAGTGTTCTTTTCCCTGCCTTCTGCTGGTGCATTGCTGTGTTTCTTAGTCGCAAATTACTGTTGAACAGAGGAATAGCATAAGACTGTTGGCAGGATGCGTCACCCGTTCCATTGCTGCTCCATGGTGCCACTAGTGGTCAAAAACTCAATTGGGTAAAATGACCTAAAATGGTGGCATTTCAGCCTGCGGCAATGTCAGATGCTTGCCTGTTGCAACATCCTCCATTTTTGAGTAGTTGAAAATGTTAGTAAGTGAGGTGACTGAGACTACAGTATGTTAAACTCTAGCATGGGGCTGGAAAAGTGACTTTAAAAATCAGAAAACAATGACTTCACTTGCTGCTGAGTTGAGTACTTTGTGGTCTTTCTGAGCTGTGGGACAAAGTATCCACAACATGAAACAGCATGAATTTATACAGACATACTGTACACTACTTGTGTGAGTGCACTCACTTCAGCACAGACCCAATGGTGAATCCTGGAGGCAGAGTGGTGGGAAGGTCCTTCAGTGAGTGAACAACCAGATCAACCCTGTGGGGACACACAGGAACACAGTCATGCTCCGTTATGTCTCATGCTATTTAATACAGCCATTCAGTGGTGTGTATGTTGTTTTCCATCTTCAAGGCAGCTACAGAACAGAGCCACCTGCTACATCTGAGGCTGTGGGAGAAATCAAAGGGTTTCCCTCTGCTTTGATTTTATGTGAAGCATACAGTGGATGCTCTCATGGAGGTTTGAGAGTATGTTGTGGATAGAAAAAATGGCCTAGTGAATGATAATGACTTGGGTCACTGGGGCTGATAACTGCATTTTACTCAAAGTCGGACGTTAGCCATTGATTTTTTCTGCCATGAAAATGCTTAAAATTCATACTTGTTGAGTATTGGCACAAAATATTTGTAACAGACAGCTACAATACAAACGTCTTTAAAAGTGAAGCCCTGTCAGTGAAACCCTAACGGTTGGTGTCCGTTGGTGAAACAATGGTGTGAAGCCAGTGCGGTGTCAGCCACAGATGACGGCGGTAACACTCACTCATTCCTCTCTAGAGCGTTCTCCAACTCTTTGGTGAACAGACTCTTCTCTCCAATCTGCATTCAAAAGAAAAAACAAACAGTGCTTTTCAGTCACATTGTTACTTTACATTCATCTGTTACGTTGAAAATAAGACATTTACAGGTAGCAGATCCACACTGTACCTCTTCATGCATGTTCCATTTACATGTATGTTGTATATCATCAAAATTCAAATCATAAATCAAACACTAATCCTACAACGAGTAGTGCGTATGAACTAGACTCTAAAGCATGTGGGGTTTGGACCTAAAGAGCAGTAAGAGTGTCTTACAGGTCTGCAATGTACTGTAGGCCATTTAAATACTGACTGCTACAGTACAAGTCTTTACCATGCATGTTTGTTTAGATTATTTGAATAATAACCCAATTATAAATTGTCTACTTGAATTTTGTGTTGTTTTCCGATGTTGGTAGAGGAGAACGTGTCTGTTTAAAATCATGACAAGCCTCACCTTTGATAAGGCGGTGTCAAGGATTTTGTCTCCTGTCGTTGACATGCCAACTGAAAGAGAGAAGAAACAAAGATTCAATAATATGATTATCCTTCCATACCTCGTACCTGTTACCACTTTACTTCCTGCAGGTCGCTCTCAGTCTCAAAGAATCTTTTAACATTAGCACTTGTAGTCCATGTTTATCCTGCCGACGAGGAGTCAACTTACAGAGTGCAAACTTATTGATATCGACTGCATTTCTCTAACCCTCTACTGTTTCTGGTTCTCTGCCCTAGAAGTCGCCAAGCTGTACGTCTGTCCCACTTTATGAGACAGAGGATATTCAGCTGATAGACTGCACCCCTTAGCAGCCGCACTGGAGGTCAACACAACAATGCCTTAGTAGTGGAATTGGTGTGAAGCCAGATAAGATAGTGGAAGTAATGCCTACAAGTGGCATCAGTCTGTTGGCTATTTAGCTTTTTTAGACTCTCTTTACAAAAGGTATTCCTACTACAGACCAACAGTGGATTTTTGAGGCAGATGCTGATATCATTATTTGAGAATTTAAAAAAAAATCTGCTAATGATATATCAACTGATAGTAACATAAACACATGAGGAAACAATCTTGATGCGGATCACTTCGATTTGGGGTATTTTTTTTAAGTGTGACATTTTACAGTGGAAACATCAACTTGTCCATGCTCTCTGGTGGACAAACTATGTCACTATGACACTATACTTAACAGCTGACAGATACAACAGATATTTACGTTGGGCGGACCTGTGCTGAAATTATGTGAGATCACCAATTGTCATAAACCAATAAGGATGACGAAGGCGTAACCTGTTCCACCCTAACAGGTAACAGGAGGGTCAGACAGATGTCAATCAAGCACAATCTGTACACGCCCACATAGTGAAAACACCTCTGTAATTAATCTTAATAATGAAACACGTGCTTAAAACTAAAACAATATTACAATAATCATTCAATTCAACCTTTATTTTCACATTGCCAATTATGGAATAGACGTCCATTAAGATGCCAGCTGCAGTTGCTAGAAGATTTTGGGAGACAAAGCCTTTACAGGATCCTTTGACAGAAAATGAAGGCTGGGATGATTCTCACCTATTTCCAAGTGGACGTCAGGGTACAGTTCTTTCAGCTTGTCCGCCACGCTGTCAGTCTGGATGCGAGCCAACTGGGGCAGAAGAACACAGCAGCGCTTCACTTAAGCTGGATTGTATTGATAGTTGTAAAAATAAAAACATCTATCCACAGAGCCAGTGGCCATCAAATCAGTATGACAGACTGGAGGAGAAACAGTTATCTTAAAAAGACATTGTTGAGCCAGGACTACGTTATCTCTGCGAGAAGAGCTCCAGACATCTTGCTCTGCTGTATCTAAACCAGCATGGAGGAATGGAGCATCAGATAACTCACATTTAACTGACACACTGAGGCTCTGCAAGGCTTATGTCCACAATTAGAGCAAAAAAACTAAATCAAAGACAAAGGTTACACCAGCAATGATGCAAAAGCCACACTCTCTGAAACATTTAAAAAGTAAGCAAGCTCAAGTAAAGCTCATGATTTAACTAATGTAGTACTGTACCTGGCTCTTGCGGGTTCCAATCCGGATGACCCGACTAACCTTGCCATTCCCATCCTGCAAAGACAAAAGAGAAATCAGCCAAAAGAGTTCAAACTCACTTTCTGCCAAACCCCTTTAAGGTATTCTTACTGATGTCCTTCAATCACCCCAACACATTAGCAACCACCTCTATAACTAGTTTAGAAATGTGCTGAACCATTTTCTCTGCTCGCCTCACCCTGATGTACTTGTAAGGTCCTTCCTCCATAATTCTGTGCGTCTGCACTGAGCGTCTGCACTGTAGAGGCTATTGTGTCCACTGTGTGGCTGGGACTGCCTGCTGTGTCTTGGTAAGGAGCTGTGCTGAGGTCATAAAGCCTCTAGATACTGAACAGTGGTCTTTTTTACTGGACCCCCCCCCCCTTCCTTCAGGACCTCCACCCTAAGATATCTCTGGTCCCAAAAGATAAGTGTGCCAATTCATTGAGTCCGTTATAAAAGGCAGGGAGGGGCAGCTAAGTAGGGTCTTGTGTATGAGGTGTGGTCACAGGGTTTTTGATACATTGAGCGTTCTGTGGCTAGAAACTACCCTCCTCTGAAACTCTTTATTTCTGAATAATCAGCCACCAAAAACAGACAGAACAATACATTTAAAATGAACATTTTAAGCATATTTGTCACTGCTGCTTCTTTGATGAAAAGATATAAAAACCATATTGTCTATCAAATTACATATTTAACTGTGTACAAACTGAGCTAACCTACCTTTTTAACCCTTGGGATCTGGCGAACATTGATAATCTTGAAAATATGTATAATTTCCATGTTAAAAACTGCAGTTTTTAATGTGTCATTAAGTGTTATTGGACACTTATTTTATTGGCCATGCCTGGTAAGAGAGGCTAGTGATTGGCTAAAGGCTGAAAGTAACAGATTTTTGAAAAAAGGCATTTTGCTGTAATGAAATATAAAATGACTCAAATTACACCCTTTCACAATTAACAGTTAATACAATTAATAATACTGAGATGGGTTTTTTAATAGTTTTAAATTATTTCACATTTTACTTGTTTCGTTTATATATCTCTCTCTCTATATACACACACACACACACACACTACGTTCAAAAGTTTGGAATCACCTTTTAGTCAATGTCCCCACAGTGCTGCGTGACAGGGGAGAATACTGTTGTAACAATTCTTTCCCCCAAATACCCTTCGATTTTGAATTTGTTTTCCAGTCCAGAAAAGGATGAGTGACCCTAGATCATTACTGAACCACAGCAGTGTTTGCAATTGGGCTATATATTTTGGGAACCTGTTTTTCTTTGGGCCCTCTGCAGTCTACACAGGTTAAATTGAAAAGGTTTACACTGTGATTTGTCAGTCCATAGTATGTTCAGCTGATAATTCGTGATCCAATTCCAACAGTGCTTACCTTAGACTAACCTTCCATTTCTATTTTGAAGTTTTGAGAATAGCTTTGCTAAAGCAACATGCCTGCTAATGCCAGCTTGTTACAGGCATTATTGTGCACTTTACACTGAAACAGGAACCTGTTCCTTTTTAAATCTGCACAGATTTTGATGCTAAGCTTTTAATTTCTTTCACTAATGACTGGTGATTTCTTATATTCTTATTTAACTGTTGCTCAGAGGTATCTGTCTTTTTCTGCCCTTTCAATTGTCAGTCTGGTTGAACCAATGTACAGCATGTCGTTCTCCATGTACAAAACATTACTTCTTTTTGTAAACCATTCATACAAAATAACATCTACTTGTAAAGAGGACTTTCTTCAACCTTTAAGCATTAAAGACCATTCAAAACTATAGAGTAGTCTTCTCAGCCATCTGACTGTACCGAATCAAGCTTTTGTGGCTGTGTGTGTACACACATTGAAGCGTATTCTTTAGTTTTCAGTTCTCTTTTTTATGTGTCTGAAAACTGCATTCAAAAATCTATTAATTTCATGTTGCTTTGCTATGCGTCAGGTTACTACATCATAAAAAAGACTCAACGTGATTTTACAGTTGTCAGTAGTTGGCCCTCTTCCATTCGGCATGCACCAAGCAGAACAAACAGCACTTAATCTAATAACAACTCTTAACTTTAGTTTTGTTGTTTGTTTCGCCTGCTACAGATAAACTATAGACCACTACCAAAACACACGTAACGTTAGTGGGCGAGAGCAGGCAATGCTGCCCAGTCCGTAAAACTGGAATTAAAGGCTAGAAAAGTAGCTAAAATATCAAACATTTCTGCTCGATTTTATAGCCGAATGCCAAAATACGTCCAGCTCTTAAAAAGTCAACCGCAGTGATGTGTTGCGTGTCACCGGCTAACATTGTGGGTTGAAAGATGTAGCAGATGAACAAGGACATGAGGTAACTTGACAAGATTCACACAGTATATTATAGTAGTTTATTAACCTACCAGGTCAACTGTGTAGTCAAAATGGTATAATTTCAAACTCTTAAACGTGGTCATTTGCTTTTTGTAGCCGCTATCGGCCGACGTTTGACAGACCGGTCGTGTCTTTTTAATCGTCCAATAGAGACAGAGCGCTGAAACGGACAGAACGATTAACCAATCAGCGCGCTCCAAATTACTGCGCATACGGAAATGGCGCTCGCCGTTCGCAGCGAGCGCTGGAGGTGCTTCACGCATGGGGCAAACTATCGGGTCAGTTTGATTGAAACCTACCGGAGAACTTGCTCCCTCCGACATGCCGGCGATCCGGTTCACTCTGCCGATAGTGCACGAATCAGCAGCGCGTTTTGCGTGACACAGAGCCCATTGGAAAACACTCGGCGTGCTGCGCTCGCACGGCGCCTCCGTGTGAACGAGCCTGTGATGTCGGCGGACCGGCTAGAGGTCATTTCCTTGTTCCGCCTGTCAGCTTCCTCCTTCGGCTGGTCTCGTGTTGAAATAATAAATACGGGTGTAACGTGTGCGCTGCCTTCGGGTTTGTCATTTCTATGTATTAGCTGTGGTAAAGTCCCAAAACCTTCATTCAGTGTTGAGAGGAAGTGCAACAATTTACCGAATTTACCGCGTAAAGATCAGATCAGAACTGCTGCTAAATACATGTGGGCTAATAGAAGGTTGGCTTTAAAGTTAGTGTAATTCTTTCAGATGTGGCCGTAATGAACAATACCGGTATATCAACTTTGGACTTGTATGTCAGGTGCCACACCTGGCCTAATCCACTACTTCCATGGGAAAGTATTGCCAAAAGGACGGTTCAGACAGTCTTCGGGGAGGGGAGGGACTGAATACAGCTGGCCCTCATACCCCTAGTTTTCTTGGATATATTCCTTAGAAAAGGAAGAGTGAAACATGTTAAAACCTCTTCTTCACACTGAATAAACAGAGCTGACAGTGTGGCTCCAAACCCTTCATACACAGTTTAAATAATGACATCTGGTGACCAAAACAATTGCTACAACACTGTGTTTTCTGTAGTGTTGTGTATTTACTATGTTTTGGGCTTTTTCCTGTTTGTAACATGTGTAATCCACCATTTTCAATGCACCTAGCTCTTTTGCAACGCTGGTTCTCCTTCATTAATGCTAATAAGAGCTGTTTGAAATTTAATTTGACCGACATAGTGTCTGTGTAATCTGAATGTTCAATAATATATGTATCTGTATCAAATGCATTAGCCTACTATTTTATTCATTTTTAAAACTCTGCAGTCCACATGGACATCAAAATAAACCCAAAATAGTAAATGAATAATTTATTCACTTGGCAGACACTTTTGTGGCGTACAAGTGATGTACAAATGAGGTTCAACCCAAGCTGCAGTAACTGCAACCTGTGAAATATCCTGTTATGTGAGCATAAAAGTTGTGAAGGTGAAGCTCGACTAGACTACAGTCATTTTGCCACATAATACGATTGGATTTTAGGAAAAGAAAACGCTTACTTTGACTTACTTATAAATGTGACACTGTGACAGACCTTACAGTATTTAAGTGTCTGTCCTCTGTCCTAAGATTCGAGTTGATTAAACGACACATGACTGATCACAGCCATTGCTTGTTCAACACAGACGAGCTATAGCTGATAAACGCTGTACACATGGCTGGAAGCGGCGCGAGCGACGTCACTGTGCGTCGGGGCCGACGTCACTGTGCGTCGCGGCCGACGTCACTGGTGCGGCGCTGCTCTTCCGGTGGAGACGTGGCTCTGAACCGCTGCCATATTGACGCTAGCTGGCTAACGAGCGCACAAGTTGAAGTCAGCGGGATATTCGCACCTTGCTGTTTCAGAGTGACTAGAGATCGCTAAAGCAAGAAACACGAGAGACCAAAATGGTGAGTGACAGTCGAAAATCAAGATATTTCCCTGGCTTTTATCGGGCCTAGCAATTATCATAACATTGGCTAACCTGGCAACTAGCTAAAGCTAGGTATCAGTTAGCTAGGTTCTCCAAGAGCGAAATAAGAGGAAACCCAGACGTTGTTTTTCAGCTGGCTGACAGCGCTAACCTCATATTTAGTTGCTAAAACCAAGTAAACGAATCGTCGTTTTACCACACAGTCAAATTTCAGGTGGTAGGCGGCACCGAGTGTGCAGACATTGCTGACGTGAACTAGCCTCACAAGCTAGCGCTGGGGTTAGCTCCTGTCACTAGCCAGGTCCGAGCTAACGTTACCTGCTGTCATGTTGTCCCCAGCCGGGCAACACTGGATACTGTCCTTAAACAAACCTTCCCCGTGTGCACATCTGCGTGATCATCGTGGTTAGCCAACTGCTGCAACACGTTTTCTGGACCGTCGACGTTAACCGCAGTTGTTGCTCGTCCGTATCAAGTTCAGATCGGAGTCTCTCATGTTCAACTTCAGCCGCTGTCAACGTGGACTGACATTCATTTACCAGAGTGAAAGAAATAGTGCATTTGTATTAAGCAAAACCTACAGTTTTAATGTGCAAGTTAATTTACTGGGAACGTGTCGTACCTGTCCACGATAGCGGCCGTTGTCTTCAGCGTGATGAGGACGTCTCACCGGGCACCATTCAGATTTTTGATGATTCAAAGTCGGTTTTGCTTCTTGTCAGACATAAACGCATCACAAACACTACTTTACGTCTTCTGAATCGCTTCTCACCGTTGTCAAATTCGGCGTTCGTGTTAGCTCTGCGGCAGCAATTATTTGTAATAAAATGTTAGGTTGCCAGCTGCTCCTACAGTCTTCCTCCACCAAGACTCAACGTAGTAGTTGGCCTTGAGCAGTGTGAACCAGTAATATAAGTTGAACTGCTAGATGAGTGGGTCATGTGTACGCAGAATCTGCCAAGCAATTTTGTCTTAAGACAATATTAAATTTGCTGGTGATGTTTAACTTGGCAAGACCTGCTCTCCCTAGAAAGATGCAAACATTAGCGGGAATTCTGGTTACCGCAAGTCGAGTAAAAGGGGGAACGTTTAACCCAATTTGCCCATGAAGTTCCTTGATCCCCTTAACTCACTTTTCCCTTTCGGTAACGTTTGCATGCTCAAACAAACTATGAATGTGCAATGTGTTATAATACTGAAGGTCTGTAGGCACTACAACAGTCATGTTTTCTCCTCCCCTGCAGGTGCTGTTGGCAGCGGCGGTGTGCACCAAGGCCGGAAAGGCCATTGTATCGCGGCAGTTTGTGGAAATGACCCGGACACGCATTGAGGGTCTCCTGGCTGCATTCCCTAAACTGATGAACACGGGCAAGCAACACACCTTTGTGGAAACAGACAGTGTTCGCTATGTGTACCAGCCGCTGGAGAAACTCTACATGGTCCTCATCACCACCAAGAACAGCAACATCCTGGAGGACCTGGAGACACTCAGACTCTTCTCCCGTGTGGTAAGGAAATTAGTGTGATGTGAAGTTACCATTGTCACATGGCAGTGTGAAGAAATGATGATTGCCCTGTCTGTGGGTCCATAATGACTGCATGTAATGGATGTATACTTTTTCACACACCCATCACATGCACTGAAACCTGTCAGCACCTGTCACCAGGTTCTAGCTGTTAACCCTTTGAGTTATTCTAACAGCCTCCAGCATCTCAGTGCATATTAATGGCAAAGTTTGAAGCAAAGCCGTGTTCAACACTGGGTCTCACTATTATATTTCATGACTGAAAGTGACGATGTGTTTAATTAGGAGAATACGATTTGGAGAGTAAGCAGAAGATTGGATGGGAAAAGCTCACTAATTGTCATATCCGTAGGTTCCATCAGAGACAACAATATGACCACAACCTGTAAAGCCTTTAGTATTTAGCTCACTTAACGTAACCTTGATTGCTTTTCTGATTTTAAAGCAAAGTAAATCTGTCGGCAAACACTGCACTGCTGTGTCCCCTTTATCTTTTTCAGAAATGAAACGTGCATATGTGCCACAAAAATGATCAGAAAACAAACAGCGTTTATAAAGTTCAGCAAAAAGAACCAATGCTTAATAGTTTTTTATTCAGGATCTGATACATCGTGTTCAGTGGAGCAGTCAAGCTTTTAGCCTCGACTGTCATGTAGAAATCCTCATTTGTTTTGTCACTTTTCTTAAAGTTCAAATCCCTTACTCACTGCGCTAAATGTTCAAATGTTTGCTCTGATTCAGCGGTCTGATATTTTCTTCCATACCATTCCAGATCCCAGAATACTGTCGCGTGCTGGAGGAGAGCGAAATATCGGAGCACTGCTTTGACCTGATCTTTGCCTTCGATGAGATTGTGGCACTAGGCTACAGAGAGAACGTCAACCTGGCTCAGATCCGCACCTTCACAGAGATGGACTCCCACGAGGAGAAGGTTTTCCGTGCCGTCAGAGAGGTGAGCTCACACTGTTGTGTCCGTCTGGTTAATTGGAGAAAATAGTGTTTTGATCCCTATGGGGGAATTGTGTCATTGCAGGGATGTACTGTAATACTTCCTATACAAAGTGTGCATTGTGTCACATGGTAGATAAGGCTACTGTATTGTATACATTTACACAAATAGCTTTTACAGATGTTTTTCATCCTATCAACTGTAATTGTGTTGCAAATAATTTCCTAACAGAACAATTAAAACACTAATGAAAATTATGTTTTTCTCATGTCATATCATTTCGAACATCTTTAAAGTTTAAATGTTTGGTTCATCCAGACTCAGGAAAGAGAGGCCAAGGCAGAGATGCGGAGGAAGGCCAAGGAGCTGCAGCAGGCCAGGAGGGACGCTGAGCGCTCTGGAAAGAAGGTGCCAGCTTACGGCGGTTTCGGCAGCGCCAGCATGACCAGCGTCTCCTCAGGGTCCATCATCACAGACACCATTGTTGAGCCCGAGAAGCCCAAGATCACACCGGCCCCAGTCAGGTACAACTCCAAGGCATACATGTGTGAAATACTTACCTCTTTTTGCTATAGTATTGGGTTTCATTATGGTGCACAGGGACTTTTGTGGCCTATCATTGTAGTTCTGATTGGGTGTGTTTAGAAGTTGATGTTCTTTTTAATGGTTGAAGACCACTGTTCAAAGATGGTGTTTTTTTTCCCTCCAGACCAAGTGGACCCAGTAAGGCTCTGAAACTGGGTGCTAAAGGGAAAGAGGTGGACAACTTTGTTGACAAGCTCAAGTCCGAGGGTGAAACTATCATGCCCACCACAGGAAAGAGGGGCTCGGATGTATCCAAAGTTCTGCCACCACCAGTCAATATGGAGAGGTACAGACACATCACGGTCTATATGATTAAATAATGTTTATTCCTCTGGAATTGTTAGTTTGTGTTAGAGGTTTATTGGTTGTTTCTGCCGACCACCGTTGGCCAAATGGGAGTGCAAAAATCCAAGATTAAAAGTGATAACCCTGTGGTTCTTGCAGACTTTGTTAGAAACCAGATAATATACTGAAGGGCTTTAGCCCTGTTAACGTTTGATTTAATTATGATGAAACTAGGTACTGATGTTCATGTATCTATTCATGATGATAATCTGATAATAATGAGGATATCGGACCTAAAAAGAAAAACGTCCTGAATGGTTTGGCCAAAATGTTATTGGGGGTTGATGTGGCATGGATGGTCACATGGTGCCTAGATGACTAGGGCTGCCCCTAAACGTTGATTATTTGAATGATCAGTTGAGAATCCTCCAAGGCGAGTCTTATTTTGTCAGTTAAATCATTGCCCTTTTTTAAATCACTTTATTGTACACAGAGCAAAGCAGGATAACAGCATGGTAGGCCTCAAAGTTACTTAACTACAAAACGAACTGTAAATGAAATGGAGGGCAGTGTGATGCAGAGCGACACCATCCAGTGTTGCCTCTTTGACTCTCATTGACTCTTAGGCTGACAGCCCTGTCAGGAGCCAGACATGAGAGGCGCTCTGCGGTGTGCTAGAATTTTATAACTAAACTATGACCAGAACGCACACTTCTACATTTCTTTTTCCTGTGTGGAAAGATGATGAACAAAGGCATTAAAACAGCGTTGACTTGCAGCTATTATTGGAGTTTAGTGTTGGGCGGCTGCTCTTCAGGGGTGCAGGATTGTACTGTAACTGTGTGGAGGAGTGAATAATATATTTCTCATAATCAAGGTGAGGTGTGTTGTAGAAAAAAACATCTAATAATGTTGAGTGTTTATAAAAACCCCAACGCAGAGTCGACTTGGAAAATTCTGATTTGGGTCCAGTCCTGATTATGACACAAATATGAAGCGCGTACAACAGAATCTGATATTTGACAAATATTTGACTGTAATACAGTCAAGCTCAAATGAAACAAAGCAAGTGTACAATTCATCCAACATATTTTTGGTTTTTATAATGTTATGACTTCATAGGCTTTTTTTTTTAAATATACATTTCATGACGTAGACAGGTCCCAACCAGTTGACTCTGTTGGCATCGGCCTCGCAGGTTCAGGGCTGATTTAAAACAGTAGATGGTGTGTTGAGTCATTTTCAACCCATGAAATGCTGATTTTTATGAATGTGGTAAGAAATGTCAATATTAACACCAGCATTGATGTGTTTCATCACAGCACAGTCATATCATTTAGTTTACAGCTCAAAAAACAGGTGTGCAGTACCACTTTAAAGGATGAAGACTTGAATGCAACAGTAGCTGCTTTTAGTTATACTCCTGCCAAGCTTTTCATGAAGCAGTTTTAAATTGAATGAATTGAGAAGTATTCATGTTTGATTTCTGATTAGAATTATAGATTGATTTGACAGAACATGGAGAAGATACTTGTCTTGTATTAAAATCAGAAATTGGCTGTTCAGTGTTGTTCAGCTACAATATTTTGGAGGTCTGCAAAACCAATAAGTGAAGCTTCTCCTGTCCTGTATTAAGCCACTGCTCACTTCCATAATCACAATCATTTACTCTTGCTTTGAGTAGACAGTTTTGTTTTCCTTTTTGAGGCCTTTACACTTTGATAACTTTGTGGCATGAAAATGGTCAAATGTAAGTATGAGTATTGGCTCAAACCTATCAACTCTTCAGTACGTGGTCAATTGATTACTTGACGCCTGTTTGGACGCGTTTCCTCTCCAGTGTACATCTGCGTGTGGAGGAGAAGATCTCTCTGACTTGCGGTCGTGATGGCGGCCTACAGAACATGGAGGTGCTGGGCATGGTGACGCTCCGAGTCACAGACGACAAGAACGGACGCATCCGCCTCATTATCAACAACAATGACAACAAAGGACTGCAGCTGCAAGTAGGTCTACATGTGCTGACGACAATGGTCTGGCATGTAACAGTATAGCTTCTCGTTATTGTGTAAATAATGTTTTTTGTTAGAGGATGAAGGTGCCACAGTGTGGGATATTGCCTTTCATGCTTTTAAATTTGCCAATTTTGGATTTGGAAGGCTAAGCAATAATTCAGTATTATCATTCAGCAGTTCTCCATACATTTTCAACGAGATATCATGGTTTACAGTCCGTGCCTAAATCAATGACAACAAGTGAAATGTCACTAAAACGCTCAAAGCTTAAGAGCTTAAATACTTTGGAAAGATATCTTTTTTATTTATTTTTTATTTTTTATTTTTTTTATAAATGATATGATTTTGTTATAGGAGAACATAATAATCAATTTGACTCAACAGCTCTTTGAATTTTTTATCATTATCAATCCTTATATCACATTAATATATCGCAGCCCTAAAAGTAAATGATAAATGCACTTCGAGGTATCCAAAGCATGAAATATAATAGACAAGATGGAGGAGAAGAATGCCATGAATTCAACGGAGGAATATTCTTTCTCACACACATGCATGCAATAGAGAGGGAAAAAGTGGAAAAAGGGAAACTAAAACAATGACCCAAACTGGAATGTGTTCATGCATCAACACTCTGAGTTTAACAGGTGAATAATGGCAGTTGCATTGTGTTTCTGTCTGCCTTCTCTCTTCAGACACATCCCAATGTGGACAAGAAGTTGTTCACAGCTGAATCAGTGATTGGCCTGAAGAACCCAGAGAAGTCCTTCCCTCTCAACAACGACGTTGGTGTGCTGAAGTGGAGACTACAGACCACAGATGAGGCCCTCATACCTATAACCAGTAAGTGCTGCTGTTCTCCATTTGTTTCATTAGACGATGAGAGCCTTGTGGTACACAGTTATTCATTGTCACCGTTTGATCAGACACAATTATGACAGATAATATATTAATCTGACATGTTCCTTCCACAGTAAACTGCTGGCCTTCAGAGAGCGGCACTGGCTGCGATGTCAACATTGAGTACGAGCTGCAGGAGGAGAGCCTCGAGCTCAACGACGTGGTCATCAGCATCCCTGTACCGTAAGTTCATCTACTGAACAAATGGATAAGCTCTGAATGAGTTTGTGTCGTGGGTTATGGTGCATTGAAAGTTCATAATTGTAGTTGATACATACTGTCCTCAGACCTGAGATCAACATAAAATAATAGTGTAAAAATGTTTTTCTACCAGCTGTATTCTGGTGGAAAAGTGTCTGTAAAAAGCTTTTAGGTCAGAGAACTTTAAACGCTGGTTCATATTGTAGTTTTAATTTGTAGCTGCTCTTCTTCTACACTATATCAACAAACCTCCATGTCAGTCCAAACCTATAATGGGAAGCTGTCAGTTGTGAAGGTCCTTAGATTCATTAAATGAATAGGGAGTGGCTGAATGTAGGTCCACATGATTACGAAACCCACTTCCCCAGATAAATAAAGGTAAATACATTGAAACTTGTTTTATATCATTTAAGAAAGCTTTGCCTTTTTTTTTTGTAAATAAGATCCTCAAAGTTGGGTTTCAGGCACGACGGGTTTCAAAATCATGACACCTCTGTGTGCTCCTTGTATTGACATATCACATGTTTGTGTTGTCCTGCTCCTCTGCAGGTCTGGTGTGGGAGCTCCTGTGATTGGTGATCTGGATGGAGAGTACAAACACGACAGCAGGCGAAACGTTCTGGAGTGGTGCCTACCTGTCATCGATGCCAACAACAAGACTGGCAGCCTGGAGTTCAGCATCGCCGGACAGCCCAATGATTTCTTCCCCATCAGTGTGTCCTTTGTGTCCAAGCGCAACTACTGCGACATCCAGGTGGGTCACCCGTCATGGGTTTCTGTGTGTGGTTGGAAACTTTTCACCACCGTCTTCATGCACCACTGGATCCACTGAGTTTAGATCACATATACTCAGTGGCCACTTTATTAGGTACACCTATAATACAGTCATAGAGGTGCTTATTAAATTATGTTTTAGCATTGAGTTCATAGTTAGTGATGGTGTTGTACTGGACTGCCTTATATAATGAGAGGTGTTTCTAATATTCTGCCCGCCTCATGTATCCCCTCAATATTTGCACATTTCCGAAAACGTCAGTAAAAACTGAACATTATAAACTTTGTAAGGTAGAATTTATGACAGCTGTTGTATTGAATTGCAATATGTTGTACAGGTGTACCTAATGAAGTGGCCACTGAGTGCATGTTTGCCACTTTAGATCCTATATCTGAATATGAGTCACTTTGGCTCTGAAATGGTTGCAATGTTCCTTATGATAAACTGCTTCCTTTCTGGTAATGCTGCTCTGTTTCTCTTTCTTCCCAGGTTACCAAAGTGACTCACGTAGATGGAGACAGCTCTGTTAGATTCTCTTCAGAAACCTCCTTTGTGGTTGACAAATATGAAATCCTGTAAAAAAAAATATTCAAAGAAAACAACAAAATCAAAAAAAAAATCACCAACAAAAAAAGTCCAAATCTATGCTACAGAGAAAGATTGAAGATTTCTTGCCTGCCCACCCTGTATACTATTTCAGAGACTGTGTACATCGACAGGACTACGTCAGCCCTCTGGCAAAGCCTCTTCCTGTGGTGGAGCAGAGCAGCAGTGGTGTATTTATATGTTTGTATGAGAGAGGATCATCTATATATAGAGTTAATTGAACAGGAACAACCAACAAACACACAAAAAAGAAAACTACACTGATGATGTCGTGTTCACCAAGCAGAACTCTAAAGAGGACTTCAGACTAAGTAGAGGATGACTGCGGGCGTGCAGGAGAGGCCAGCCGCCGGTAAAACCCTGCCAGGAGGTAGAGCGGGAGAACAGGGACCTGAGGCCATGCACCCTCCACAGCCTTTCTTCTTCACACTCGCATTGCAGTGGTTCATCGATAAAGGCCTTCCTGAATGGGGTTCTTGCTTTCTTTGTTTTCAGATTTTCTCATCCATAATAACTGCAGAGTTGTAGCTGTCTCAATCATTATAAGCCTGTCACTCTTTAATCGTTAAACTATTGTGATTTGCTCTATTTGATATCTTCACACTTGATGATTGGGTTTTTTTTTCTTATGAAGACAGAGTTTTGCGTTTTTGTAGAGAGGTAACGCATTGTGCTCAGTATATCGTCTGTTCTGTCTGCAGTTATCAGCAAAAGTAGTGTCCTTTTATTTTTAACTTTGATATTTTTTTTTTTACTGTTTGCTGTATACTTTGTCATTGTTTACCACTAATCTGGATATTGAAATTTGACAGTGAAGAGCAGGACTTTGTAAGGAATTCTCAGCTGCAGGGCAAAGTTACCTACCAGTAAACACATTTGACTATTGCATCTGTTGAATTTTCTTCTGATCTTTTTTTGTAACCATTGCAACCACTCCTCCCTTTGTCAAAAAGAGACGCCATGTTTCACTCTGGTCCATTTAAGTCCAATGATCAGGTCAGATATCACTAAAAAGTACTTTGAACGCAGCCCAGAAACAACATCCAAGCTCCTAATCTAACATCCCAGAAGGCGTTTTAGATCTGAGATGGGAGTGGATGTGTGTTGGCATGATAGTGGAAATCCACACACACACACACACACACACACACACACACACACACACACACACACACACACACACACACACACACACACACACACACACACACAGAGAGAGAGAGAGCAGGGATCAGAGACTGCCAGCCTGATATTCGACCCACTCCCCTCACATCCAAGGTAAGCAGAGAGACTACTGGAGCCCTCACAGTCAACTGCTGTCGACACCTCTGCTCATCCACCTAGTCATCCTTTACTTACATTCACAAAGTACATCAGCATTCAGATTATTTGTCTTTCATGTTCTTGTTTCTTTTTTTTTTTCTTTTCATTTGTACTCCCCAAATGTCAATTTAGCAATGGTTGTGTGGATGTGGGGTTGAAAATGACTAGCTTGAGCATTTTTAACTAAATTACTGAAGGGGAATCTTAACATTCCAGTGTACAATTAGAAAAAAAAAATCTTTAATGGAATAAAATGTATTATTGAAAATGTAAGTCTGACTTGGGTTTTTGTGTTGATGTTGCATGTAATTGGCTCCAGGAATTTATCCGGTCGAGAATCATCAATAATGCAATAATGTATTATAGTGTAGTGATTCTAGCTCTGGGCATTTTATGAATTTGGTTCCATGTAGGTGTAGAGTTATTCTGGAGTGTCTGAAGAAGTTTCAATGATGTTACAAATGATGTGTTCATGTGTTGCTTGCTAGAATTTATATTTTATTAGCTTTTAACATTGGATTGATTATTGAAAATTTGATATGATATAAAAGAGAGGCTGTCAGAGATGGTCCACAATAGTACAGTTAGATAGTAATGAGCTACCCTGATGCTTACTCCATACTATTCTTTTAATATACAAAACATGTATTTCTTGCATTAACTCAATTTAAATTTGAGGTATTTCATTGTGTTGTCTTATGTGATGACTGACCACAGTCACCTATAAGCTCAGAATGACTCATCCTGTCGGGGGACATCACTCACTAGCACTGACTGTGAGGGTCACAGAAGCCAGACTAAACATGGAGCAGTGAGCCACAGCTTGTACTTCCACATGCATGACTCATGTCTGATCTTTATTGTACCGCTCCTTCAGTAACTTTCAGTGGTACCTAACCTTTTTTGCTTTGTGGCCTCCTTAAATCAAGCCTTGTAGCCCTTTATCACCAGTTGCATATGTCAAAGACTTGTGAGTGGTTCAACCTAAAAGTACAAAAGTAAAATATTTTTAGATGCCCCACATAGGTTAAATTATCCATTAATTTACAAGAAAAAAAGACTAAGATTCTATGTTATCGGTAGTGTGAGGATGAACATAGGCACAGCAGATTTAAAAGCATCAGCATGCTAACATGCATTTTGTGTAGCAGATTTGTTTGTCTGTTTTCCTATCCTGTTTATTATTTTGCAACCGTTCAGATTTATCTTGCGACCACTTGTAGGGGTTTCGACCCCCAGGTTGGGAACCACTGCTGGTTTAGAAGATCTATGAGAGCCAAACAACTTTTGTTGATTAGAGGCCATGAAAGTTTTAATCTGGGATGTTTTCCATCTAAAAGCCCACGATAAAAAAAAACAAAAACATTCTAATGTGTTGTGATATATTGCAGTTTCAGTGTACAATGTTCACCTTACTTGTACATAGTAATGCATTGTAAGTACCATGTGAGGGAATACTTATGCATGTAGAGGCTGAAAACACAATACTAAAGTGTTAAAATGACATTAAATTAAAGGTGCACCCAGCAACTTTTACCACTTTGGGAACCTCAGATGGCAGTGAGGAAGCAGTGCTCAAATGTTCGGGGGTTGAAGAAGTACAGTTAACAGAAATCATGTAGCCTAAATGTTTCAGTCTCAGTGCATGGTGGTAAGGAGTTTCAGCCAGGTTAACACTTTTACAAACAAAAACAAATTGTCTCACTTGTCTTTAAATCGATAAGTAGCGTGTGTAACTTTCTGAATTGTCTGAAATGTTTAAGCATGCTTCTGCTGGGCTGTTGTTGTTTTGTAACTATGCAACCAAACAGAAATCCCATTTTTCAGGTCATGTTGGCTGATTTGAGATATGCTTGAGAGCTGCTTCACTGACAGTAAGCAGGTGACTGGCTCTGTGGACTGTTTTGAAGGTGGTTTTATAGGGTATGGGCACTTTTTATGTGTTTGTGTTAGCAGTAGCATGGGGTCAAAGGTCAAACAAACACTTCAAATGTCAAAACAGTCCATCTCTTATTTCTTTAGTCACATTAGGTCTCATTTAGTGTCATTTTGACCTCTAGTAAAAGGCTCAGATCAGTGTCCCCAAATCTTAATATGACTCCAGATTATTATGATTTTACATTGCGGTATTCATCCCTGCCACATTCGTAGATTGTTTTGAATTCATTGGAGTATAAATGATGTTTTTGCTCTGCAGTACTTCAGAGTATTCTTTTTATACAGATGGACAGTGTGACCGGAGAAGCTGAACAGCCATGAAGATGAGGCGAGTCAGATGTTGAGCTGAGACACTGCAACCCAACAGATGGATAAATGCTGGGAGATGAAGAGTGTGAGGGGGTGGGAGGGGGTGTTGGGGAGGGGCGGCCAGAGGCAGGGCTTTAAAGGGTCAGAGGGGGCGAGTTCAAGAGAGCTTACCAGCAGCCATATTTGGACTGGGGGGTGTTAATAGCAGCCCTCCAGTCATAAAAAGAGGGTGTGCCGTTTTACGGATGAATGAGCAGGCTGATAAGCTTTGCAAAGGGTCTCAGAGGAGGGAGAGGGAGAGGGAGAGGGGAGAGCAGGGCAACACTGGAGCAGACACTGTTGTCTTTGGCATGTTAAACACAGTCGGCAGGCAGACACCTCCTCACTCTGCAGAGCCCACGGTGACTCAGTTTGGATGTTTTGGCTGGATTTGGAATCAGAGGATCGACTGATTGGAGTTTCGTTGAAGGCTGTTTTCCTGAATGGAGCGTAGAGTTGGAAAAGTTTTGTAACATCTCATTTTTGTTGCTGTCTACTCACCTGGATTCAAGGATGATGCTCAAGAAAGTGCGATTCAAGGTAGGAAAACGCACCTTTTTTGTGTGTCATAGTCAAGATCATCATGTTTTTGTGGATGAATTCTGTCTTATTGTGACTATTCAAACTGCTGTGTTAGACATGTTCAGTTGGATGACTGTCCACACCATCATCGTCTACAATATACAGTACAGTGTCTATTAGAATCCTGTTTAGAATAATTATAAGACTAAACTGAGAAAGTTCTAACCTGATGCACACGATGTTCAGGATTACACTTACTATTTTACCATAGACTAACATGTAAAGGTGCCCCAGAGTGTTTCCTCCCACACTCTATTTACAGAGCTAATGTGTGACATTATAACACATCATGGATCCAGCAAATATCAGCTTCATGAAATCTTTTCCACTTGTTCTGAATGCTCAGTGGCTGGTTGCTCCTTCCAGGTGAAATCCTCTGGCTCACAGGAAGTGATGTGTTTTACTTTTCAGATTTGTTTGGAAGAAATTCAGGGGCAGTAATAACCATTATAACTAAACAGACAGAGGAAAAAGCACCATCCCCAGAAACATCCATCAGAGGACTACGACACACTCTGAGTGATTTGTGATCCCTGAGATGAGGTATAGAGGGAAAGTACCGCAGCCTAACATCAAAGTGTAATAAATGTAATAAATGAAACAGATGAGCAATCTAACCATCTCTGTATCCAGTTCAGCCATGTTGAAGAACTCTTAATGCACATGTAATCCACAAGCTCTGTGTCCCATTGCTTTTAAGAAGACCCACAGTACGTGACTGAGCAAAGCCTCTGGGCCTCTGGTTGGCTCTTCATTAGCAGCCCGGCCTGCAGTTCAAAGGGGAGAGCTGCTGCCTGCTGCTCAGTCTGTGCTGACACTGAGGCGATAATTACAGCACAGGGACAGGAACAGGAGTAGCTAGCTACAGCACTAAATATTTACTGTTTAATTATGTAGGTATGAGGCAGGTGAAGAGGCAACTCTTATTATGTGACATGGTACATAAGGTTCATGTTCATAGGTCTGTTTCTTTACTTTGCACACCTTTGAAGTTCGAACATTTACCTCTTACGTTTTTCAGGTGCTCCATTAATCCACCACCGTGCCTTTCAGAATAGAAGTTACAAAGTGCTTTACAGACATTAAGAGACGGGGAATACAACACATTCATAAAACTGTGAACACATCAATACTCAACATTAGTTGTCCGGTGCTTTACGTACGTTAAATATTCCCTGTTGGGGTTGTTTCTCTCATTTAAGTTTTCTCTTATTCTGTGCAGGCAGTGCATTTAGTTTGGGGACTTCACAAAGCAGAGCTCAGCTACTTAGGATCAGCCTTGACTTGGGTTTTAGGAACAAGGGATGTAGGTGGGTCACAGCAGGGAGGTGTGAGAGGAACTGTAGGTCATCTGTTACTGTTAATGTAGCAGCCGCTGTGATCATGTCATTACTAATAAATAACTATGGCGTACTGTATGTTTAGATGACACAGGACGCAGTGGATGAGACTGAATGGAGGGTGATCCACACTGACCCACAGAGTATGTTGATTTATGTCATTTACACTCTCACCTGTTAGTGGCAGCTGTTCAGACCGTCACCGAAAGGTGACACTTTCCCGAGCACTGTGACAAAGGGAGCGTGAGGAAGAGGGGCAGGTACCCAAAAAGTGAGAGTGAAAGAAACCAAGTCAACAAAACTAAATCAAGAGAGAAAGAAATGGAGGGTTCTTTAATAGTCCTTAAGTTATGTTAGTGAATATATAATGCATCAAATACACCCCTGATTTGTTGGATATATTGATAAACAGTGAGATGGTGCAGATTCCCCGTCGTATGTGCACTTCTGTACTCAGAGGAAGTGAAAAACAGTAACTTTAGATTAAAAATCAGTAGTCCCTCATGAGCCAGGTCTCTGTCTAAAGGAAGGTGAACTCACCAACAGTCTCTGAGCTTTACTTCCGGAAACTCATGCAGTTGCTTACACTGTGCACAAGTTACCTATTAGAGCTATCATACACACATTTAGCATCACATAGATGTACATTTGAAAATGGTTTTTTGGAGTAGGCCTATGTACCATGGAGGCATAGTTTATACTTTTCTATATACTTTAGAAAGGACCAGAAATGTTAAAAAGGAACCATTTTGTGCCACTGCTTACTGAACCATCTGTATTACTGTAAGAGCAAAGAAAGAAAGGAAGACAGACAGAGGATATCAGCTGAAATCTTGTATCCATGTGTGGAATTTCCTCTCTGTGACTGCATCAAACTGTCCTCAGCAGCTCTTTGTTTGGATCTCTCCTCACACTGCCCTGCTACATTCTGTCTGCCACAGCAGCTCTTTGACATCCAGGTTCAGTTCAGTTTATAAAAGGTGATCGTGTCAAATGGGATTTATTACTTTTTAACTTGTTGCCAAACTAAGGCATGGAGCCATTTTTTTGTGGAGTCTTTTCTTTAAGTGTTTACCCTTGAGATGCAGGCGGCAGCAGCCCAGAATCAAACACAACACATACAGAATTTCCTTTGTATCTCACACTGATACGTTTCTAAATTTGCAGAGTTGTTAATTTAAAAATTACCTTACAAATGTATTGGTTTATATTTTATGTAGTTATGCATTTATGAGCGGCATGTCTGTTGTATTTTTAATGCTGGCTGCAAGGTAAAGTTCTCTTGAAAAGACACTTAAGTTAAATGATGATTCCTGGTCAACGCTAAAATCCTGTCAGAGGCACTGAACACTTTTCATGGCTGAAAATGTTTACTGCAAAAGTATTTCTTTTATAATTCATAACCCAACTTAACAATCCAAAAATATAATCAATGGCATGAATCTTCACAAGCCACATCATTCAGGCATAGTTAGTCAGACAAAGAGGAAATAATTAGTAATTAAATATATCATTGTTGTGTTTTTAGGAGCACTAACCCACCACTCTAGCAGACCCATCTTTTTGCTTTTATGAGATCTGATAGTTAAACAACTCTTTTAAAGGGGATTTTGACAATAGCCCAACCAATACTGGATTTTGAGGCCGTTACCGATATCAGTAGTTGAGAGTTTAAAAAATCAGTCAATAGTCTTTTTGTTAACATAAATATACACTTACACAACACAAAACGTGCATTTTTAAGAAGAATCCCTTAAACTTGGTTATTACAGAGTAGTAACCACAATGTGGCTTAGTGGGACATTCTGCAGTTAACAAGTAGCCATACAAAGAGGCGACATTGTTTCTAAATGACCTCAAACATATCTTTGGCATTTCTGTACTGCAATTTCTTGTTACTTATTTGCTGACAAATACGCCCATACAGATATATGTTTGGTAGTTAGTTATGTTATATCGGTGGATATATCGGCCTGGCAGATTTATCAGCTTTGCATATGACCTGTAGTTGACATGATCATACTCTACCTTTGTAGTTCTGAAGCAAGAGACTGCCGAAAAAGAGATCTCTGATTCGATGAAAGACTTAAAAAACAATGTCATTATTTTCGTACCTACATTAAAATCATTCAGTGTTTGCAGGAAATAAAGTCCTAAATACAGTGTTGACATCAAAATAAAGTTTGTTATCAACAGCACATTGGAAGGACCAAATGTAATCTATCTTCATCAAATTTATCACAAATACAACTAATCCTAATAGTCTCCTATTATGGTTGAAGTGTAACTCCACCCTCAGATTCTGCTAGAACCCTCCTTCCCAGCATATTTAAAAAATGGGTCAGGGGACACGGAGCAGACTGACTGACAATTAAGTCTTTTTTTACATACATTTCATGACGTAGACAGGTCCCAACCGGTTGACTCTATGTCAGCATTGGCCTCGCAGGTTCAGGTCTGATTTAAAACAGTAGATGGCGTGTTGAGCCATTTTCAATCCATGAAATGTCAATATTAACTCCAGCATTTATGTGTTTTTTCACAGTACAGTCATATCATTTAGTTTACAGCTCAAAAAACAGGTTGCAGTACCTCTTTAATATGTCAGCATTGAAGCAGTTTACGTCAACAGCACTAGATGGCACAAGTGTTCTGCTGTGTCCCTGCTCTGTCTCAGACATCACCATAAAGAAATGATGCCTGAAGCTAAACTCTCAGTAATCCCTCAGAACAGCAGCACTCCCAGACATTTGTCTGTATCAAACCACTGCTGGCCATTGTCAAAAACGGGAACAACATTTCAGCGTTGAAAGATGGAGCGTGACATGAAGATTGACATGGAAGTTATTGTAGGAACACTCAGTCACTCTGCGTTCAATAAAACATTTCTCTGGTGGCACATTGTAGGCCCACAACAGAGCTGCAGCTTCCTACAGTATGGCCCCGGGCTTCAGGGGCAACATGTGGGAGTGTGATCCACCACCCATCAGCTGCAAACACATCCTGGCCAAAAATGACGACCCATTTCCTTCAAATCTTTACATTCCTCCCCCTCTGCCGGCCCTGAATCGCTTGGTAATTGAATTTCCATCCCGCGCAGAGACATCCAAGCTTTTTGTTCACTGAGTGAGATACTCCAATCATCTCAAAGGATCAAGTCAGCGCCCATCTAGGCCTTTGATGTTCATAATGAACGCTTCCCTCAGCTCAGCCCTGCAGCGCTGCACTGTATGTTTCTATAAAGGCGTAAGGATTTGAATGGGTGCGTGGGTGCTGGTGTGGTGCAGGGGAGGAGGAGGGGACCAGGACCAAATGTGCTTTTCATTAAAGATGAAAGGAGAGAGAGCTTTTACTGTCTCAGACGTCTGTTTATGCTAAGTGTGAGGGAGTGTGTGTGTGTGTGTGTGTGTGTGTGTGTGTGTGTGAGTGTATTAACATAAAAGAGAAATTTACCTTTGACCCCTAGTGATTTGTGGTTACCTGGAGGCTCATCCATGCAGCGTGACTGCTACTGCACGTCTGGTGCCTTTTTACTGCATCGAGGAATTAGCATCTTTCCATCCAGACAGATGCAAAAAGGGAAATGTAAAAGACAATTGAAGGTCTTATGTGCACTTGTCTCTTTGTATTTCTCTTTGTATATTCACTGCATGCATATTAAAGCTGCTCAATGCAATCTTGCACATATTCAACTCAGAGAGAGAATTGTGTTAAGTTTTCACTCCGAGCGTCCGTAAGTCCAAATACTGTGATGTGATGTCTGTACACTGTTCACCGGCCACGCCAGTCTGCATGTTTGTTAGACCTCAAGGATACACACATTTTGATGAGAAACACAGGAAGTAAGCTTTTTTTTTTTTTACAAGAAAACTCCTTAGGGTACCTCTAAGGTATCAGTATGCTTAAAACAAGCTAGAGTCAAAAGTATTTATACGTGTTTCCAATGACCACACTTGAAGGGTGGGGGTGAAAAGTGTGAGCTAGCCACTTACAGCCAACACAAATGTCTAGTAAAGAAGAATACATACAAAATGATGCTACAGGATGAACTAGAGTAATAACGGGCATTTGAGCTTGAAAATACTACAATAACAATGACTTTCATGCATTGTTGTAACACAGCTGGGCAGTTGGAAATGTGGGTAGGTGGTCATGGTGGGAGGTAGAGCTTGTTTCCAAAACTGAGAATGCGCAAGAAAGGGAGTTTTGAAAGCCAGACATCTCAGTAGTGATTGCTGTAACACCCACCCACATTGATATGTTACAGCAGTTCTATTCTGTGTGCTACTTGAAGTGTCTGCTAAGATTTCCCACCAGCTGCCATGAACAGAGTTTCATTTGGATAAACAGGGTGAATATGTTTGTTTCTGTCAGTTTGGTCGGGATGTTTTCCTCTGTTACAGCCCAGTTGTGAGATGTGTGCTGACAGATGAGTGTAATTCATATAAATCATGATAAATCCCACCCAGCCTTACAGGAATTTTAGGCATGCAGTATGTCATATAATTCAAAATGGAGCTTTTCCAGATCAGGACATGCAGGCATGTGCTGGACAGTATACACACAGATGCATGCAGTGGTTTCAGCTGGAATTTGGGCTTAGTGATATCATAGTTTGGTCAGAGAGGAACCACCAGCTATTTAACGTTGATGACTGTCTGCAGTGGTTCTGCTCTCCACAGCTGCACACAGTAGAGAAACAGAAACACAACATAACTTCTACCCTCTTTTCAGCTATGTGAATCAGTCTTACAGTATAACTGAATGCATTTAAGTGTTTTTTCTCTTCTGTGCATGGATAACTCTGCACCACAACAAACATTGCTCAGACAGCAGGGTATGCTCTGGTACATTGTGGGTGTACATATTTGTAGAGTTCCAGTAGAGTTCAGAGTTCGTGGTGGACCAGCACCTCACTAAGGCACTCAAGGTTGGTTTTTTCCTTTAATTTGTCATCCATCTGTTGTTGCTGTCCTGTCTTCAAAACGTAACTCTTCACAAGCTAGAAAAAACAGTTTGTGACAGTGGATTTTTAAATGGGTTATTTGTCCTAAGAAGTAGGAAGATTTTCTCAACCTATAAAGGAACTGAATCCTTCAGATTATCTGAATTAATTATCTCTTCTAATCCCTACCTCTTAACATACTTAGAAGGTTTTTCGAACATAGAATATGTAACAATTTCTTGTGGAATTGGAAACGTCCCCTGATGCGATTGGAAAAGCTCCAACTTCCAGTTGATGGGGGAGGGAGGGTCTAGGGCTGTCTAAGCTGCTGTTTTATCATCATTATTATCATTTTCGGGTGAACCTGGAAATGTTGTTGGTTCTATATATGAGAGGGCCTTTGTATATGCAAGTCAAAGTGGTTCTCAAAGTGCACACCTGAGAAGTCACTGTGAAGATTCCTGTGGATTCCCTATGAATATTTCACTATTACACAGTTCACTGCACTGTACTTATCCCTATTAGACTTCATGTAGGAGGGGCCTCCTGGTGGCCTAGGGGTTCAAGACAATGACGATATAGTTGCAACTTCCCTGTTTGAGTCCAGCCTGTGACCTTTGTTGCATGTTATCCCTCATCTCTCTCACCTCATTACCTGTCAGCTCTCTACTGTGTATGGGGGCCAGCGTGTGTACTCAGACTTGGGAATGTGGACAAAAATCTCTCAGTGTAAAAAGGATTAGTACAAACATACAGTTATATAACGTGTGGCTTCTGTAGAATGGAACAAGTTACCAAAGAGTATTAGAGACTCAACAAGTGCTTACACTTTGAAATGCAGATGTACCTAAAACAGACTACATGACTGAATATACACGTTTTTCTATCTGATGTCGTCTTAGTTTTCATGAGTTTTATGTATGGCTGTGTATTTAAATGTAGCTGAATTATTAGTCATTTGTATTCCCAATTTGGCACACTTAAGCTTTCATTTTGTTTCTATTTGTTTGTTTATATTAATTTGAACCATTTATTGATGGTTGTGTGTTTAGGAATCGCTGCTTTGTTTTATCTATTTATAAATGATTTCTTTTGGACCTTGCTGTTATCTTTGTATTAATGTTCTATTTGAACTTTTTTTTAATGTGTGGACCCTGGAAAGATTAGCAAGAAGCTGAAGCTAATAGGGATCCCATAAAAGAAAAAAAATAAATGTGTGGAAGAATCTGAAAATATGTACTCAAAATAATGTTAAACCATATTAATTGATGAAAGTCTATATCATTTGCTTCAAAAGCTGAAAAAAAAAAACCCCGGAGAATTCAACCACTGCCCAGCAATGTCAAGACTGAAGTGCTTCTGCCTGATGGCAGGTAGATTCTACAGTTACTGGAGCCAGTTGGAAGTGAGGTGGCACACAGCCTGGCATTACACTGTGTGAGCCTGTTAGCATCGACTCAGGGCAAAGAAAATCTTACTTACAGACAGATCCCCTCACAAATTTGCAGATCTCAAGGCATGAGTTTAGCTAAAGTCACATGTAAAAAATTTGACGTGTTTTTTCCACTGGTTAATAATGGACCATTTATATGTGATTTTTGGGTATCTGCATATTTTCACATTCCTTCACACATGTACAAATGTTATGGTACAATTTTGGCCCCATATCTGTCTTTGTCTTATGTAGTTCCGTTGTACAATCTAATACTAAATCCAAACACTAAATCAAATGTCTTTAAACGATACCGAACAATAAACTGCAGCATGTTTATTAGACTAGAACAGGCTCAGTGCTGAGGGGTGAACATGAGGGAAAATGTGGCTCAGAGTAACATTAGTTCCAGTGTGAGAGAACAAATGGCTGTTCTCCAGTGAAAAGCTGCCCCCTCACTGTATTCCACTCTTTTTTACCACCTTGTTTACCTACGAGTCCCGTTTAAGGTGAACACTTCTGCAGGTTTTCATGGACAACACAGCATTTCTTTATCCAGAAGAATGAGCGCCTTGTGTCCGCTTGTTGGGGCGAGGCTGACCGGACAGGAAAGCCAGGAGAGAGAGAGGGTACATGTGTTCAAGGAGTGTGTGTGTGTGTGTGTGTGTGTGTGTGTGTGTGTGCGTGTGAGTAATGCCAAAGGAGAGAGAGAGAGAGTGACAGAGTGAGCATGCGAGTCGAGAGAGTGAGAGGGAGGGGACCAGCAGCAGCCAGACAGTGTGTGTCAGCAGCCACATGGCTTTAGCCCAGTGTGTGTAATGACAGCGAGAGACAGTGAGTGAGAGACCCTGACGACAGAAGAGAGAGAGAGAGAGAGAGAGAGAGAGAGGACACAACAAAGAAAGGAGCTTCCTCTTTGGATCCAAGTCAGAGTTTTGTCTCTTTCTTTGTGTTTTTGGAATTTTGTGACACCAGCAGCAGTTTTACGCTCCCACCCCGTCTTTATGAGCAGCAGCAGTGTGTTTGTTTAGTCCTGTGGTGTTACCGGACCCTCCCGCCCAACACACACACCACTCCGTCAGGTAAAGTAGAAGCTTCACCCATTTAAGATTAAAGGCTGATTGCTGTTTTCACACTGGCAGCTTGTTTTCAAAACACTGAGCTTGTGTGTGTGTGTGTGTGTGTGTGTGTGTGTGTGTGTGTGTGTGTGCGTGTGTGGAATCAGTGCAGGTGTCAGACAGTTGGCAGGTGGGATCATAAAGCTACTGTAACATCTTCATCCCTTTCCTTTTTTGTGGTTAACACCTAAAGTGCAGTCTGGTTTAAAAGCAGTGAAAGACTCGCCTTTTTATGACAGTTTGCAAGCGATATTTCTTGCATCATGCCGTAATTCTATTAATTGCCATGCACTCATAATGTAGAAGCTGCTGATAATGTCAGAAAGAACCACAGTCAACATGACAATTGAACAAAATGTCATAAAATCTCCAAAATAGTTGGTTAAAATGCAACAAAATCTGATTCAGAATAACAATATCTTCACATTGTTACATTAACTGATGATTCACAAGATTTGAAACTTATTTTAAAGTTATGATATAGTTACAGTATTGACTAATAATGTACTAGAATGGCTTGTATGATAGAAATTCTTTACATAAAGTGACATTTGGTTATGTTTTCCAGTGGTTCTTACATTGTTTGATACAGTATGATATCTATGAACACCACTATCAGTGACTAGATAAATGATGATATATGAGTTAACTAATGTCGCATTTCCCAAGGTGTTTTCATGACCGTGGGGTTGTACATGGCACTTTTCATGGTTGGGATACCCATGGGTTTTGTGTTTTGTGTTTTTATTACGATAATCCAAGAAGGCACTCAGTGAAAAAAAAAGGTTGGTGTCAAACCTAATTAATGACCTGCTGCTATCACTGCCTTCATAACAGACCATTCAACAGAAGATTAAGTGTTCATTGTTTTTGTCCTGTGTGGGATCTTGTGGATGTTTCCTTCTCTGGAAGTTGAGTGTGTCCTTGGCTTATCAGCAGCACAGACACAACTAGTCTAGGCTGAGCTTGTCAGGTGGAGTCTGCTCACTGTAAGGCAGGACTGGTCAGCATGTTGGATCACATACAGAGCTGAATAAGTTCATTTTAAAGCTGCGCTAATCGAGATTAGCAATCGATCAAAGGCCCGTGTGTATGTCAAAGGGGTCACCCACAGAGAATTATCACCAACCCTGCAGTTCTCCTCGAGTGTTTTAGCTTCTTTCAGCTCAGTATTTGGTTTTATGTTTGGTTTCACTCTCACCACTCTAATATAGCACAAAACAGCAGACAGACACAGTTAGTGACTAGCTGATGAACATAGTGGAGCATTCAGCAGCTAAAGAGCCGGATATATTTTTCTCAGGAGTTGTTAGAGATCAAAACATAATTAGAAGGAGAGTGAATATTGGACTGACATTCATCCGGTGGACAGAAACACAATTTCAAATAAATTCTGGCTGCTTTAAATTGTAATTTGTTACAGAATACCCATCATCTGCTTAGAATAACAGTAAATTCAATTACACAAAATCATTTTATCCAGGTACATTTTATTACTTTTGGTTTACTTTTCCTTTAATGTGATTTTTTTGCAACACAGCTATCTGTTATTCTCAGTAGTGCGTTCGTGAACAATCCGATTCTTTTAAACGGCTCTTTTGTATGAATGAAGGGAACTGAGTCGTTTCATCGTTCTGTCCAAATTTGTCTGCCTGCCCTAAATCCACTCCCCTTCAGCCAGTCACAAGAGGTAAACGTGTTTGGAAAAAAGAAATAAGCCAAACTCAAAAACGCTGCAGCATTTGGTTGATTTGCACTAAAATCTGTTTTGCAGTTCATTATGCTTTTTTCTAATAGTAAGTGTTACATGAATTGCATTCAAGGCAAAGCAACTTTACTGACATAACACATTACATACAGAGGGTAAATTCAAAGTAGTACATTCACTGACAAAGCAGAGGGATATGGTGTCACCTTGTGTAATGTTTACAATGCAGATCATCGACATTAGGTCTGGCAATACGAGTCTTTTAGTGCTGCTGAACCAGTCCACACATGCAAAAAGAAGTTATACTGGTGGTGTCTAAGTTTGAATCTGATCCACATCGTATCCTATCATTATAGTTACTGTATATCATCACCTTGTAACCCTCACCCTCTAAGAAAAAAAAACAAAAAACAGAGCCATAAGATCCGGGTCCCTTCAAAGAACCGTAATTCCCATTACTAATTCTCAAGAGATGTAAAATGACATCCACAAGCAGCAATAATCTCTCCAAGTCAAGAAATCATTTAACCTGCAACCAGGTGAAATGTGTATTAGCAAAACTAAGTCTAATATCTAACGTTAGCTAACATTAGCCACCATAAGCTACTGGTCATACCAGACTAAGTAAGGCCGTAGCAGCAAACCTCCCTGAGTTAATTTAATTGAGTAAGGGTATGTTTTATTGCTTATGAATTAAACGTTATAGTCTCATAATCCAAATCATAATTTTACATTTTGTCAAAAGTGCCCCACAATCAGAATGAAATGTCTTGCAGTTATACAGTTTTAGTGTAATGCCATTAAATATAATCAATTACTTTCTCCCTAACCCGGAGTAACCCCTAAGCACAGATAGACAGTGTTGCTGTACCTGGAGGAAAGAAGTTAGAGATGGAGAGGAAAACAGCAAAGCATGGGCCTGTGAGAGGCAGCGTTCTCTGAGTCTCTCGGTCTTCCCACCCCCTGAAACACTGGCTGCTTTATAGGCCGAGGGAGAGAGAGACCCACACAGGGTTTGTTGTTGTTTGAACCTCCTGACCAAAGCAGAGCTGGGCCACATTTTTCGGGCGTCTGGCAGAGAAAACGGCTGTGCAGAGTTCCCAGACTGCAGCAACTCTCCAGCTAGTGATAATAAATCCTTTGTTATGTGAGCTCATTCTGTTGAGAGCATAATCAGGCCAGCACAGAGGCACTCTATCTACCCCCCTTCACCCTCAACCCCACACCCAACATCCATCCCAGTCCCATTCTCTTACTGGCTCTCCTGTGTTGGGTCTTAATGCCTCCTCTGGGTGCTGTGGGTGCTCCACTTCTGCTGTTAGTGATACTGCTGACCTTGAATGTGATCAGGCAGTCACAATTTGTTCCAGGAGAGTCAGCCTTTTTGGAAATTCACCCCCAGAGGACTATAATAAGCTTGTAATTTCAGTGCATCATGGCTGCTTAGTGTAAGACCCATGGGAAATGAGTGAATTTATAGAGAAAAAAAATTCAAACAAAATTAGCAAATGCTGGCAGTCGCTTATGAATTTGGAGTAGGAGTCAGAGCATCATTACATGCATGCAATTTGCATCAGAGCCTCTCAATTACAACATCGGGGTCTGGGTGGTGATTATTTATGTGGAGCAGTTTGAGTGGTAATTGACCTCCATGTGTAGACTGGAGTGGCTGTGTACTACTAATTGGTTTGCATCCATTCATTTAACATGACACTAATTGACTGTATTCGGCAAACACTGAAGGTATGATGAAGGGTACATCTTTGCAGTGAGCTGCAGAATGAACAATAATTGGCCTGATGGGCGCTCTGTTATGAAAGCAAAAAAAAAAAAAAAGTAGTAATATCTCAGATAAAAGAAATCCAATATAGAGGAAACCTTGGGGCATGATCTGCTTTGATGATGCATCCTGTAATTAAAAAAAAATACACTAATTGACCTGATGGATTTAATTAATTTTATTTTATTTTTTTATCAACTCTCCCATGAACTGTATGTTGCACACAAGTTACACCGATTGGCCTAACTGGGACAATGTAATTAAACACCTCTAGTATAAGTTTCGCATTGCTTTGAAAATATTTCGCAGATGTTCATGGTAGAAGAGGTGCAGTTAAAGATTTGGCTATAATTTCTATTACTTATAACATTATACTGTATAAACCCCAAGTTAACTGCTAATATCTGGAAACATATCTAAAAGGAAATGAGATGGGGCAAGAAAACAGACATGTTTTCAAAAAACCCCCAGGTTAGTCAAGTATATTTGGAAGACAAAGTTATCACCCAAACTATCTGTTAAACATTCAGTTTACAAACCGACTACCTTGTTCAACCTTGACTTGTACTTGCTGTGGCTGTTGTGGTAGCAACGAACCCACAGAATTATCACCAGGCTCAGCAGATCCTCCCAGCTCTACAGGGAGTTTTAGCATCTTTCAGCTCATTGTTTTGGTTTTACAGCCCACTACTGTTTTGGTTCAGTATCACTGCTCTGATCAGCCTTGTTTTCAGCAGCAGCAGGAAACAAACCCTGATAAACTCACTGTACACTACCTGCTCAGCACCAAACAGCAGACAGAAACAGTTAGCAACTAGCTGATGAACATGGTAGAGCATTCACCTGCTAAAGAGCCGGATATTTCCCTCATGAGTGTCAGGGTTAGCCATCTAGGCAGCAGGGAAAGGACCCAAACGCAGACGGGACAGGCAGACTGGTGCAGATGAATGGCTTATTTAAGACAAAATAAACTACAAAACGGCAAGACAAGCAGGGACACAAGGAACTCAACATGGAAGTCAGATGAGCAGGAAAACTGAGACACAGGGAGAGAGAACCAGCAATGAACCAACAAGGAACAAAGGAAAGGGACCGGTATATATAGAAGAAAGACAAACGAGTGAACAAGAAACAGGTGAGTAACAAGACACAGGTGAACCTAATCAAACTGGCGGGAAAAGAACAATGACAGGAAGTAAATAGCACACAAGACCAGGGATTACAAAATAAAACAGGAATCAAGACCAAAATACACAGAGTCCATGGTGGATCATGACAATGAGCTGGTGGCGAGCAAAACAGAGCTAAAAGGAGAGTGAATATTGGACTTTCCTCAGCTTGACACAAACATGACTCCAGAGCTAATGAATGCTAATGTTGCTCTGTGTCTGCTGGATGTGTAAACAGGGCATAGGTAATACTATGTCAGTGTTGTGTTCATAGCTTTTTGTACTGCCCCCAAGTGGCCAAGAAAAACCCAAAAAACAAAACAAAAGCAGCTTTACGTTTTATTCGTCTCAGCAATAACTGGGTGAGTACTGTTACCATAACAGATGGACACCATGGCCCAAACTATGAAAATAACACCCAAACTGTAATAAACCAGAATTATCCTTTAAAGTTAAACATCTCCAAAGTCATGGTTGCGCCACCTCTGGTCAGATTTGGATGATGGACCATGACTGTCCCAGAGAACTGCATCACTAACGGGGGAACAAGTAGTGAGGATGAGCACCTCATCAGGACAGCAGAGGTTACTGTAGGTCAGATTAGGGTTACACTCCGTCCTGACATACTGCTCACTCCACTGTGTTATTCACACAAACAGCTGTACAGTCTGCTGTCTGCTGCCGCTCCAAAAGCTGCAACATGTACAGCTCATACACACACAAACAGGCAGCCAATCAGAATGCATGTGATCTGCAGACTGGGATATGACCTCTGCAGATTTCTCTCTCCCTTTCTTGTTCCTCAGCCATCATTTCCTCCCTTCATTGTCTTTGTCTTTTATCTGCAGCGTGCCTGCAGGCCAGCGAGTCATCCCAAAACAAAGACATAATCATTCTCAGACTGCTCACCTCACTTCACCTCGTTCTTTGAAAACCTTTTCCTCTCTCCCGCTCTGATATAAAGACTGTCTGAGACATTGTTGGCTTGTAATATAAAGATCTACATCTAACATCTAACAAAATGTAAGGAATAGGCTGCAGTTGTGCGCACACACACACACACACACACACACAAACGCACACAAAAACAAGTACACACACGTAAGTGTTTTCCCTGAGGAGTTGCCATGGTAACAAAGGATTTGGCAGAGGCAGCAGTCTGGTAAAGGATGATCTCATGGTGTTTTGGCTGTTGCTCCTCAATCTTCACCTGGCCTATTTGGACACACACACACAGGCTTTCTCTGTCTGGCTGTTTGGATGGAAAATCTGTGAGCACACTGATGCACTATGATGTTAACGGGTGTGTCATAAACCAAAAAAGAAACTTCAATGATCCGCACAGGGATATTGTAAAATATAGCAAGATACACCCAAGACAAAATAGGATACAAATAGCAAAATGTGATAGTGTTTGGCAAATGTGGGGTTCAACAACATATTACTGTAAATAACATCTGAAAAAATATATCTTAAAATGAAATACAGTCTTATTTGTGCAGATAAAGTGAAAGCAGCAGGAGATATTGAGACAAATAATAATGAAAATGTGCTAATGTATAAAACAAAAAAATCTGTGTAAGTAAGAATTATTAAGAAAAACATCCAACAGAAGAACATGAAGTGAACTTATACATGATATTAACATGACAGAGGGTGGTGAATACAGAGAGCGTGTGTATTCAGTAGTGATATTATGCATGTTTTCCAGAGACTGACCAATACGGAGATATGCAGTAAGTGTTTCCAGAGGCTGTTGAATGTCCTCACACTGTAATGGGGCTAAATGACAGGACAATACAAAGAGACACAGAGGGCTGTTTGGCTGTCTGCGAGCATGTCTGCTCTTTGGATCAGTTTCCATGACTCAAAGGGATATCCCACACTGCCTCCAGCCTCCCCTTCATTTCCCTTCCTTCCCCCGCCTCCACCTCTTCCCTGTCACTCCCTTCTTTCATAGTTTACCACCAACAACGTTCATTCCTACATACGACTCAGCTGGGTGGATTTTGGAAGTATTATAATATGGACATTGGATGGATTTTAAAGCTTACGTTTGAATGAGTTGACAGCTGTGAAGGAGAGCATCAAACTGAAGAGAAGAGAGAGAGGAGGGTGAGTGACACTGAATGTACAGTATGTGTGTATAGATGAGTGTTTGTATATCATGCTGAAGATGAAGCTCCTCCTCCAGGCTGGAGGTAGGAGGGATCTGATATGATATAGTTTAATTTATTTCACATTTATTGTTGAATTGATCAATACTGTGCTAGTTGTCTATGAGAAACCTTTAACCCAAATGGATTCTAATGCACACAAACAAGCATGGCTATGTTGTTTATATATTGAGTTTCAGTGGAGGAATTTAGTGTTTCAAGGACACTAATGAATGCTGTTTCTGATCATAAAGACTGCACTAATCAATATTGTTATATGAACGCTGGGTCAAATGACTGTGAAATGTGAAAGGAGTCCTTCAGGAGTTGGTGGAGACCAAAACAAAGCTAAAGGAGAGTGAATCTTGGACTTAGATTCATCAAGTGGGCACAAATACAACTCCAAATGAATGCTAACGTTGCTGCTTGTCTGCTGGATAGGTAAAAAAGCAACTGTTCGCTAACATGGCTATATTAAATGTATACTGTGACAATATGTCAATGTTGTGTTTACAGCTTGTTGTAAAAAAAAAAGAACAAAATAATACTGCTTTAAGTTCAGTACAAACAATTTCTGAAAAATGCGTTGTGACTGTAATCTTCCCTCAGACACAAAGTTGTGTTGACTTCAGACAAAGGGATCAGGTGGAAAATCAGCACACCGGAGCAGCATCAACTCTGTCCCTTCTGTTTTCTTTCCTATCTGGACTCTCCCGTCTCTGCCTGATAATGTGCTGTGAGTGTCCATTAATTTACTCAATATTAGAAATGTAGACAGTACACACTAAGACAGTGGTTCCCAACGCCAACCTTTATTTATCCTTTAAAATAAAACAATAGGCACTTTTTCATAGTTCTGAGAACAGTTGGAGGACACCCCCCCGCACTGCAAGGAGTGGGAATGACCGTAGCTCTTAGACTGCCGTTTGTAGGGACTTTTTTTAGCTCCTAGTAGATACTCTCCGAGCACAAGAGGAACCTTGAGTGACGTAAGTGTACGTTGATTGATCAATCACCTGAGCCAATGCAGAACCAGCAAAGGGCATTTTTAAAAACCTATGTAAAACGTTAGCCGTGTAAACAACAGCTCATAACAGTAGCCTTAAAAAATAGAACAAAACATGGACACATGGACCGACAGTTGTAACTGTTGTTGTTGTATGTCAGGCAGAAGATCCTAGTGGCGGTGCGAATGCAAGCAGAAAAAAAGCCCTTGAAGGTATGTAGTTCTCTTCCCAGTGGGCAGGTCTTCTCAGGGAGTCCCCAGAACTTTTTGGTCCGAAAACACCTAATGTCTACATGTGAGGTTATGGCTTGAGTATGGACATGACTTGTGAGCTGTTCAGCCAAAGGGTACATTTTTCCATCTTGGATTGTTTCATTTGAAGGATTTGTAGAGGTTGAAGAGGTGAAAGTGTTTAACATTTCACAAGAAAAAGTCGGAAAAAATTAACAATCTTGTGTAACAGAAAACTCTAATTATCACCTTTAATCACTGGGTGACCCCACAGACTTATCATGGGACACCACTGGAGGGTCCTGACCTCTAAGTTAGGAACATCTGCACTAAGGTTTCATGGATACTAAGATATTTTTTGCATTAAAGCTGCAATATCATAGAAGTAATCGTTTGTGACACAGTCATTTTTGACTATTTTGTTTGACAAAACCATTTAAATCCAAGGTCCTCTTGCTAGCTTTTTCCAGAGCTTTCAACCTCATCACATGGCCATGGTCTTCATCAACACATGGAGATCGCTCAGTTGTCATGGAGATGGGTCAGCTGACATGAGAGCTTGGTAGCTGTTACAGTATGACTTCATCATCAAACTCCATCCGGCAATGAAGACTGTGTGATACAGCTAAAAGCTCCCTCCAAAAAGAAGTGGGTCTTGAGTTGTGATTGTGTTGTCAAACTACTTCCATTGCTGCTTCCCATTAACAGTTTCACTGACTGATTGTAAAACAAATATGTTTTTAAATTGAATTATGCAAAACCACCTCTGACATTAAACTCATATCCACTGTTTGATAAAAGCCCAATATTGGCCCCATATATCAGTCTAACCCTCATACCCACACACACACACATGGTCCTGTCCCCTCTGGTGTGTTGTGGTCACACAGTGTGTGTGAACCTTAGTGTGGGTCTCGTATTCCAGTATGCAGCAGCAGGCGAGCAGCGTTCCCACTCCTCCTCCAGAGGATTACTGCTGTTGAAAGAACCTCTTTGTCCCCGCGGGGCTGGAATGCCTGTCCCGCTCCACGTCTTTGGGAAACACAGAGCCAAAAGTCAACGGAACCACTGAGCAATGGAACACCACTGGAATGCCACATTCCCAGTCACCCACTCCCACTGGTTTGCTTAAGGTGGAAGTAACATGTGACATTCACACTTATTGGTGTATTCCAGGTGTCCAGGTAAAGCCTGGGTTTTGGTTTACAACTTGCTGACAATGAACTGCTGAAATATTAAAGCTACATTAATCAGTTTTTTGGCCACTTGGGGGACTCCACAACAATTTGGATATGTTAACTAGCTAACATATTAGCAAAAGGTTGTCTGTTTACACATCTAGCAGACATGGTGCAACATTAGCATTAATTTGAAAAGTCTATCTCTGGTCCAATATTCACTCCCCTTTTAGCTGTTTTGGTCTCCACCTACTTCTATGAGAATTTACTTTTTATCTTGATTTTTGCTCTATGTTCACCAGCTCATCGCTAACTTTGTTTTTCAGCTGTTTGGTACTGGGCAAGGAGTGTACAGTCAGTTTATCAGAGCTTTTTCGCTGGAAAGCGCTGCTTGCTGCTGCTGGAAATTATGCTGATGAGAGCGGTGAGAGTGAACCAAAACAGCTGTGTTGCAGGTCATAAAACCAAAACAATGAGCTGAAAGATACTAAATTACTCCGTAGAGTTGAAGGGAATTGCAGAGTCAGGTGATCATTTTCTGTGAGTTCATCACTATGAGCTTCCCCTGTCACATTACACATAGTCATGTCATTGATTTTGTCATGGTGAGCCATTTAGGCAACAGGGAGAGGACCCAAATGCAGACAGGCTGGGAGGCTGAATAAGTCCAAAGATTTATTTAACTACGAAACAAACTTACAAAACACAGGAACTGACACGCAGAGAACGCAGAGAACGCAGAGAACGCAGAGAACGCAGAGAACGCAGAGATCACCAAGAACATCGAGAACAACAGCAACATAAACCACATCAATAACACGACAAAGAACAAAGGGAGAGGACCGGTGTATATATATATAGGGAGGAGTTAATGAGGCAAACAGAAACAGGTGAGAACAAGACACAGGTGAACCTAATCAAACTGGAGGGAAAAACAAAGACAGGAAACACCAAGGCACACAAGGAAACACGAACAGGGATTTCAAAATAAAACAGGAAACAAGACCAAAATACTGAGTCCAAACAAGAGTCCTTCATGGACCATGACAGATTGTTCATATAAAAATATTGATTAGTGCAGCTTTAATGTCTTGTGGGAAAGAACTATTGACTTTGTATTTTAAGAGAGTTTGGAGAGGGGACTTTTTCAGTGGACTTCCATATAGTTTGACTTTACTTAGATGAAACATCTAATGGCCATTGGCTTTAGAGTTCAACATGTTGATTTAGGGCTGCTGGGCCTAAATTCTCTAACTGTGGTGCAAATGCCAGTCAGTTTATAGATGACCAGCTTTCTGGGGCTAAGCAAAGTATTCATGCAAGGGTTCCTACTTCAACTGCTCTCTTCTGATAATATACAGTATACATGCTGTGACTAAGCTGGTCATGTTCCTCATCACCTTCATTCTTATCACTTTATTATTAGTACTTGGCTCTGAGCGTTTGTTGGCACGACAGCACACTCACCACCATTGTTAGTCTTGGACTCGAGCTTAGATTTGTTTCGGTAGATTGAGAAGCTTCAGTGGAATTAAGGGAACACACCTCTGGATATCTATGTTTTCAGTATGAAATGCTCACACATCTTAAGGGTTGAAGGATGGCTCTGAAAAGTTTGTAGCTTGCTCCTGCACAAAAGACAGCAGTTTGTTTTCAGTATGCAACCTTTGCAAGCAAGATGGATTTTCAGCTTACTAGCAGCAACACAGCGTGTGGAAATATTGAGCTAATGTAATATAGCTGCAACCTGACTGGTGGCAATGAATCAAGTTCGTCATGATTTACTGTAACAAACAGAGGTGTGCTTTTCAAAAAGTAAAAAAACGATATTTACAACTGTTTCCAGTCCTACTCTTGAGTAAACTCTGAGTCATCTCTGCCTGTGGCTCCAGTTGAGTGTCTTAGTCAAAGTTACCATTTTGCAGTGTTGGATAACAGTGGTTTGGATCCTGACAACAAGTATTCTTTCATGGAGGCTTTGAGGTATAATTTCTACTGTCACTGGAAACAATAATCTGATAATGACAGGCTCTCTGATCCTCAGAACTGCTGCGCTGCAGTTTCACACATCTCTGCTGGCAATGATTTCACAGCTTTGATGATAAACACACACTACAGCATATAGTCAGTTGGGTTTTCATGTCGTGTCATTTGCTCTATTTACGTCGGTATTTATGTTGTAATCTGTATTCATCTGTGGAAAGTCACCTGAGGCATCATGCTATCTTTCAGTCCTGTACAACCACAGATTTCTACTGTTAGACAGTAAAACACTTCTCCTGCTCAAGGGTGTCTCCATATTAGTCACTGAGGAAGGTCAGAGGTACAGTATATTCATTCACTTTCCTCACCTATCCTTTTTCCATTCGGTCCTGAGATTCAACAGCATTCCTCTCTTCTCCTGCCACTCTAGTGTGTACAGTATGTTTGTGCATGTGTAGAGTTATGCATGTGTGCTCATACCATTTTGTGTCTGTGCAAGACACAGACACGGGGCAGATGGTGTGTTTGGCTGCCAGCTGATAATGGCGTCTCTCCAATGTTGCATGCCAGAATAATGAATCTGTGTTTACTCATGCTATCAGGCTACGAGGGATACACTGGTATCTCACTGCGCATAGATTTGCATTTTAATGTGTGGTGGTTAGGCTTATTCTTATCTGTGGAAAAATACTATACTGTGTAGACGTAATCATTCAGAACAAAATGTGATTTATCATTCAAACCAATAAATTTAAATGACAATTCTTTGGTGAAAAGTTGTAAACGTGGCTTCATAACGTGTCTGTTTCAAGCATTTATTTTGAACCCCGGAGCATTTTTCTGTTTTGCACAGTTTTGATGTCAGCACATTATTCTTTGGATGGAACAAGACCATGATGACAGGCTGGTTTATCAGTGCGCTTCCAAACCAAATCTCATTTAAAAACAGGGCATATCCCAAAAGAAATCCTTTCCTGCACCAAATATCTGATGTATAATACATCATACAAGTATCAAACTGATACAAATGACTGTTTTGTGAAGATAAAAGCAGAAGTATAATTCTGATCATCAGCTGGAGGGTATTTGTATCCATCTTTTCCCCTACGCTACCAGTTCCACCACGTGCTGTAATCAGAACTCAAATAGTAAAACTAAAATGCAGAAGTCTGAGCAGATGTGATAATAACATACATCAGCAGTGTTCATAGTTGAGGTCAGTCCTGTCCCACAGCAGAGGCTAACCCTGACCTTGGCCTGTGTCACTAACAGGAAATGGTCCCTGGCTCGGCTGGCTGTACAGGAAGTCTACATATAGTGACACTTCAGACTGCTGCATGAAGCCTCTCTGTATGTCATCTTCCTCTATCTGTCACACACTTCTTCCTGTTGCTCCCAAACTCTTTTTCTGTCTTTCTTTGAGTCTGGGCATGTGCCCGAGTGCAAATGTATTGCTTAAAGACAAAGGTTTGAGAGGAGATATTCCCATATCATGTTGTAATCTACATAATTGCAAATATGCAAATAGTTCAAAGGCTTTTTTCTAGCTTAGAGTAACTGGTCAGTTTGTTTGTCCTGAAACCAATCTTGATTCATTTAACTCTTCTTTTATTCTGACATGAATCTTGACATGAATCATGTAAGTTACTGACATTAAATAGAACCAGTCTGATGCAAGTAAGATAACTATATCTTTTAAAGGAAAAAAAACAAACACAAATGATTGTCTTATATAGCAGACTTTGTTCATTTTGGTTGTAACTTCACTCTTCACCTCATATTTCTCAATAATCACAAATTCTTCATTTTTTACTTTTCTGACACATTATTTGATGGATGTGCAACAAGATAAGCTGTCAAAGCTCACAAAAGAGAAAGTTGATGCCATTGTTTTTGTAGCAGTTGTTTCTTGAAGCCGAGACACCACAACGAAGGACGCCACTAACCAGAGCTATTCAGGATCAGACCATAAAGCTTGTAAATGCTATGTTTAGGTTTGGATGCCACCACTGGAGTGAAGAGCATGGATGCCTATGCACTCTGCTACATATTATGTAGTAAGAAATAGTGGAGAAAAGCTGAAGGACATGATTTGTCATGTTTAAACTTCCATAGATGGACTTCTTCCTCTGCCTCCCACCAAAAAGTAACTGCTCCAGGGTTCCCAATGACTTCCAAGACTTTTAGTCAGAATTCTTTACGTCTCTCAAAGTTCTTCCTTCCTGATTTTCCTTTGGACAAAGTTGTAAATTATATTCCATGACATCCCATGCCTGGATACACCTCTAAAACATTCCATGAAATTCCAGAAATTCCTACACTAATGCTAAGTACGAGAGGTCATACAGGCCCTCTCAGGTCCAGCAAGATGGACCAACCAAAGAGAGACTGATTCTTAGAAACCTCCTGTGTCACCGGCAGACATTCACAGCAGACATTTTGACTTGTCACAGTAGGAAAAGAACAGGTTACTAATAAGAACCAGGACCCTGAAACTGAAGCAGCTAAATGGAATTCAGCCATCATTCATTTTATTATTTACACCTGTGCTTTTCCAACTGTGACATGTTGTGCTGTTTCGTATGTGTTTTCTTCTTGACTTGTGTGTATTTTAAAGATCCATCAAGGGATGGACATTACAAACTAGCTTATAGTTTTAAATGCTGTGGTATGTGGCAGAGGCTCATGCTATAAACCTATGTTCAATATAATATGCTACATTCTGTCTAGCCATGCTCGGCAACATTTGCAAATGAACAAATGGCACACTTTGGGTGGAAGAGGCCCAATATGACCAAACTGTGAGTGTCTGAGGGTTTTGTAGAGGCTAGAAGATGAAGGCTGTCTGCTGGGTGTTGTCAGACTGTGGTTTCATACATATATGTTGTGTGTGTGTGAGCTGTTCTGCCTCCTCCTCACTGCCATAAATTCACTTTCAGCTCTGAGCTGAATGTCTGCCTGGCTGTGTGTTCCATAAAAGCAGACTTGTACAATTTATGTTGTGGTTTCCAGATGTTTAACTATCTTGTAATTTTTGTTATGATGTTATATCTAAATCAGTTACCTCATCTCATCCTATTAGTTCACAACACTCAGCTGAGCCATGTAAATTCAGCTGAAAGAGCCACTTATCTCGGAGAATCTTACAGCTGGAACAGGGTGATTTAAAAACACTTAGCTTTGTATGTTGCGCCATCACCAGCGGCACCACAATTTAGACTATTTACCTCTTATGATTTGCAGCATATGGTCTTGCATGTTGTCTTGCCTGTCCACCCTTCTTCCCACGGCACAAATTTACTGCATTTCTGTGGTTTGTTTCTAAAAACAGAATGTGTCATTTGGCTTTGACCGCATCCATCAGAGAAAAACAAAGGAACATTGCAGACTGCCTGAAATGCCAAAAATCTATGCCAGCGATGACCACAAGAGGAACCTGACACTTGTCTCTGATTCAATATCACTGCTGCAGCAATAAGACTAAGGCTGTGCAGTTTTCACGTTTACCTGAATTGTAGCTTTAGATCCACCACTGCAATCAAACCTGCCCTTCATATTGTTTGTATTGTCTATCTCTCTCTCTCTTTCTCTCTCTCTCTCTCTGTGTGTGTGTGTGTGTGCGTAAAAAGAAACCTCAAGGTCAGAGAGAATGCAGACAGAGACAGAAAGAGGCCACGGAAATGATAAGGAAATGGAAGACTTATGAAGAGAGAGAGAGAGAGAGAGACTAATGAAGTCAGATAGAGAGACAGAGAGAAATGGGATGGAAAGAAAGACGTCCCTGCAGAGGGAGGATTATCCAACAGACTCCATTATCAGAACTCAGGAGAGTGGAGCAGAGCTGTGTGGTGGCAGCTGGCTGGACAAGATAGAACCAAGACAGAAAGTATCAGCTCTTCCACTGCGTGCTGTCTGTCCTAATATTCCTCCTCCATCCTCCATCACCCTGCTATCTCCTCTCTCCTTCCTTCTGCTCTCAGCTGACTAATGTAGTCACTAACACTCATCTCTGTCGTCCTCTGTCTGATTGTCTTCTGTGTCTCCGTCAGTTGGATCTGCCTCTGCCTTGACACTTAAAGACAGACTGCGTGCATGTGAGTTTTTAGGTGATGATTGGTGCTCTGGCAACCATGTTGGAGGCCCTCGGCTCATGGCAATGAGGCTGACAACGGATCACTGCATTAATCAACATTCCTTTTTCCTCTGCAGTATTGTTTAGTTTTGACCGGTATCCCTTGGTTAGCCTTTCCAGTGGTTCTTTAGCTTGCTACATGTTGGCTAACAATCAACATCGTTTAGTAATATGTCTAATTTTACACCATATGGTACATAGTTTGGCTAGAAGGTTACAGATAACATTAGTATCAGTTGCTTTACTACAGTTAAGATCTATTTCAATGTCATTATTGTGAATCTTGTGTCAGTTTTGAATGTTACTATAACTGTAGAGGCATTAATGTCTGAGCTATAGCCTACACTGTATATGGCCTAGCCCCTTTTCACAGAATGAATGATGGCTGAATTCCATTTAGCTGCTTCAGTTTCAGGGTCCAGGTATTGTGCATGCTGGCCTGCTGTCACACTGTCGTGGCTTACTGGGACACTGGGAACAGAACAGAGCCCTGTGCTTTTCCTACTATGACAAGTCGAAATGTCTCCTATGAAAAAGTCCTATTAGCTTAGAAAATACTAATGTTCTGTTGTCTTTTACATGTAAGTTTGAGCTGATATGTCACACATAGCTACACTGCCTGGGTGATATCACTCCCGGGTGCCAGCTGATGGCCGATAGCCATAGAACCACTACAAACAAAGCAAAAGAAAAGACAAATAATGCCAACAGGAATGCAATAGCAGTGCCTTGTTAAATAAGCGCTTACTGGTTTGTCATGGCTATATGGCTGATAAACATGAGACTGTTAGCTGCTAACCAGGATGCTAATGGCAGCATTTGCAGAGTTTATATGTTTGATTTGCTTGGACTGGCACATTCAAACCACATAATAGCAATGTTTTGTTAGTATAGTTGCTCTGAAGATTGGATTACAACAGCCACATTTCACCATAGAAGTGTTTTTTTTATCCATAAACACTGGCATATCATTGACATTGCCATGAGATATGTTATCGTCCACTGCTATCAAGCAAACAGGACAGTTGACAGATGTCTTAGTTATCTGACTGTGCCCTCGCTCGGGGACAAAACCTCACAGCACAGTGGGAATCCTGATGTCAGATTATACAAACATATAGACTACAGACTGAATTTACTTGTGTTACAGGCCACAGAGCTCATTGTTGTTGGAACAGAGCTTCTTAAAGGTTAAAGACTAGACGCTTATTTGATATTTCAGGTATCTCTGACTTTACAAGTGGTGTTGTATAGTTTGCCATTATTTGCACACAGACCCTTGTCCGGTAGACCTCTATAAAGCAGCCAGGTGTGTTTGCAAGGAAGTTTATGACACACCTCAATGCCTCCCCCATTCATTTACACTCTCATCGCTGTTCTCAGCATTTCAGCATTTTTCTGCTGTGATCATAAAGCGTCTCATCGACACAGCATCTTGCCTGTGGCTACAGACTGCATCTATTCTCAGGCCAAATCATTTGAACACATGACCAAACCTGCAAACATCTAACAGGCTGCTAGGAGTGTTGGTTATATCACATGGAACACAGATCTTTGCAGCTTTAGGGCATAACTTTGTTCTTTAACTTCAAACAGTGACCTCTGACCTGTCAGACAGAAAGGCTATTGGTCTTGGGTGCATTTTGAACCTTAATGTGACCACATGCTGTTGTAGCATGTAAGTACATTTTATTTATACAGCACTTTTCAAAACAGTAGTCACAAAGTACTTGACGTAAGGGAGACAAGAAAAAGCAATGCTGTAGTATCTTCTTAAAAATATATCAAATAAAATATAAAGGTATAGTGCAAAATTGTGAGAAACAAATGCAAGTATGTGATTCTATATGCTATTCTAATGCACTATGTATAGATTTTACAAAAAAAGAATTGTAGTTTTGTGAAATGTTCGTGTGTGGACTGGGCAAAGACACATTTTGTACAATCACTGGATAATGGTATAGAGTAAGAATAGAACAATTGTGCCTTTATATTGCTAAAAGCAGGTTAAATAACTATGAGTGGCACCGTAGCTGTGCAGTGACCAGTGAACAACAAGCCTTTTCTGAGCAATATGCAAACATATACTACAAATTAGGCTGGCAGACAAGGAATGGTGGGTGCAGGCTCTCCTCAGATGAGTATGAAATGACCCATCCTTTTCTCTGTTTTCACACTCCTGATTATCTCCACATTCTCAGAGAAGGCCCCTAGCCTGTTTAAATGACCGGTTCATTTGTCCCAGAGGAGAGACTGCTGCTGGATGAGAGGCTGGACAGCCTGGCAGACCTCCTCTGCACAGACCCACAGACACACTTCACTCACCAGCACCCCCCTTTTCTTGTTCTTTTTCCTTTTGTTCTACTGTAAAACCAGGCTATTGTAAAGTAAAGACTGCATTTAATGAGGCTTTACTGTGTTTTCATTATAAGCATTTGATAACTCTGACTGGTTGCCATGGATGTCAAATACTTACCCACTGGTAAACCAACTTCACACACCCTTTTAGGTTGACATACTGTAAGTATTTGCCCCATTAGCAGCAGGGCCCAAGGTTGATGATGTCGATGCCTAACCCCAAATGATTTTGGTGAATCCCCTGAGCTTTCAACTATTACTACAGCCACTGTCAGGGCAAAATGTCTCCTTTTCATCCACCCTTTAGCCCACATCTGAAGAGCTATTTGCTGTGGATATTCATGCTCCCCGGAGGATTCATCTTTTTCATTTTGGTCACGCCATGAGCTTTTGTCTAATACCACCATCAAGATAAAATGTCTAATTTGCATACAAGATGTTTCACAATCTAGAAACATTACTACACAATTTGCTCATTCCTGCTCTCAAGAAGATAAACCATTTAATTTGAATTACTCCATGGTCTTTCCACTGACAGGGCAAACTTTCTACCTTTAGTCCCACTACTGGCAAGGTTCAAAGAACTGAAAATCACAGTATATAAAATTTTACTGATATACAGTATATTGTGATAGTAACTTTTTGGGGAAATTCCACTTAAGATCTTTTATTTGCACCAGATACTAAAACATAATGCATTAATGGATAAAAAAAAGAGGTTGTGCTGGTAAGATTAAAAATGTTTGTTTATTAGGACATCTGACCAAAATTGAGAAACTGTTTTCATTTCTATTTATTGGTTAACTGAAACAGATAAGCCTTTGCATTTCATTTCACCTTTCTTTTCTCTTTTTATGATCTACATCATTCATCCCATCTACATTTTTATTCACCAGTTAGTTGGCAGGCTGTCTAGCTTCCCTCTCTGCTTCGACATTTTTGCATTCCAACTAAATGGTGAGCCTCCCTCCCTCCCTCCCTCGCTTTCATAACCCCATCAACAACAAAAAAAGAACACAAAAAAAGATTCCCTCATGTTAGAGGAGAGATCCATGCCTGCTCCACAGAAAACAATGGCAGCCTTTCTGCCCTGGCATGAGAGAGAGAGAGGGAGGGAAAGGAAGGAAGGGGAAAAAAAGAAAGAAAGAAACAGAGAGATTGAGAGTTCTTTGTTTCCAGTGAGAGTTTCTGGATCTGAGAGAAAGAAAAGCTGCTGATGTCCACCCCCAGACTGAGAGAAATGGGCTTTGATGTGGTGGGAGCAGACACCCAAACTCTTCAGTTCTACTTTAGAAATTAAATTTAACAGCAAAGTCATATCTCTTGCCAAAATATTAAGATAAAATATAAATGGCAATAACTTATTCTATTTAGCCTTTCCTCACTGTGGTATTTTGCTCTCTGCATGCTAGCTAACTAGTTTATCTGCAGTACCTGATCTGCTAACATTCACATTTTCAAAAGCAAGACTGCTGCTGTGTTTTGCTTTTGAAAGCTGACAGTGGGTTACTAAAAGGAATTTCAAAATGCATTCTGCCAACATTCAAAAATATATTAGACGTAACATAATGTGTCTTAAGAAGTCTTGGGAAGAACGCCACAGCTGAATGACATGACTTTGGCAGAAGTTGAAACTTAACAGAACTTGGAAGTTTAAGGCCTGGTTTACACCTTGATGGGATATACTTGTTTTTAATATCAATCCCCATCTATCCATCGCGTTTTATACCATCTTATACACTTACTAACATTTAGTAAGGTAGTAAATTATTATACATAAAAATAAATAAATTTAAGTATTACCTAAAGTAGCATCCACAATAGTCTTACTGGACATTGATGTGTGGCTGCTGGTCCCAGTTAAATTGCTGAGTGGCAGAACTTCAACTTTCAACATCATATGCACTATTACTTTTTATTATTTTTTCAATATCATGTGCACTATTACTTTTCTATTTTAGTATTTTACTTTTGTTGTTATTCTATTAGGCACTGGTGTTAGTATTTACTCCTTATACACATTACATTTATTTCTCTACTGTCTCTGGCACAAGAATTTCTTCTCTTCTCTCTTATCTTAACTTCCCGGAGGTCAAGTGCAAACAACAAATCTGACACCAACTAAGACTTTAGGCAGCTCAACTTGCAGTTATAGTCTTGAAGTTGCTGCTCACTTATCTGAACTGCTGCCTGAAAACACAGAGCACATGTAGTCATTAATACATATTTGAAAAAATCTATTTCAAGAAGTCAAATTGCTAGAATGTTCTGTATATGAACTGCTAAAATGACATGAGAATATGCATCTATCAACATTTTTTGGAAGTGAAATGTTTAAGCTGCAGTAATAGTGTGATGATGCAGTTTTCCTGTTATGATGTGACACTTGTATGTCAACATAATATATTGTTGTATAAAATTGTATGATTGATGGTGTAATGCATCAGGAAGCTCCTCATCTTTTCAGCTATTCTTGTCTTTCTTCTGGAAATGAACAAATCAACATGGAAAACATAGTACAGGTGTCTTCCTGATGAAAAGCTGCTGTATTATACTATCCATGGTTTATTACCAGTTGCTTGTTCAGTCAGGCATTGTGGTACATTTGCATTGTGCATGATTACAGAGCTCCTCCTTCCTCCTTCAACATGTTTACCTCTGTACCTCTATTTTTTTCTTTACTTTTATCAAATCATTTCAGTCATCACTCTCTCTTCTTTTTTTCTTCTCTCTTTTGATCACCACATACACACACACACACACACACACACACACACACACACACACACACACACACACACACACACACACACACACACGTCTCTCTGCTATCTGGGACTTTGGTGCTGTTGCCAGTCAGGAATGTAGGTCTTAGTTTAGTGGAGCAAGCAGCAACAGGTCCACCTCCTGAATGGGAGTTTTTGGAGGATACTGCACCAGTAGCTTTAGACAAAGGACTGCGATTAAGACAAAGAGACAATCTGTGTTTCATGGAAAGAAGCGGCGTTGAAGAAATTGTGTTGAATTCACTCTGCAGTCTTAGAGGTGTCCGGCTCAGTCAAGTTCACACTGATAGGACTGAGTCAGTAGCCAGGAGCAGCTCTGTGCCATGGAGGCTATGCATTTGGTGGACAAGTGGAGAAAGGTAATTATTCTGTTTAGAGACAACAAAGGAGACTAAAAAGTTGGTTGAAGTTTCATATAAGAAACACTGCATGCAACCTGAGAAAGAACAGTTTGTAGTTGGCTGAATTCTTGCCTCCTCTGGCTTCTTATTGCACTAAAGCATTTTCTGAATTTTCTCAACATTTATTTTTATTTTCTGGCTGTTTTGTGATTTACTGTTTGAGGCCTCCCCGAGGCTGACTCTGCTGAATATCATTTCACGGGTCTGTCAGAAGAGCAAATATGATGATATTGCAGCAGTGTTTTGTTACCCTGAGGGCAGAGTACATCAGAACCATATTTTCCGTCCCTGCTGCACAACATTTTAGGCATACAAATGACTCCGGGTACACTCAGATTCTCTGTGATTGCTATAATTATGTGTTTTCTAACCTTTCTGTGTGCTTCCTCACAACCACAAGCTTCTTACGTCTCATATAATGACTGCAAAAGTGTTTTCTCACATATATGTTCACCCATATACAGAATCTGACCACTTAACACGTTTACCAAAATAGCCATGGAATATATTTATAGCTGTTTGTTCAGCGCTGACTTGATGGAAATACCCAAAAATGAGTAAGAAATGTGGAATTTGTGGGATTTGGAGTGTATGTGAGAGTGTGTGTGTGTGTGTTTTTATAGAGACTGAGAGACAAGAGAGCAGCCAAGGTGGCTGATTTCCAGTGAATGTGTCAACTACCAAGAGATTTAAATGCGTGTGTGTGTGTTACTTCCTCAGAGTGTGTTGCTAAATGCTGTCTACCATCTGTTCTGTGTGCGGCGCTGACAACATGAATCACACCTTGACACATTAGTTTGTAGGAAGAGTGGGGAGGGGGAATCCCACTTCAATTTTCTGAAATTATTGTGAAAAAAGTGTCAGTTTGAGACACTTTTAAAACGTTTACACTTTATTCAGATGTGTCAGAAGGTGACCATGAGAACACACAAGATTTTGATACTGTAACAAGCCACTGTTGTCCTGCAGAGATGAAGTCAGCTGTGACTCAATTTCTGGCTAATATCGATGTTCTCATTTCCTCCCACAGGACCTTCATGTGTCGCAGGGAGCCGTGGACAGCTCAGTGGACATGGACCGCCTGAACAGGAACATGCCTGAGTGTGGACGCCAAACCCGCCAGGTGTTACAGGTGAGTGTGTGTGTGTGTGTTTTGGGGAGGTGGGGGATGAGAGAGGAGATGGAGAGGGAGAGGGACAAGAGGAATGAGTCAGAAAGAGAGAGCCAGCGGCCTCATTGTTCTCAACTTGGCAACCACCACAGAAAAACACTGTCATGTGTTATCAGTGTGTCGGCTTTGTTGCATGTTTCCAGTGTGGACCCATTCACACAGTAAGTGCTCTCTTCTTCTAATATCTGTATTCATGGATGTTAAATGTCACCACATTGGCTGCTCTGGTCGATTTTTGGCACTCAAACTCTCCTTGGATGATAAGTAGAGAGTTGAGGGCCCAACTGAGTGACGAGGCAGCAGGTCAGGTCAGGCAGTACAGCTGGGACACGTTCCTAACAGCATATGTCAGTGTGTTGTAAAGCAGGAATCTTCAGCCAGAGTCAGTAATTAGACAGAGCCGGAGATTGGATGTCTGTGTTTCCCACCTGCTGGGTCTGACAATCCTATCAGGCATTTAAGGGAAGGGCCGTGTGTGTGTGTGTGTGTGTGTGTGTGTGTGTGTGTTCTGTTTTTTGTTGTGCATGGAGCAAAAAATGGAAGATAAAACACGATGAGATGATTAAACTTTAATGTTTCCTGTAGGGAAAGTGGGACGATGCTGCAGATAGTGCAAGGAGAATATAAATAAGATTATAGCAAAATGGAGGTATTTGAATGTAATTTGATCACATTTTCAACAGAAGAATGTTCCTGTAGAAATGTATGATTGAAAAGTCAACAAAGTATTGTTAATTTCCGAGAAAATCATTTCTCTGTGCTGGTTACAAAACCAACCACTGACAAAGAAAGGAAAGACTTAACCAAGTATATATAATGAAAAATCATGATGGCAAGTTTATGACTGAACATTGACTCCAGCTTCTTACATATCTTGCAAAACAAGGTCATGTGTCTCAGTAAAACTCTAAGAGATGGATATGTTTAACCAGCAGACCCACTGGTTTTATGTTTGATTTCCAAGTATGTATGTATGCAGCACAGTAGTGACAGTAGTGTGTATGTATATATGTGTACATGCAAGTACAATATGTGTGTATATCTTATTTTTTTTAAGTGGAGCTCCTGCTGGATGAAAGAGCACCATCATTTTTATTGGAGAAAGATTTTATTAGAGCAGATTTTTAAATTCTGTTTTTCCTCTACAATATAATTAAGTTTTGTTATCAATTATTTTGCTGTTAATATTCAGTTAACTTTACCCACAGGGTCGGGGAGGAGTCTAATCTAATTCTACTCCACAAATAGACCCTTTTCACAGCAGACATTTTGACTTGTCAGTGTAGGAAAAGTACAAGTGGAATTTATAACATTAATGAAGGCTGCATTCCATTCAGGAGAGCCAGTTCCAGGGCTCTGGTATTGTGTACGCTCACTCAATGACATGGCTTACTGGGACACTTAATGGAATGGAGCCATTGTTAATGTTATTACTTACAACTGTGGTTTTCCTGCTTTGACAAGTCAAAATGTCTGCAGTGAAAGAATCTATTGGTTGATTGCATGTTCAATTTAAGACAGGAAGTTAGCCTGACAAAGCTTTTGTCCAGCAATGAGGTCAAGATGTTTTTTTCCCTCTATTACTTTTACCTTATCTCCAATTTTACTTTTCCTGCCTTTTCCACTTAAGATCACTTTGTAAGTGACAGTTGGTGAGTCTCGTTACCAAGAAATGTTACAGACTATGTTTTTCAAATCTGTCTTGAATAAGAAAAAAGAAAAGTAACAAAGAAATAATGCAGAGCCAGAAAAAGTACAACATGCACAACATACATGAAAAAAACATAGTTAATGTACATAGCGTACAAAAAGTGTCTGTCAGTACAGACTGCTACAGTAAAAAAGTAACCTAATCAAATACAATATGTTTAATTTACAGATATAGACATCAAGTATTTAGCATGCATGCAAATTCAGAACTGTGCAGTACATTACATTGCTCTGTACAGACAGACAGAGGAGCAGGCTGTTGCTGTGTGCACCACATGGGAGCAGCAGCACACAGGATAAGAGGCTGTATGAATCCTGCAGTGCTGCCCCACTGGCACCTCCCATCACTCCCAGTAAGCCTCCCAGCGCCTCCCAGCCAGTCTCTATCTCACCAATCCTCTTAGGCTTGACCCCACTCCACCGACGGCACCACCACAATCAGATAATCCTATTAGGACACACACGGCTAGCTAACCAGTCGAGAGGCTGAGTCAATGATCGCACACAGGTTGTAAATAAGAAATGTAAGGGCTCAAAAGTGGGACAAAAAGACACAGTCGCAGCAGGTTTTAAAATGCAAATCCATGCCAGTGAGCAACTCCACAGCCATCAGAGTTCATTTAACACTTCACCTGGCACAGAGCTTTATCAGCACCAGTGAACAAACAATTTAGTCAGTGCATGTCACTTCAAAATAGATGAGACTGAAAAATAGTGATGGTAAATAGTGAATGCTAAATGATGAAGCCACACCTCACTGCCACTGACTGACACATTTGAGACATAAAAACAAGGTCAGTCTTGCAAAGTCACTCAATTTAAATAATTGGCTATCACTTAAATGTATGGGACCATATCATACATGGGAATGATTAATGTAACCCCTCTGTCAGCTGGAAGGGAACATCAGTCCCTGAAGGCTGTCCTGGTGTACATTTGTCTTTGATATTCCAAAATATTTTTGCTTTTCTTCCTTTGGAATAACGGATGTTACCCAACAGGAGACGTGATTAATTTCATTACATCAAACCCAGGGAGGTAAAACCACAGAGACAAAGAGAAAAACACATCATAACACATTTTGCTGCGTCCCTGCCAGAACTCATCTCCACACTGGGAGTCATTTTACAATAAGAGGATGACTAAAAAGCAGAATTGTCTTTATATTCAGGCATCGCTGTGCTGAAAAGTGCTCATCACAAGTTAGCTCGTTGAACACCCTCCAGGAGCTTCATGTTTCTTAATTGCAGAGCTCTGTTGCTATGGCGACATCCCTTCCCCCTTGCTGAGCCCGGAGCACATGGTGGTGCTTTAGGCAGAGCTGCGAGGGGGAGAGGGGGAAAACGACACACACACGCACACACACGCAGACAGACATACACTTCCGTCAGTGTGTAGAGGAATATGTAAATAGCCAGAGCAGCCAGCTATGGAAATGACCTTCCATAGTGAAGACGTTCAGACTCCTCTTCTCCTCCCCAGAGTGGAGGATGAACCTCTCTCTGTTGGTCTGATGCATTAGTGAAGCAGTTAAACTCCACAGAAAGAGGAGTGTTATCTCTCCTCTGTGGCTCCCCTGTAATACTACATATCCACATGTTTTGTGTCATGCACAACCTATTAGTTCTAACTAATGGACAGGAAATGATTGCTGATTAGGTCCCATTCACAGTGTGCCATTTATAGTCCAGACATAGTTGTGCAAATGGAGACGGAGGGTGTGACCTCTTTACGTTCAGAGGTTCAGATTAAATACAGCATGCTGCGATGTCTGCAAAGCTGTGATTGACCTTTTCTTTGTGGAGGCTTTCAGTGTAGGTGTTCCCAGTCAACTGTTGATACTCTAGCTCATTTATAGCACTTGTAGCTATGAGTGAGTTATGTGTGACTTTTTCAAATTGTTATTTGGTACAAAATACATGTTTTGTCAACTTAATCAAAACATGCAATGCAATTTTCATAGTAAAAACGCAATGGACCTATAATGGAAATAATGGAAATATAATAATGATTTTACCCACCCTCATTAAAGAGGTACTCCGCACTTCAACATGGTTTTTGAGCTGTAAACTAAATACTGTGATGAAACACATCTTAACCAAATGTATAAAAATCTGCATTTCATGGGTTGAAAATGGCTCAACACACCATCTACTGTTTTAAATCAGACTGAACCTGCGAGGCCGATGCTGACATAGAGTCAACTAGTTGGGACCTGTCTACATCATGAAATAAATATTAAAAAAACCACTCTAATCAGTGTCAGTCAGTCTCCCCGCGTTCCCTGACCACGCCTCCTACAGGTGTTGTTCCCTCACTGATTGCACTTTTCAAATATGCTGAATTTGAGGGTGGAGTTACACGTACTTTAAAAACAACCAACAATCCCCTTCTGTGATTCTGAGAATACCTTGTGCTCCACAAATGTTTTTATTTTTCTGGCAAAAGAAAGGAAAAGACTTATAATCAGTCAATTTGAACCGTACACTAACCCAAAAAAAGGCTAATTTATCCAGACCAAAAACTCAGGATAAATGTAATATACAACTGGTGTGTGACCTTTGACCTCCTTTTCAGAGCACTCCGCTGGACCTTATTGAGACCGGAAAGGGGCTGAAGTTCCAGGCAGAGCGCCCACACCTGGTCAGCCTGGGGAGTGGACGGCTGAGTACAGCCATCACCCTGTTGCCCCTGCCTGAGGGTGAGACATCCAACACCAACACACCAGTTAGCTTCAGAGAACGACAACAACTGATGTCAGTGTTACAATATACACCTAGGTAGTTTTGTCAGGGGAAAAGGCTTTTTAAGACATGTTTTTATATTATGGATCCTTCTTGCATTATTCACTTAATACCTGAGCAGTCATATATGTAATAAGTTGTGACATCACTGGTAAAATTGCTTTCACATTGTTGTTTATGGACTTTTTGGCATTATTATGGCTTTTTATTGTGGTGTTGGCTTTATTACATTAAGTTTATTTAAAATTATTTAATTCCAAATAGGCTTTTACAAGGGGCCACAACGACACACACACACACACACACACACACACACACTTACATCTCTGGTGACCTGACCCTGTTATCACCTCTATATCCACCTTTCGTCCTTGTCTGTCTTTTCGTACCAACTATGGGGCAGGTTTCATCACGTGTTTCTGTCTGGTGTCCTCTTGGCCTTTGGTCTGTCTGTTTGTGTGATGCCCTTTTTGCCTGTCTGTCTGACTTTCTGGCTGTCTGTCTGTCTGAATGTCTGTCAGTACCTGTGTGTCTGCTGGCCTTCCTGTCTCTGTCTGTGCCTCTGCAGGCTGGTATGCAGGGAAATTCCTCTATCAGAGGTCATGTCCAGGCAAGGGTAGCATGTATGAGTCAGAGTGTGTGCGTGTGTGTGTGTGTGGGGGTGTGTGTGTGTGTGTGTGTGTGTGTGTGTGTGTGTGTGTGTGAAAGTGTGTGTGAAAGTGTGTTTGTATGTTACACTTTCGTGTGACATTTAACTGGTCACTGGAGGGCATTACCACTACAATTGTTACAACTACTCCAGCGCGTAATTTTCACTGGGGATCGAGGAGGACATGTCCCCCTCACTTTTTGAAATCCTATTCTTGTCTCACTCACTTTTAGAGTTTCAGGTTGAGTCTCTTACTAAAGACTCTGTGAACATTGTTCTCTTACTGTCCAGATGAGAGAAAATCGGAGTCGCCTTCAGTTAAACCCTGCGCTCAAAGCAATAGGCTTAATGAGCAGCAGCGAATGGTGCAACAAGTGTTTGGAGACTTTTCTTGCATTTACAAGTAATATTGTCATAAAATATACTAGAATTGATCATCAGTCAAAAATTAGATAGATAAGCACAGTGCTCTTTGTAGTGAAGTTTATAGTAAAGATTATCTATCAAAAAGTATCAGGAATACACACACACACTTCTGAAACCAAACCTACGCTACTACTACTGCTAATTATTACTATAACCTACAAACACGTATACTGGGGTCCAAGCAGCTGATGCAACTAGTGAATATAATAATATCTCATTGTAAACAATTCATGCATGATTGCGTTAAATCTGTCATAAATCTGTCTTTTAATCAATTTTAAGAGATCCCCACAACCACCAGTACAGTACTGATCAATTCCACAATATATACTGTATGTAATCAATCAACTTGCATATTGCTGCCCCAAATCAGGTTATTCTTACTCTTCTTCCTTCCCCCAGGCCAGACCACACTGGGTCATGGTCCCATGGACATCAACATCCAGGGCCCCGGGGTGGCTGCCCAGCACTGCTACATAGAGAACAGGTCAGGGGTCATCACGCTGCACCCCTGTGGAAATCTCTGTGCTGTTGACGGGCTCCAGGTCACACAGCCCGTCCGCCTGTCACAAGGTAGGAGTCCGCTCAAACATCTGACCCATAATACACTCTGGTGTACTGTACTTTACCTGAAGTGCACTGTTAAATCCGCAGTTTATTTTATTTTAACAATATTGCTTCTACTTTGTATGGATTTCCATTTCCTCCACAGTAGAAAGTATTACAGGAAGCCAGTCACCAGATGTTAAAGGATCTGTGGTTTCTGTTTAACTCAGCTGTAAATTCACCTGCCTCCTGATGTGTATTCAGTTACTGTAAGAGATCAATCCATCAGCTCTCTGCCTGGTCAATGAAAATGCAGCATAGGAGCCAGCAGGTCTAATCACTAAAATGCACAGTATGTGCTTTTAAATAGCCATCGATTGAAGAACAGCCTGAGGTTCCTGTGTTAATGAGTTAACAGAGTGAGCTGTGCTGTGCTCAGGCATGCAGATATGCCATATATCCTGTTCATATGCCAGTATGAACAGGAGGAATCAGCAAACAAAACCTGTTTTAATGTCCATATGGGCACCTGACTATTGTTTTAAGACCAAATGGAAAAATTGTGAACAGTTTGTGTAATAACTTTAATGGGCACCTTTGTTTTAAATCCCACTGAACTCTGTTGTAAAGATGTTTCAGGTAAAGTTGCTACTTCCCTGTATCTCTACACTTAACCAAGTAAAATGTTATCATAACTGCCTGATAGCCAGAACTATGAAAATACATTGCTCAAACCCCCAGAATAGTCACACCACTCTTCTCCAATATACCATGCTTTACTCCCCAAACAGTTTGGGGCTGAGCACAGATTTTCTAACATACCAACACCAGAAAAAAAGAAAGGTTTTCATATGAGATAAATAATGTATATTGTGTATCAGTTAGCTGGGTCTGGTATGCACTTGAAACTGACAAACAGGTGTATTTTTGCATCATACTCCTGCCCAGTGCAGCTTAAACAAATCAGAGAGGAAGTAAAACTGTTTCGATTTAGTCATGGAGCGTTCACTTCCGAGCCTCAGGGGGAACAGTGTGTTATGAGAATGAGTTAAAGGGACACTACTCATCATTACTCACAGGATGTGAACGTCCCTCTTTGCTGTTGTGTAATCAGCAGATCAGCTGTGTAATGTGTATTTGTCATTCTCAGATGGATGTTCACCTATAAAAAAAAATGCTAAAAGTGCTACACAGACTAATATCATTCCTTTCTAAGTGCTGTCTGCATACAGTATCCTGTGTCCGGCATGGCTTTGTGATGTATGTATGTGTAGAAGAACATGTGTGTTGTCTGTCAGAGTGTCCCTCTGTCTTTTGGTATTTCAACCTGGACTCTGGCTGGGTAACCTGAGCGGGGACATAGGGCTATTTATACTGCCCCTCTACCCCAGACAGATCCGACTTTAGCCCCAGAGGGAGTTTCAGGTTGAAGAATGATTGTGAGGGTAAATCAGAGTTCACTGTCTATCAGGGTCCCGGAAGACTTGTAATGAACAGTGGGAAGAGCTGAGGTAGTCATGAAAGGAAATGGTTTTGGTTGTTTACAAGGCGGTATCACTCCTTTAGTGTTAATGCAGGCTGATATAGATCTAATTTTACAGCAGGAAGTGGATCAGATATTATTGGTTACGCAACATTTTCCTTATACTCCCATGAGTTATCTAAATGATATGAGTAATACATTGCAGTACACTTAAATGTTCCCTACAAGACCAGTAAAGTATTGTAGCATCCAGAAGACTCATCATAGTAAGCTATGACTAGACGCTGATGTGTGTGACATGTAATCCAATGCTGTCTGCAGTCTGTCTTTTTTACTTTGCAAACTTTGGTCAGCGTTACAATTTATAGAAAACCAAGCAGCAGCAAGTCAGCATTGTTACAAAATGAAAATGTGCTCAACAAGCTTTTAGTGGTAATCCGCCTGGATTTACAATATAAATCACAGGAGCCAGTGGAGGGAAATCCCGACAATGAAAGGGCATGTAAAAACTAAGCCAGTTTGCTCAAAGCGAGATGAGCTGATGTTTTAAAGGGATAAAGGTTGGTCGGCTTGATTCAGCCTATCAGAAGGAGTTCAAGGGGAAGAGGGGACTTAGACGTAAATCTCAGCATTAATTTAAGAAGACAGTAAGACAAAGCAGTTTCTGGCTAAACATCTAAACCCATTTACACTGTGAGAAGAGTAACAACGGATGATATGATGATATGTAACAAAATATCTTGCATACATACAGTGTGGGTATGAGGTACTCAAAATGGAAAAACAGCAAGATTAGTATAACTCATTCATTATTTTTGAATAATTCAAGAAGTTTAAAGGTGCACTCCACCAATATTATTCATCAAATTCAGTTAGCCAGCAGAGGGCCTATTCAGCCTCTGAAAAACAGTTGTATAATGTCTTCTGTGGCTGTGGACGAGCTTTGTCAAACCCAAGAGACTAACCCTGATGATGTCATAGTGATGTTACATCAGCTTGGGCTTGTAGACAGAAAGTTCTTGACAGAAAGTAATACAAACTTTGTGGTGTTTAAAAGACACGAGTATTTACCAGGCAGGCAGGGTGTTAGGAAAATATGATATTGATTTGAATTATGGGAAATGTAGGATCCAGGGTTTTTTGGAGCTTGACCCATATGAGGGATTAAAAGTCAGGATATGTCAGCCTCTGTTGCTCTGGTTTAACCTAGTCTATCTCTTGTGAGTCTGCCTACTTTATGGAAAGGTTATGATAAATCACTGGAGTGCTCCCTTAACAGGGTAGATCATAAATCTGACTTTATTGGCTGTTATCTCTCTGCCTAGCCATATAGCGGCATTATTCTGTAAGTTGTATCTAACAATAATAATCTTCTCACACTCTGACTTTGAATATGTCCATTGAATGCTATTTTATATATGTACTCCACTACATTTCAGAGGGAAATCTTGTACTTTTTACTTCACTATATTTATTTGACAGGTACAAGTTACTTTGCTGCTTAAGACGTTACATACAAAACAGGATGCACTACTGTAGACTTAATTACCAGTAAAAAGTAGTTCAAAACAGCTCCACCATGAAAAGCAGTAAAACGCTGCTTACACATGAATGCATGAGTAATAATAATCATAAACTATTATACACATACTACAACATTCACAGGGCCCACTTTACTTTTGACACTTTTTGTACATTTAGCCAATAATACTTCTCTACTGTTAAATAAGATTTGCCGGACTTCTACTTACTGTGAGTTACTTCTGAACGGGATCTGAATACTTCCTCCATCACTGACCTTGTGCGGCCCCCCAACTATTTCATATACCTGCCTTTTTGTTTACATTATATGTTTGTTGTTTCAGTGGGGACACATTGATTTTTATATAAAGTCAGTGGGACGGACAAATAAGAATATGATAACCAAGCAAATAATCTGATGGCACACACACTATCATAATATTTATTGCAGAGGTTTATGTGCCCAGAGAGAATACTCCCTTTAATGTGTATTTTTATGGCTTTCAAATACATGTCTGGTAATACTTAAAGCTTCACCTTTGTTCTTTTATATAGCGATCAAAGTATTCAGAGAGAGCCACACCTTGGCATGCTCTCTCACTGTGGCTCTCACATACAATCAGCTTTACTGACATGACAGGTTAAACCCTAGTGGATGTTGCCAAAACAGTACAGGCTCAATCCAGGCCACAGTCTGACATTAACATAATCAATAAATGTTATTGATTAGTTAAATTGCTCTACTGTGGATTAAGATGTGTGTGGTAGCTCATGGTTCACTCCGGTGGTCTCTCTCTCTTCAGAGACTCCCCCCCTCTCTCCTCTCTGTCTCTCTCTGGATCTCCACCTTCTTTTCTTCCTCCTGCTCCTCCTCTCTGGTTTCTCTCCCAGCCCTCGCTCCCTGACAGCCCTGACTCTCTTTGCGGACTGAGACAAGATGACTGTGAGCCAGCTGTTTCTAACAGGAGCCCCGGCAGCACGAGACAGATAGCGCCGTTGCTTCGTGAAAAGCTGGGACGGAGACAATGAACAAAGATTACAATGACTGTAAAGTCCCGCACCGGTTTGAATGAACTGGGATGTACCAACGCAGCAGTGGATGAACCCGTGTTTTAACAAGTGGGCAAGCAGACAGCTCCCTTTGTGAACATTCAGATATCTGCAGAATATATTAGAGTCTTTGGGGTTTTAGGATTATCATAACAAAAGCGCGTCGGGACAAAACCCCATAAACGCTCCTGTTGTTCCGCAATTATTCGCAGAAACGGAGAAAAGCACGTGGTTTTCTTTAAAGGAGAAGAGGCGATGAAAACAACGGAGGGAGAGAGGAGTTTCATTCATTGGAGTTAAAGTAAGTTGGTTTGTCTTTACTGTGTACTAGTTACAGGGTTTTCGGTGGTTTAAACTCGGTGGTGTTTGCTTTCAGCACTTGCTGGGCTTGTAATTAGTGGTAGCCGGTGGATGGTGTCGTTACAGTTACGGACTGTGGGGAGACGAGTAACGGAGTAACTTTAAGTGGAGCCAAGTGTTTCTTGTAGGCTAGTTTATGTGACTAAAGCTAGCATATTGTGGGCACTAGTTGCTAATGTGGAAAATACATTTTCTTGCATTGCTTTTCGTTTTCCTGTTAAAGAGCCATTTCCACTCAAAACGCACACTTTCGCCAAACTCCGCTTACATATCTGGCAAATGTAACATTGTATTGTCATTTTTGGTAAACTATATGTGCTAGAACATAACTTACGACTTTCCTTTAATTAACAGGAAGCTCTATTTAATTCGACATACATATAGAAAACATTACTTTGCTCAAGCTTTTAAAAAATCTACTTTTATTGTTTTCTTGCCTGTTATTCACAATTGGCTCGTCCACTAAAGTTTACCCTGGTGTGCAATTGCTAGCTGTGTTAGCAAATTACAAAAGTTCTGATTTTATTTACATCAATTGCTACTTCGGATTATTTTTTATGCCGAATTTTTCGAAATACCCTTCTGACATTATTGGGTTGTTGAAGTCACACTTCAAGACGAGCCCATTTTGCCTAAATGCAATGAAATTCTAAACTGCCAGATCTTTGAACGAAGTTTGGTCTGTCACTCCACACATGCAACATGAACACCTGCTATAACGTTGCTGTCTCCAGCCACTCAGTCCCCAGTACCATAAGTCCTTACTTCCCCCTGCCTCCATGTGAGTTCTGTTTATAGACTACAAACATATACAAGTCTGCCAGATCTGCAGATACCCCCCAATCCAGCCTGGCATGACCAGACCCCACTGTATCTGTCTACTGTTGCACTGCTATTCCTGGTTGCCAATGTGACCTAACCATGGCTGGTGTCTAGAATAGAATAGAGCTTTCCTTTCATGCATTCCGCTTATTCAGAGGCCTCTGGGTCCATGAGTTTTGATCCATGGTAGACAGTTCAAACCCAGGACCTTCTTGCTGAGCCATTGTGCTGTAAACACTGCTCTAGAAGTGTGGTCATTCTCTCTCCTTCTGCACCTCCTCAACATCTGTCATCTCTGACACATTGTGTTGACCCCATTGTAAAGAAAGGATGTGAGGAGTCAGAGAGAAGCTCCTCTGCAAACAGTCATCAGGCTGCTGTGAATGTGATGTGGGCTCCCAGCGGGCTCAGAGCACAGGTCAGGCGTGTGAGGGACGATGGGGGCATCTCAGCACAGACAGAGAGGAAGGGAGATGGTAGCAGCTGGTGTGCATACGCTGGGTCAGTGTGTGTGTTCCTGCATGTTGTCTTTGACCGTACATCCTCTGACTACACCGAGGTCAAGGCAATGTGTCCAAATGAGACGGCGGTTAAATACTACAAATACACCAGTGCCTTGACCAGAGTTGTGTTCACACTGCAGGCTTTTACACTGAATTCCAAACTGCTTACCATGTCTGATTTTTCTAGCTTGTGTGGAGTACCAGTAACAAAAGACAACACACCTTCTCTTGCGTTTACCCCTACTTCTCTCAACTAGAGCTGCAACAATTAATCGAGTAATCTATTAGTCGCTCGAAAGAAAATTAATTGCCAACAATTTTGATAATCGATTGTTTCAGTCATTTTTCAAGCAAAAATGTCAAATATTTGCTGGTTCCAGCTTCTTAAATGTGAGGATTTTCTGCTGAGTCTCATTGGGTTTTGAGGCATCAAATTCTCTCCCAATACCTCAACTCAGGGTATCTGCTGACACAGTGTACCGATCCAATATCAATGCTCTCTTTTTCCAAGATTTGAAATCTGTATTACCTCCCTGCATGGGACTCATTGGGATCAGATTTATGTAAGTTAAAAAATGACGCCAGGGATTGCTGTGGCACTAAAAACGGAGGCAGTGGCCTGCTGTGACTGAATGACTGTAACTGAGAGTGGAAACTCTGGATTTTATAATTACATTGACAAAGAGTACATGGGGGAAAAAAAGTATTTAATGTGGATCAATCACGTGTGGGTATCAGCACCGATTCCTATATTGGATCAGTGCATCCCTAGTTCAGATTGTAGCATTTAATGTGTGCCTTAATGTCTGATTTTGTTCCACATATCCAATATTTTGTCACACAAGGGCTGCACATCTATGGCTGCATTTATGTATTATTATGTATTTAAATTTTTGTATTGCACTTTGACATTTTACATGAACAGAAAACAGCCTTCATTTTCACATTGTCCTTAAAAAAGCAAAAATAAAATGTTCTACTACAGTAAGTTTACAGTTTAAACTAAATCTATCAAGCTTTGTAAAATGTATTTTGGGGGCATTTTTGCCTTCATTTGATAGTGTACAGTAAAGAATCAGACAGGAAATGTGAGGGCAGAAAGAAAGGAGGAAGACATTGGAGGCACAGACAATGGCTACGTCAGAAATCACTTTATGTTCACTAGATAGTGCACTATATTTACCCCCCACCATTTTATTTGTGTCCTAATTCTGAGTGTGAAATGTATGCTCTTTATAAGACCCTCAAAAACTCCACCATTGGAACAAAAGAGTAGTGCCCATGCACACAAAAAGTGTCTTCTGAAATCCCAGGGGTGGGATTTTTGGACACAGCTGTTACACACACAGTGTTTCTGTTGTATGAGTCTTAGACCCCGAGGCCAGTGTCACATCCCAGATCTATCAATCTTACTCAAATACAAGTAGTAAAATTTGAATCGTCTTTATTCTTGTGAAATCAAGGTCTTTTTAGAGCCAGATAAACTAAGGCTGCAACTACATTTGGGAAGCAGTCACAGCTAACCAGACGCTTAAAACAAAAACTAATTTGATTGGAGAGTCAGAGATCACACCAGATCAATTTTAATTAATTAAAGAAGCTATGATTGTAATAATAATAATAATAATAATAATAACAATAAAGTTTGTTTGTATAGAACTTATCAAAACCAGTGTTACAAAGTGCTTTACAACAAAAACATAAAACACAACAATAAAATACACAGTAATGTATGAATAAACAGGCAGGCATAATCAAGGATAAATATAAAAATGATATGGGTAATGGTGCAACTCTAGTTAAAACCTGGACATGCTTGAAGCCAGTTAGTGACAGATTTGGATGTATGATTTTGCACAATTTGCTGCATCTTGAGATGTGCATTGTCACTTGAATCTCATGTAGTCAGAACACAATACATGCAGTGCACACTGAGGGAGAGTGGGAGAAAAGTGACACACCTTAATGCACAGATGCATCCAGCAACAAGAACAGACTTGGACATTAACTGATCGGTGTCACATATAAAGGAAAGAAAATACAAATTAGGCCACTTTGAGCAGCAGCCCACCTCTAAACCACATGTAGATCACACAGTTTGGTTTAATATTGATTGATCCTCAGGCCTGCAGCCATCTGCCTCTGGAAGCATGTTTAACAGCAGGGGATTGGCTTTAGTTGTTATGACAAAAGGAGGAGAGCGGGGGGGACAGGGGCAGGGAACATCTGTTCGGACAAGCGGCAACCAGCCTCCGACACGTTACTGTGATGAGCGTCCACTAGAGACAGTAGCTGACAGCCTGTTGATACTGCATCTGGTCTGTGGGATGTGGATGCTGGGAGCAGCGGGATCAGATCACGCTGAAGTGTTTTAAAGGGTCACTCCGCAGATTTTACACATGAAGTTCAGTGCACTCGTCAGGAAGAGTACTACTCGCACTGAGAAAATTGCTGTATGATGTCTCCTGTGGCTCTGGAGGGAGCTTATTGAAAGATACTTACCAATTACATTATGGGAAATGTAGGATTCTGGGTTTTTGAAAGCTTGACACATAATAGGGGCAAAAAGTCAGGATATCGATTTTGACCGTTCTTTTTTCAGTCTCTCTTGTGAGTCCCCCAACTGTATGGAAGTACAATACTAAATTGCTGGAGTACTGCTTTAACTGTTATGAGTCTGGAAATCAGATTTTGAAGAATAAGCTCTTTTTCTGTTTAGGTTGGTTTGAGTTGCAGAACACTTCAAACCCTTTCATCACAAATGTATGCATGTTGAGGTGTTTGTAGTACTATTAACAGTTCTTTGAAACAGTTACATTAGACACTGCACTTTCTAGGACCATAAATGTGAGCCTCAGGTTGAAAATACCATTTACCTTTCTCAACTCTGACGTGGTAAACGTTAGTTGGGACCTCAGTTTGGTGATTTTATTTCATAAATTCATTGACAAAAAAAATCCCTGACAAAGTACATATATTCAAGTATCAGGAATGAGAGATCATTCAAACCACCCCAACAAGATGCAAAATGCACATTTATATTCTATGTTATTTTGTGATCACTGTTTGTAAAATGCCGTGGTAGGACACAACCTATTTACTGGATTTTTGTATGGTGACCCACATTCGAACTGAATTTGCTGCACAACATAAACCTCAAAAGCATGTGTGTGAAGCAGCTGCCCAGGAGCAACCACTGTCTCCAGATATCTTCCATCGTGGCATCTCGCTGGCGTCAGACTGGTTTGAACATGTGATCACTTCTTCCAAGTAATTTCTTCCAACCTTTTATTTGTTCAGACGGTCATTCCCACATGATGGGAATGCAGGGTTAGACCTCCTCCTCCTCCTCCTCCTCCTCCCCCCCTGTGCACTCTTTTCAAGCCAGTCCCATATCTTCCTCTGGTATGTTCGTCTGTGTTTGATGGCCCCTGGCTTGGCGAAAGGCAGTCATTGATTAACTGGTGGGTTTGACTCCCTGGCCTTTTGCTGAGGCTGTAAACCATCAGCTTTCCATAGCAACCGTCAGCCATAGTTTTGGGCATCTCTTTGTCTGCAGCTCCTCCGTGCTTTAGTAACGTCCCATGCTGGTGGTTTAGTGGCGACGCCTTTGTTTGTCGTGCACAACACTAAAATCACTAAAATTGTTCCTCATAACTAACTAATAGTGAAGTCAAAGTTGCAGTTACTGCAGAGACTTGGCGAGGAGAATGCATTTTGGCTGACAGGATGAGCGGAGGGAAGTGTGGCGAAGCACCATAAATATATAGCTTCAGGGTATTACGGAGGTTTTCTTCTATTTGAATCACAGTCAGGACTTTGGAAGGCAGATTTCCTCGGCTGCTGCTGATATGTGTAGTGCTCACATTACGGTATCAAGTGGAAAACTTTACATTACCAAACTGCACCTTTTAGATTTTCTCTGAGCTTGTGAAAAACTTCTCTGGTACACAGAAATTCTGATGCAGTTCATGATTGTGGTTAGTTTGGAATAAACAGAAGGAGTAGATAATGGTGATATCCGTTATACTTGAACAGAAAGAGAGTGCCACTAACAGAAACTTCATCCACTAAAAAGACTTCACAGTTCTGCATACGATGCTTAGATACCAGTATTCTTTCCAATTCTGTCCTGTCTGCATGTTCTTTTTTCTCTGGTGTCTGGATGACACCATCTCATAAACATGCGTACATGAGATGAAATATGTTTTCACAACTTCTGACAGGCTGGGTGGTGCAGAGGGAATAACATGTGACAGCAGTCATGAGCTGGATTGGAAGCCACTGGCGTGATGTACTACTCCACATAGACACCGTTACTAGCATGTAATTATATAACCGCATTTCTTTGTCATATCATGATAAGTGTGAGCTGCAACGCTTTAACTCTCCTGACTGTGCATGAATCCATTCTGGTAATATGTGAAGCGTTCTCGCTCTGACCACCTCTGGTTCCTCTGATCTAATCTTCTGGGAAATGTACTTGAGGCTAAGCCGCCACACTGGAAAGATTTAATGTGGTCATACCAGAGTGAAGGGAAAAGAGATGTTATTAGAGAAATGATGGAATATTTGGTCCACAGACACATTTCAGATAAGTTGAACTGACCATCTCCTTTTAATGCCACAGTACCCTTAAGGCATGATTTGGCATTAACGCTGATTGGCCTGAGTGGACCCAAGGGAATACTCAAAAGAGTTTACAATGATCATTCTTGTCGGCTCTGGTATTAAATACATCATTTTAATAAATGTTACCAGATTTCAAGTCCCATTTCTTTCACTTTTCATTATTTTTCTTCTTTTTTTTTTTAAATATAGACCGCTGTGATATGTAGTTTAAAAAAAATGCTTATTTATTGAATTAATTTCAAGACCTTAACATGCAGAAGAGTCACTAGACCCTATTTGTCTGACTAAAGCAGCTTCTTTCATTAAAATAAGGTAAACCTGCTGAGTGGAGGTACTTTCCAGTTTAAAAGCTCCAAACTTAATTGATTGAATGGATTTAAGTAATTTTTAAACGAGGGGAGTCAATCAAGAGGTTTGAATTTTTTCTACACTGGGGTCAATACCATAGCCATATTTCAGTACTGATACCACAGTGGTACAAAATCTTGAAAAGAGCACATTTTTCTTGTTTTTTAAAGACCAAACTTCTCCAGTGCATCAGTGGATAATAACACGGCTGGAACTTTGCCTAAATAAATTATTTTCTAAGATAATGCTTTATAAATATAAAATTAACAGAATTATTATTTAAATGAGATCATTTCGGAAAAAAAAGAGAAAAAAGTAAAGAACGTTCCATAATTGAGCCCTTGTTGTGATGCATTTCTTGGAGTTCATTTTTAGTGCTGACACCATTAGTCAATTCATTAATTGGTCAATTGATCTAATTAACCTCCAACAGATTGATAATCAATTTATTGTTTAAGTCATTTCTAAAGCAAAAATGCCAAACATATGTTGGTTCCAGCTTCTCAAATGTCAGAATTTGGAGATTTTCTGAGTTTCATATCATTGTAGGGCTGCAGTAACGATTTTTCTTAAATTATTGACTGATTATTGATCATATGATTATTTTCTCGATCAATTGATTGATCATTTGGTCTATAAAATGTCAGAAAATAGGGGGGAGAAATCCGTCATAAAATCCTCAAATTCAAGAAGCTGGAGTCAGAGAACGTTGGTCCTTTTGGCTTGAAAAATTATTTATTTATCAGAATAGTTGCCGGATTATTTTGTCGATCAACTAATCCATTAATCAATAAATGGTTTCAGCTTTAACATAATTGTGAGTTGAATCTCTGACATTTAATAGACTAAACACTAATTGATTATTTGAAAGAATAATTGACAGACTGACAAAGAATGTAATCATTAGTTGCTGCCCTATTAGTCCTATTTTGTCTGTACAAAAAAATTTAAACTGAAACAAAAGCAAATTTCATTATCTACATTATGCAGGTTATACATACGGTATATACTGTACAGAAAATAGGTATTCTTTTTATAGTTCACCTTTAAAAAATATTGCTCTTTGATACAGAAGAAGGCCGTTGTGTTTTTTATTTTGCTGACAAGTCTATATATAGATTTTCACCTTGACTGAATCTGTATCAATCCCTGTTTGCATTACAGTATGTGCTCTATAATCCACTTAGGTGTTCCTGCAGTTTTATTAGAGAATGGGGTTATAGTGTCCTTGTGGGAAGGCAGTGATGATTTCTGTGTCGTCGCTCCTGAAGACGGGCCATGTGGAAAGCTCTATGCAGATAAAAGTGTTGATGACATGACATAATGAATGATGGCCCACACATTCTTTGATGTAGCACTTTTAAAGCATATCCCTGGTTTACGTTTGGTTGTTTCTTGGTGAATGTGGGGCCAATCTGGAGCACAGTGCGGGGCTGAAAGATGCTGTTCTTGCAGTAATCCTCAGAGTGCACTCACTGTGATGAAGGCAGTGATTAGACCAATCGTTCCTGGACTGTTGAGGGAGAAATTGTTCTCTCTCACACTGGTCAGGGAATCAATCTAACTGATTAACTGGGGGGATTTCACAGCACACACCTCCATTCATCCTCCTCTCTCTGCAGCCAGTATCTCTTACCAACATTGCCTGTCCTTTCCTGTATGACTTCATTGTAATTATGAAAATGGCAATGTGTCATATTTTCCTGTTGGAAAGTATTTGAAAGCACAGCCGTTGATGAAACATCTCAGTTTCTACTGCAGCTGGTTTCGCTGAGCTCAGCCTTGGAGAAAACTGAAGCGCTGGTTCTTAGAAGAATCCTGACATGCTAATCCCAGGTCAGAGGGTTCTCATGAAGGATGGAAGGAAGACAAGAAGAAGAGATAGTGGTGTGTTTTAAATAACTGAAGCCAACGTGGTCCTGCCATATGTGGAGCTGATATTTTACTGCTGCATGTGAAACCAAACAGTAACAGCACTGACCCAAATCACAGCTAATGAACTGTTGATGATTGATTGATGGAAGTGAATGAGGTTTGTTATTTTAAGTTGGAATAAGATCCAATTCAGTGCTGTAGTGCTGCTTTCATAGTCCATGCCTGCAGTAATATTGGGGATGAGCAGCTTCCTTTAAGATACATGTTGAAAGTGAAGAATATGTAAGCTATTTACAGTCACAACCTTCACATCACAATACAAGAATTCTGTGCCAAAGTAATTTGCGTGCCTATTCCCTTACACAGTGAAAACCTTTAAATGTGTGCAGTACGGCCATTATTTCCTGATGAAGCACAATAAGGTTGTCTACTAATAAAAGACAGGAATTTAGCACAAATAAAGTTGAGCCGTGCTGTTTGTTACTCTCTGGAGTGGTATTTAAAGTCCCAGTAAAATTGTATTTTTAGAGCATTTGCCTCCTTAAGTTAAAGGGGCACTCCACCAGTTTTACACATCTAGTTCAGTTACCCGTCATGAGGAATAGTACTCAGCCTGTGGAAGCAGTTGTATAATATCTTCTGTGGCGCTGGAGGGTGCTTTTCAAAGTATGAGAAGATTACCCTGGTGATGTCATCAGGGGTATCTAGGAATGGGCTTGAGACTTAAATATTTTAACAGAAACTTTGCATTACAAACTGTAGTTGTGGGGTTTGAAAGATGTGGACAATTAGGAGGCAAGCGTGTGTGTGTGTGTGTGTGTGTGTGGGGGGGGGGTTATAATTAACAATGCTATTGAGTTGTATCATGGGAAATGTAGGATCCTGTATTTTTGGAGCTTGACCCGTTCTAGTGACTAGAATCAGGATATTTCGACCTCTGCTGCTTCGATATTGACAATTGTTTTCTTAATCTGTTGTGACTCCTGAAACTTTATGACAGTGCACTGCTAAATCGCTGGAGTACCCCTTTAAGTACTGTATATAATGGGATGGGAGTTCTCATATGAAGAATGTTTTAAATGTGTAAACCAGATCTAATGTGGGGAGGGAAATGCAGTTTGAATTAATGAGCAGGATTACTCAAAAATCTGTCATGGTTTTATTGGTTGGGATTTGTATTTATGCCTCCTAGTGCACCATGTGGTACCCACCAGATAGAAAACAGATTTTCTGCTTTCCAAACAGTAAAAGTAATGGGACTTTGATGTAAACCTAATTTTGTAGATTCTTTTACATTTATTGAGAAGTAGTTATACACATAATACCATGGAAAAGTAGCTAATAAAGTGTCAAAAGTGAATGTTTCATTTCACTGGGACTTGATGGATGTTTAGAATAATGCAGTCAAGATGTGTGCTGTTGTGTAAGCTGGAGTTTCCCCTAGACTGTCAACAGGAACAGCACGAAGCATAGATACTATAGCACTAAGACATGATAGAAATGTGTTGAATTTAATGACACCCAGTTAATCTATTGTCGTGGTGTGCTTTTTCTTTCTTTGAGCATGTGTTCTGTTAAATATATTGGTCAGACACAAACGCATGATGACACAGTAATTACTGTAATAATAAAGTTTTTGTTGTTTGTGAGTTGAGAAAAAAGCATTTGGCCAGTCATTAAAAAAGCTTGTGTTGCATCAAAAGATTCTTATTCCACTGAAACCTTTTTGAGCAATTTGCCAAAACAAACTTTAAAGCTGCACTATTAAATAATTTTATATGAAAAGTGGATAAAATGATTATGTGTAATGTGAAAGGGATTGCTCATAGTGACATTGATTTGGCTTTCCGCCTTGCAATTTCACTGTTTTGGTTCAGTCTCATGGCTCTCATTAACCTTGTTTCCAGCTGTAACAAGGCAGCTGTAAGAAAAGCTCTGATAAACCCTCTGCTCAGCACTAAACAGCAGACAGACACAGTTAGTGGCTAGCTGGTGAACACAGCAGAGCATTTACTAGCTAAAGAGGCAGATATGTTTCTCAAGAGTTGGAGACCAAAACCAGAGCTAAAAGGAGAGTGAATATTAGACTTTCGTTTCTGCTGGTTGTGTAAATAAGCAATTGTTTGCTAGCACGTTAGCCATATCACCTTTATACGGTAATAATATGTCAGTGTTGTGTTTTCAGCTTGTTCCTCTGCCCACAAGTGGCTGAAAAACCAATTAATGCTGCTTTAACTAAAGTTGCAGAAAGACAGAAAAAAAAACAAGATCCATGTCTTAAATTTTCATCATCCTGATGGGAAGCAGAAACAAAACCAATGCTTTCAGTAATTCTGTGTCCCCAAAGAGACCAAAATAGTCAGTTTCAGCATTAAAAAGTTGGATAGAAACAGCTTAACCATGCAGATCTTAATCTGCAGAAACCCATTCAGTGGTATTCTATCTTAATCAAACCCAGAGCGTATGTTTCAACATTTGTCCTTCATTTACCCAAAGGTAGCTTGTTTGCATTCTCTCATTGAAACCATGGTTTACAGCTAGCTGCAACTTTTGAAACTCAATTTCCAAATGTCAAAGGGACCACCCTCCCTGCTGTGGGGAAAGTTGATCACCAGAGAGCTCAGCCTCCATCACCCCTGGGTTCACCTTCCCTGTCACCTCAGCTGATTGGCTCCTATCAGGACTGATCACCGTAGAGAATGTGACCTTTGAAGACGAGGCCTCCCTAGTTAAAACCAGAGTTCACCCAGGCCACCTAGGGAGATGTGTGCTTGATAGGGTATAGGGAAAGAATGTATGTCGGGTTTTGCTTGTACAGTATTGTACGTCATCACCATAACTCACTGCCAACTAGTTGATGTCTGGACAGCTATGGGTAGATTAACTGACAACTGTTCAGTCCTGTTAAGTAGTCAGGAAGATAAAGTCATAAATGTGTTGAGCAACATTCAGACATGCCAGAAAGATAAACTCATCCCAAACATTTTCACTTAAAGCCCTTCCAGTCTAAATAAAGGACTTAGTGGTTTGAGGTGTGGTTAATTTCTCTGCGTGGTTAGGGTTCAGCATCTCTCTGGTCTCATTAACCGCCCCACCCAGTGTTCTGTTTAATATGAGAATGGCATGTCTGCACCAGATCTGTCCAGTGCTAGAGATAAGGTGTGAAAACCCCCATTGTTTGGGTGGGGACTTGTGTTTGAGACCAGAAACGGACGCTGTTTCCATAAACAGACAGTAGAGATAAGCTATTGACAAGCGCCTGTCCTGCCTGCTCTTTCTAGAAGATTTTATTTGGTGATCTTGTTCAAGCTGGAAATGTCCCAGCAGACCTCTCTTCGTAGATCGGTCATATCCAGTTTATTGACTTTATGCGTCCATTAAATTACCTTTCATTCCTGTAATTGCAAAATGAAGCACTGCAGTTTCTGTGTGTCAACACTGTGTGGGTGCTCTATAATGAAAACCTACATGATTTATGATCCTAACCCTCCCCACCTTCTCCCCTCTGAATATGATACATGGCCCATTTAGAGCATCTCCATATCCTGGACTGTTTCAGGGACCGGGATAAATGCTCTGTGTCTCACAGGACCATAAATCTAGTCTTATTTTGTTGAGATCTATTGTCTGACACTCCCTGAAGTGTGTCTCCTCGCTGCGGGAGGATCCATCATGTTAAGTAGCTGCGCGTTGTTGTAGTGGCTGAATTGATGAGTGCTAATTGGCATCAAGAGACTGCCAGTAATGGACTTCAATGACAGCGTTTCACTGAAAGCTTAAACCAGAAGGATTGATTAGGAAAATAGCACGCATTCAGCTGCAGCCCATGTGTTGATGCTAACGACATCAGCTTTGCTTTGTGATTCAATCATAAATTCATTTTTTATTGAAAACAGTCTTGTTAAAGGTCACTATTTACGGCCTGTTTTCCTTGAAAATGTCACAATGTGTGAATTATAGTAAAGTGTCAGTAAAAGGGCAAATATTCAAGAATATTATATGTTGAGATATATTTTAGGATTGGAGATCATAAAGAAAAGAAAAATAGGAGCAACATGAATGGAATCCCGCTAAGGTCATGCAAACATACTCACATTTAAAGTTGTAATCCTAAAGATTTCAGTCCTGGTTGATTTGTTGAAAGCAGCAGCAGCAGCAGCAGTAAATGCTCAGTTTGCATTAGCAGTAAATGGAATGCTGCTATGATTTTTCTGGCTGATCATTCTCTGAATCCACCACTTTATCCTCATCTTTAAATACTTGTCAATATCTATTGATCTTTGGTATGCCCACAGTTACAATTGCACTAATGCATCTTGAATGCCTTGTGTCCAATAAACATCCTGCTTTAGACAGACGTGGTGTGCTTTGAGTCTGTAGACACTGATGATGGGATGAGTAGTCAGTGTTTTCACCCCCATTAAATAAATAGAGCATAAAAATATCCTTGAGGACAAGTGGGAGCCGATGCTTTTGAACAGTTTGTTTTATTTCCGTCAAACATAATTTGACAGTCTTACGTGGAATCATAAAATTATAATATGATCATACTGTGTTTCACAAGATTCTGTTGTCCAAAACTGTTCCGAGCAAATTGTAAAGACAAAATAAGATAAGATAAGATAAGATAAGCCTTTAATTGTCCAACAGCGGGGACATTTTCAGCGTTACAGCAGCCAGCAAAAGTGTCATATATAGAAATACAATAATAAAATATAATAAAATACAATAAAAATAAATAGAAAAAGTTTGATATGTTTTGGGGGCTTTTTTATGCCTTTATTTGAAGAAAAATACCTGAATTCTTTTACCAGCTAAAAATGTAGTAAAATCTATTATGCAGTCATAAAGGTGGGTGAACTTTTTGGCTTCCACTACATCCCATTATTTTCTGTCAGAGGACAATGCAGTAACGCAGTGTATAATGGTAAACACTTGCCACTGTTTCTGAATGAGCATGTTCGTGTGTACAGTATGTGTGTTCTCTCTGTTTTGCTGACTCATGTGCTGATCCCTGGTGGCCTCTCTTCTGTCAGTGACCACACACACACACACACACAGGGCCTGTAGGCTGCTGAGGTGTAGGGTCAGGCTCCCTCGGGGGCAGCAGAGGGCTCAGTCAGTCAGTGAGGGTCAGCTGCCAGCAGCATTTTGTGCTGAGAGAACAGTGTAGAGGAGGAGAAACGTCTTCCCTCATCCATCAGCCTGCAACGGCCTCTGCACCACTGGGGCCTGCATGTCCACACATAACACCACACTGAACAATGCTGCCTGTGCTGGGTGTGATTTGATCACAGATGCTCAGTGTATGGAAGTTGTTAGTCCAGTCTCTACATAGCACATGACTACACCTTCCCAGAGCATCAGTCACCACAAATAAGTTCTCACCCAAGGGGAAACGCTACTAAATAATACTGTATTTGGAAAATAAATGTGTGTGGTACCAGAACAAGTCTTTTGAATTTAAAAGGAAATGTTATGGTACTACAAAAGAGTGCAATGTATTATTCAAATTTTAATGGAAAGCCACGATTTTAGACTAAATGTTTAATTGATTAATCAAATAAATAATCAACACACCAATCTATTATGAAAATAATTGTTAGTTGCAGCTCTAGTTCAACTCCATGAATCCAAGCCAATTGTAATTTAAAACTGACAAAATTAGTTGTTGAAGTTTGTGTTTTATATATGTGCAGAGTTTTGTTGATGAAATGCATAACAGTGAGACATACTGTAGTTCATTTACAGCTAGTAATTATGAAATGAACTGGAACTAGCTACTTAACTAATGTGAATTTAAATGGAAGTGGAATGATACAACAGAAAAGTATGACGTATTATTCTAATATTAATAGAAAACCATGATTTTGTATCAGAAAAGAAGACTAAAGGTCTACAGCTATGCTAGCAACTGCACTTAGCTGTGCTTTGAGCTAAATGCTAATAGCAGCATGCTCACAGTGACAGTGTTAACATGCTGATGTTTGGCAGCAATGTTTAATAATGTTTACCATGTTCGCAATGTTAGTTTAAGCTTGTTAGCATGCTAACATTAGCTAATTAGAACTTAAAGTACAGCTGAGGCTGATGGGACATAACATATATTTCTGCATGTATGTGAAATACTATCACATTTTTAAAGGTTAAGTCCTCCATTGATAGCCACTGGAATATTAATCAATAATACGATAAATATACAATCAAACAACATCACATTGGCTGATATATGATCTTTATTAGATCCTCATAACAAGTCCATATTGGCACAATACATCATGAACCCACAGTTCTTACAGGTGCAGTTATTAACCTTAGTCATCATTGTTTAACCAAACCCTCTAACAGACACGTTAATTGTTTGACAGAACTGCTGAGTAAAAATGATGCAGGGTGCCACAGAGCCCTCACCAAAGCCCTCCAGCTCTCAGAGTGAGAGATGAGTTTGTCATGACTGTGTCAGATACACGCCGCTTCAAGCTGCGTTCTTTTAACCAGCATTTTCATTGGAAATGACTGAATTGATCTGCACCGGGGAGATCATGTGAGTGCAAGTCAGATGTAGGAGTGTGTGTTGTGAGTCAGGGAGGTGGAGGGAGGAGAGCGCCGCTGGCAGAATCCTGAGGAAACAGGAGCTAGGTGAGGGGGTCGGATGACTGCCGAAGTGGAGAGCATGAAGACACGGTGGCTGAGCTGACGTGGCTCTGCAGACCGCAGTATTAACATCCTGATGACTACTTTCAAATATCCTATTCAGCATCTTTTTGTTTTTCCCTTTCATGACCAGACTGATGGTGTACTCATTTTCCTGCTGATGAGACTTCCAAATATCGACAGAAACAATTTCAGCTGTGGAAAATACCAACCAAAATAATGTTGAGTATGGTGTCGTAACCACCGAAGGAAACGCTGATGGAAATGTTAAAAACTGGCCTCTTTACTCCGCATACAGAGGCTGAAAAGAAATACTAATGCAAATAAGCAAAGTGCTGCATTTGGATGGCTCATGTAGGCACGTGGCATTTCTTGTACCAATATAAAGCATCAATTTAACTAGTATTTCGCACCACCGCTGTACTAGTCAGCAATTCTTCACAAGCTGATAAAGTCCTAACTTGTGTGCAGAATACACAGCTGTGTGCACAGGATGGTGAAATTGTAAACTTGCTGGCATAAAGAAGAGTATAAATGTCTATAAAGCATCATAAAGGGGCACCTAGGGCTTTGCTATAGTTAAAGGGACTACATCTTTCAAGATCTTGCTGCCTCTCAACTTCTGAGGCTTGTCAACAACTACTAAATCAAAAGTAGATGCTGTAGAAATGAAATGAAGTATGATTCTATAATCAAATGGCTTGCTGCAAGGGCATTGAGAAGCTAATTTTGATACATAGCTTAGGAGAAATAGTTTTTTTTTTTTTCAAGTTTGAAAAATGGATGCAAGGACGAGCAAAGTGAAAATTGTACATTCTACTAGTAATAGTGGCCTGCGTAAAGTTGTCAGCAGGTAACACTTTGTTAAATCTGCTCACTATATCTCATCGGAACTACTTCTACTATTATACAGTAGGACAATACAATTTAAGAAAAATCTAAGTAAAATGAAATAAATTAATTCTGTTAATTGTGGCTAGCACAAGCTGTCTCCTCACAGCACGAAGGTCTAGGGTTCAAATCCACCTGCTGACTGGGACATTTCTCTTTGCAAGTTCTCCCCGTGTATGGATGAGTTTCCTCTGGGTTTTCGAGTTTCCTCCACAGTCCAAAGACATGCATTTTAGGTGACCTGACAACTCTGAATTGTCTGTATGTGTGAATCTCAAGGCCTGCACAGGATAAGCACTTTAAAAATAATAATAGTACATATGAATAGAAGAAATAGAACTGAAACTGGTCTATGGGCTGTTTATAACACCACTTGTCAAAACTGAACAAACACCTATTTTCCATCGCTGTCGCTGCCCACAACTCATGAGGTAATCAGGTGGTTTCTTCCCAAGCTGTCAGTGTGCGTCTGTCCAAAATAAAAGGGCATCTGGCTTTTGTTGTACATAACAGCAGCCTCCTGTGTAATGGAGAAGTTTCCACCTTTACCTTAGGCCTCATGTTCTCCGCTGACGACAGGCAGGGATCTTATCTCTGTCCGGGCCGGAAGACCTTTCCCTCGCAGGACAATGGTGTTATATTGAGAAAGCAATAAACATGAGATTGCTTATCTATTATCGAGCTTGTGGCACATGAAGGGAATGAATTAGTTATGTGTATTATGTGTTTTGACATTTCAAAGCAGGATGGTGAGTGGATGCGATTGATAGTACCAGAGAGACCGTGTGTGATTGTTGGGTTTGAGTTGTGTCATGTAAGTGAATACAGGTCTGATCAGTGTGAGGATCAACACTGTCACTTCATGACTAATGGCTGTAGTAATATTCTGTGCCTGCGGCTTCACACTAGAGACACCTTCAACCAAAAACAGGTTGAAGGCAGGTTAGCAGGTTATTTTTATTCATTAGTCTTGACAGTCAGTGTACAGATCTGGACCACCACACGGACAATGGTGTTTTACTTTGAATAACAGTGAATCATGGTAACATTTGTGAGTGCTTTAAAGTACACCTGTCAAGCACCATGCATACTCCTGTATGTTACATTTCAAAGCAGCATTGGGTAACTTGAACTTGAACCAATAACTGTTTTTTTTTTGTTTTTTTTTGGCCACTTTGGAGAAGCGGAAACAAGCTATCAACACAAAACTGACATATTATCACTTTATAAAGTGGATATGTCAAATCTCTTAGCAAACAGTTGCTTATATACACATCCATCAGATATAAGGCATCTTTCATTTGGATTTGTTTTTGTCCACCTATTGAATGTTAAGTTCAACATTCACTCTCCTTTTAGCTCTGTTTTTGGTCTCCACCAATTCCTGAGGAAAGAATCTGGCTCTTTAGCTGCTAAATGCTCCACCACGTTCACCAGCTAGTTGCTAACTTTGTCTGTCTGCTGTTTGGTGCTGAATAGGTAGAGTACAGTGAGTTTGTCAGAGCCTTTTCGCTGAAAACAGCTGCCAAAGCTGATGAGAGTGGTGTTGCGGGCCATAAAACCAAAACAATGAGCTGAAAGACTGTAAAAGCGCATCGAAGAGCTGAGGGGCACTAAAGAGCTGGTGATAATTCTCTGTGGGTTTGTCACTATGAGTGACACCTTTCACAGTACACATAGTCATTTGATCCATTGTTATTATAAAAATATTGATAAGTGCAGCTTTAAAGAGTTCCATGAGGTTAAGCCTGAACTGAGGCAGCATTAGGTGCATTAACTGTATTGTAACAGCACTCCATGTAGTTTTTATAGCAACTGAAAATGCAACTTTTAACAACAACACAACAAATGCAAGTGTATGTGACCATCAACCTGACAGTGTTGAGATGATAGCAGTGAGATCACCATGCACCTGAAGTCCTAAAAAATTTGAGTTATGGGATGTATGGACCGGTACATTTACCATATCTAACGAACATCTAACAAACTCACTATCCTTTTAAATAGAAGATTCAGTCTGTCATCACTCTGGTTACTGTGGGCTTAAATACCTACCGAAACGGCATTTGTAGAGCATCTTATCTCCTTAATTGGATGTATTTCCTGTAGAAGCAGGATGTTGGGGTGAGGCACATCAGATACTTCAACTGTGTAAACCGATGGGATTTCAGTTAGCGAGAGAAGACAAGACTTATTTGATGTTGGGGGTATTTTACTAATTAAAGATTTAATTTACACTTCCGATGCAGCTTCCTGCTTCCTCAGAAAGGAAAACAATATCTTAAGAAATGTGTTAATTCTTACAAATGATAAATAAATAAACTGTCAGCTCAAAGAATCATCCATCATCACTTTTGTATAGTGACAAGAGTCTCTGTGCTCATGCTTTGACTTTTCTTGTGACTGTGTTGATGATGGTGAACAGTGTTGTCTGAGTCAGCACAGTCTGTGTTGTTGGTTTCTGTTTGAGCACTTTGCACTGCTTTCACCCCTGATGCTGTCAGAACATCTTCACATTACTTTCCTCTCTGTTGGCCTGTATGACAGTCCTCTGTGTGTACTTTACTGTATTCTGTGTGACAGTGGGCCACATTTCTTTGAGTTTTAAGATAAATGGACCCATACACTTTCAGTGAATCCCACAAAACGTGGTTAATTTCTTTTAAGCTGTTCTGTTTCTGAGTCCTTGTAGGTTCTGTGAAGCAAACTTAAAACAAATGATGTATGTTCTGTTTTCCAGGCTGTATGCTGTGTTTTGGCCAGTCAGCCTTCTTCCGCTTCAACCACCCTGAAGAAGCCTTCAGGATGAAGAGCATGGTGCCCCAGGGAGGAAGTGTCTCCACCGGGGACTACAGACTATGTCCAGGTACTGTATGCATTCTCATATTACACCCATTCAGTATCTTACTGTATTTTCAGCCTGTTTTCACTCAGCAGTGCTACCTTAAACATCATGTCAGGGGTTCTTTCTTCCACAAACATGGGCCCAGTGTGAATAAAAGCACACTGATTTTTTGTCACATGAACAATAAGGCCTAAAAAGACCATTTTCCTCCTGAAGTTCCAGTTTCAGCATGGGCTGTGTGAATGAATGGGCCAGATTGTTGCAGAGCCCCACAGACCGGTGGTGAGGTGGAGCAGCACAGCAGTTTATTTTACAGGTGGATGTTTGCACTGCAGTAAACCTCCAGCATTTTTCCTTTTTTATAGCCTGGCAAGGGTGGAGAAGCACAAGGCGGTCTGCTGGGACCAGAACAGTGTATTAATTTGGTGATACAATACTGGGCCAATATATGGCTTTAATAACAGTCTGTTAAACTGCAATGTAATTTGATTTTGATTTTATGTTTTATGTCATAAATTGGTTCTTAAAGACAAGTTTTCACTACTGTTGCTGTAAGAGCTGTAAACCCACCTAAAGAATGTACTGAGTTGGTTTAAATGACTTTCCCACTCTGACAAAAGAAATATTACGTGGAAAATAGAACCTTTTCATAATCTTTAGGCCCCAAAATGGTCATTGTGGAACATAACTACATGAAATAAATGGCATAAATGGCCTATTATGCCTGTTTGCAGCTCTGTTACAAGACTGTTGTCAGTATCAACCTTTAAAATGCAGTACCCGTTGAACCCCGCAGCCTGAATGGTGCCCAGCTGGGACCTGGTGCTGGAGTTCACACCATGTTTTATGAGCATCTCATTCCTCTGCGTCTCTAGGCAAAGTTTTCAGCTGCTTGCGTGTGTGTGTGTGTGTGTGTGTGTGTGTGTGTGTGTGTGTGTTGTGCTCCTCCTGGCAGCCGCACAACAGTAAGTGTACCTTTTCTTGGCTAGCTCCACTATCAAGGATCTGTCATAGCATCTTGTTATTTCCCTCCTTTCACTGTTGACACTGCCTGCCACTGGGGGATAAGTATAGCACACTGGCATGCTGACTGCTGTGGACTTCCTGATCCAGTAATGAAAGCCTTCCGTTGTTTAGAAACATACAATTTTCCTCAATTATGCATTCCTGAGTTGCATTCAGATGAAACCTGCTTATACCACTCCCATGATAATCTGGGCATGTCTGTCGTATCTACTTGGAAACATTTTAAAATTACACTTGTTATCTGTGTATGAATTCAAAGGCCAGAGCTATTATGGAGGGCAAACCCAACTAAACCCAATTGACCTACTTTTTTATGAGAAGATATATTTTCCAGCTTTTCTGTCCGAAATAAAAGAATGTATAGTACACGTACATCGGGGCTGAACCCTGCTGATATATGGTATTATGGTCAATTAGTGCTTTAAGGCCGTAAAACTCATTGCCCCTTAAATTACCTGAGCCAGGAGTTACGTTTTCCCAGTTTGCAATTTCTTGGCACAGTGGAAATGCCATGGATGGAAGCGAACTTGATACCATATTCCATGAACATGTTCCAATAAAAGTTGCTAACGGGGCAAAAAATGGAAAAAAGTTTTTCAGCTTCTTTGGGTTTTGCAGTTTTTGGGGCCATAGAGCTTTCACACTAGAGTCCTTCTCTGGCTGAGTCGGCTGGCTCCACACACACGAATGGAAAAAAGATAATTTACAGATGTGGAGTCTTTTTGATTTTTATTGAATACAAAGGTTCAAATTTTGGCCCAGCTCTGTTCCTTGGGGCTTGAACAGTACCCTATAAAAGTACAACTCAGTACACTTTCTTCCAATACAATTTTTGTACCTCTATAATTACAGTATTACCCTCACAGGTACCACAATGTACCTATAAGTAATGGTATAATTAATAGGGAATGAGAAACTGTACCTACCTGTATTTATTGGTGAATTTCCCCCTCTCCTATCACAATTTGAAATGCCTTGTCTTGACCAGGGGAGGATGTTTAGATGGAAGGGACAGTGGAGACAGACCTGGCAGTAGGAGTCACAAGTGCCTTAATAAAGATCTGATCCCTCACTGGCTTCCCAACCTCAACGCTAGCATACATTTTCTATGCCAACAATTAAAGCTGGATCTCTGCAGTGGTGGAGGAGTGCTTTTTCCTCTGCACCTCCTTAAAGCCTCAGTCAGTGAGCTGCCTTCACTGACTTAAGTAACTGTACCTTTTATTCATTCAGGCTGAATTGGTGCAAATATGTACGATGAATATGACGGTTTCCACCTCGCCTGAATAAAGAGCCTCTCTGCTAACATCAAAAGAAAGTATTCGTTTGGTATTAAATATAATATTAGGCTTATTAAGTTAAAACAAGCATACATCACATAGAAAAAGCCATGTACTATATTTAATTAGTGAGGTGACCATCATTTCGCAATGTCAGAAAAAAAGAAAATTTATGAATTTTTACAAGTTGGGAAAGATCGAGACAAACAACCCAATCGGTTACAAACAGATGTGATGTGTGAGAAAAAATATCACCGCTGCACTGCAGGTCAGACGCTAGTTTTAACTTCGTATTGACCAGCTGAACTTGTATCATCAGTGGTTTTTGATCAGCTGTAAAACTATGCATATGCTCTCATGAAGTCCCATTATGTACCTGTTATGGTACATTATAGTAAAATGTACTTTTCAGTATAAAAATGTCCTCCTGCATGTGAAACACCACAGTGCTACTGTATCTTGGTGATGCCAGTCACATTCACCTGTCTGTTGTTTAGTTTTGGCGAGCTTTACCAGGTCAGTTACGGTCCACTGACCAGCCGTCTCTCAGCTGCCACCTTGTCACTGATTGGACGTTTCCTGTGCCTCTCTGCCAGGCCAGCAGACGGCTTTGTGACTCTGAGCTGCTTACTTAAAGTGGACAACGGCTGCAGTTACAGTATCTTTTTTCAGGGACTATTTTTAAACCCCCAGTTCCATTTTGCTGTCTGCTATCTCTGCAGCCTCCCTCCCTGGGTTTCCCCTCCAGTCCCTTCCTGCACCCACCCACCGTACTTCTGCGTGTTAGCCTCGCTTTTCAATAAAAGGCCTTTATCTTCCTGTGATTTGGCTGCTGTATCTGTCACCGGCTGCTTGACAGTCTGCAAAAAGCAGCGCTAAAGGCAGGGCTGAATGCCTGTGATGCAGTTGATTGTTTTTGTGTTTGCAGTATGGCACCACCACATGTTGAATCTCTGATATATTTTTTTTATTATGCAATGAAAACAAGTGTCCATCAATAAAATAGGGCTGGACAATTTTGGACAACAAACAGAGACTTTTCTTGCCATTCAAAGCAGTCAACACCTCTTTCCTGCCCCCTTATTTCCATTTCCGAACCAGTGAAAACCCACATGAGGAAAATCCCTTTTTTTCCTTTAATATTTCACCATATTGGATCAGAGGCCTCTTGTCAGTATTTTGTATGGAAAGTTCAGCTAGAAAGCATAACACACATAACCTACAAATAATTGTAGTTTCTACTTAACTTCACCCTTCCAAAGTTCTTTGTTTTGATTAATTGAATTCATTTTTTTTTACGCTATTAGCTTTTTACACCACCGAGGACTGACTGTGTGACAACTTCAAAACTTTATATGTGTGTTTAGGCTGTATTATATTCTCAATATATAATAAGAGTCAAATTTAAATAGACCAATGATTTGAACACTGGTCAAATCTCAGCAAGTAAATTTACTCAACTACTGTACATAAGTATAAATTTGAGATACTTGTACTTTACTTGAGTATTTCCATTTCATGCTACTTTGTAGTTCTACTCCGCACTACAATTCAGAGGAAAATATTGTAGTGTCTACTCTGCTACATTTATTTGACCAATATAGTTACTGTGCAGATTAACATTTTAATACAAACATATCATGAGCTTATAAAATAGGATGCACTACTATAGATTCAACTGCCCAGTATATAACAGTATATCAAATTGATACAACTACTACAGTAAAATGCTGCTTACACACATATAATAATCCAATACTATAATATGTCATAGTATAATACTCACAGGGCCCATTGTTCTGCTTTATGAATACTTTTACTTTGACTTTACCTTACTTTACTTGTGATACTTAAGTATTATTAGCAAAATGTACTTTAAGTGACATCTTTATTGATTTTTTCTTGTTATTTTTATATTGCAGCATTGCTACTAAGGATCTGAATACGTCCTCCACCACTGGTATTGAAAAAAAAGCTTGATTTCTTGCAGATAAGTTTATGGTAAAAAAAAAATATATGGTTGCGGCTTCAGTTGTCATTGTATGTATGCATACTGATAGCTTGAAAATCACAGTTTATATAAAGGAACTGGCTTCCAAAAGCTCTTTTGTTGTTGTTGCTGTGTAAGCTAATGTGTTGGTCTGGTGATCAGACCTAATTATAAAAAGCTGTATTGTGGCCTGTCATTGCCACTGGATGACAACATGTCTTTATCCATTTTAGTGATGGTCCAATACTTCAGTTCATCCAGAAAGCTTGTTTTTTGTGCCAGTAAAATAATAGTATGGCGCCACAACGTGTTGTCCAGATGGGTAATCTGTTCATGCTTTGTTCCCTGTATCATCTAAAACTGACCAAATCTGCATTACAGAGCCAATAACAAGGACAGGCCATAAAATCCACTGCTCTGACTCTTTAAAACAGCGCTATGAATCTCGCAGCATATCACCCTGGACAGGAAGAGCTATGTCAAGTTAGCCATGATACCAGAAGTAGGATGATCTTACCTTCAAAATAAAATGCATTTCTCATTCGAGGAGAATGGCATGTTTAAATAGTTGTTCTTCCGAGCGATCTGGTCTTATGTTTGAATTTACGTGTGTCTTAAATGTAAAGGGCAAAATCCAGTATTCTATTACTTTTCAGAACACTAGGGACAATGCTGGTATTTGACATAATCAAGACCGACTTAAATTATTTATGTCTGTCATATTAAGATGGATATTACTATATACCTTGTATTATTTGGTCGTTTTAGCGATGACAGCACATTTACAAAGAAGTTTCCACGTGGACTGTCAGTTTTATTTTGAAGATCATGACCGGAAAAGCGATATTGCGTTTTTTGTAACTTGACACCAGTAGTAGACAGCAGCGGTGCCTAGCACTCCAACCCCCGGCTGAAATATCACCTCGGTGGAGAGTCTCCATATCTCCCTCGGTGTGTGTGGAGCCAGGCACGGCAGGGCTCCGTCACACCCGGTCTGTAACCGGTGTCCGGAGGATGTGGGCCTCCGTGTGTGTCATATAGCAGGTGAACCGCACTGAAACTGACCGGCTCGCAGTTTTATTCCTTCATGTGAGTAACCCTGCTGCTTAATGCTTTGGGCAAGAGAAGTGATTCGAACCGGTCACACGCCAAACTCCATTAAAAATCTGTTGGTTTAATGTTCATTTGCTTTTCTGGAAAGGTGCACACAGCGTAAGGCATCATCACATACTCAGTGCCATTCTTTATCCAGCATACAGGTGATGAATAAATACGTCCTTTATTTATTTATTAAAAAAGGATTTATTTTTTGTTTGGGTCTCAATATCACAACGTGTTCTGATGAGGGGACATATAGGGAATGGCAGATGAACCAAACCTATGTTTAAGCAACTACAGCTTATTGACGATGGAATTTATGCCGAATTGTAGAGGTCCTCACATGTAATAAAATGTCTTTAGTTATATTATATCAGACACGCAGTTTTACCGGCAGGTAAGTTAACATTAAATTGCCAGATTTTTAAATGAAGTTTGGCATGGTCTACTCGAGGCGATAGTCCGTATCCCATGACATCATTGCATGGGCTTTCTCACAGCAAACGGTTGCTTTTATTTTTGTCACCCCACCCCCCTCGATTTTGACTCTGTAACGTTGCTGTACAGAAGAATCAAGCCGGTACGTTGGCTGTGAGACACGATGTGACATTGACATTCATGCGGTGCTCAACGCATAAAATGTATTAACGTGACAAGCAGCAGACCTTAATGCTGTATAATTAGCATGAAAATGTTTTCAGATGTATTTGTGGTCAGGCCGTCATAGAGGCAGAGCTTCATTGTATGGCAGAGTCATTATAGGGTACAAGGCAGGAAGCTGCTCCCATGTCTGAACAAGCTAATGCATTATTTGTGAAGCTTCTATATTTTAGAGCAGTTTTGCTATTGGGACATCTCTCTGACATCATCTGTAGGAAGAGACAAAACTGACTTTTCTTTTTTATTCTGTTCTGTTCTATGTTTGTGTTATCATTTGCTCTATCCCACAGTCATTCTTTATGATTTCTAATGTTATTACATCACTATTGGACATGACAGCTATATTCTTCTGTTCTATTACTTCTCAGTGTTTGCACTGATGACTCCACACTGCAATTATCTTCATGTTTCCATTTAAACAGACAACAAGTGCATTTAAACGTTTGATTTCATTTAGCATTAATAAAACCTGATCTGTGCTCTGATCCCAGCTTCGAGGCCATGCTGGTGAATCTCCCACAAGGCCGTGCGTTTCTGTTGTAATAATCTACTATGCTGACATTAGAGAGAGACGTTTAAGATTAGATTACCCGGCCTGTGTCCTACGTTGCTTTTGGGCCACACAGTAATTGGGTTATGTAGGCACATTTTCTCCTGATCCCTATCCATTGCACAAGCCTGTCTGTTCATCTCCTCGGCTGTATCCTTCCTTCTTTCCTCACCCCTAATCCCTCCTCTTGCACGGCTTCTACACTGGGCCGGAAAATGTAGATTTGATGATGATTTTGAACATATCTCAAATAGTAGGGACAAAGTTACGACTGGACATGGAGGTTCTGAAATATCATGAAGTTTAAGGAAATTTGTTAAATTCTCTGGAGATGTTAGGGACTTTTGCAATGTATTTTCTGAATTGTCTTATGAATGCATTAGATGTTGTTGTTCATCCTGACTGGATGGGAACTCAGACCTCTTAATGTAAGATGGAAACACAACCTAATCAAACCAGGAAGGAAAGAACCAAAACAATGCATAGTGGTTTATAAAGCAGTCAGACTGGAAATTTATCACAGCGACAATAAGTTCATCCTTGTCTTGAGAATTTCAAGGTAAACAGTAGAATTCCACTGTTCCATGTTACCAAAGTAATCTACCAAGAATGTGGGCTAGCACATACTGGCTGACCAATGCAGTGCCTTGTCCGATGATGTTGCATTTGTATTGCAGAGGGCAACTTATTTGTTGGAAGACCTGATGCTTTTTTGCCAGAGCCCTCAGCGTCAGAACCCCCACCACCAATGGATTGCTCTCTTGAAACGAATGAGGAGGTTACCTTTTGGATGCACCATAATCTCGTTCTGAATGTGGCCTAAACACCTTTTGTTGTATTCGGTGCATTTGCTTTGAATTAAGGAAAGGCCATTCCAACATGTTTCTACATTGAGGTTTGATGAACTTTGTGACATTTAATGACTTGGAGCACTGGTTAAGAGTTTATTTGAATTCTTCAGTTCGAGGATAATTTGGACTCCCACTTTTGACTTGGTTGCACAAAAGATTAAACATGACTATATTCTACTTTCTACCCATTGTATTGTTTTGTAAATAAGACAAAGCCTGATGATGGTTGTTCTGTCTTCTTTCCCTCAGACACACAGAGCTTGGTCAATGGGAATCACCAGGCCAGCCCAGTCCAGTCTCCCCCAGCTCCTGGAGAGAGAGTCCAGTCTGAGCACAGTGCAATCGTCAGCTCTATTGAGAAGGACCTCCAGGACATCATGGACTCCCTAGTCATGGATGACCCCCAGCCTTCTTCCTCGGAGGGCAAAAAGCCTCCTGGAGGCCAACCCATTCCCCACTCCCCTCTGTCGCCCATGGTCAATGGAGGGGGCCGGTATCTGCTGTCCCCTCCTACAAGCCCAGGGGCCATGTCCGTGGGGTCCAGCTATGAGAATACATCCCCTCCATTCTCTCCCCTCTCGTCCCCCTCAGCGGCCAGCAGTGGGAGCTTTACCAGCCCGTCTCCTAGTGGAGGACCCCAGGACCAGAGTTCTACTCTGCCACCAGTGCCTGTACGCTCCTCTAGCTACAACTTCACCACCCAGCCTCCGCCTGTACCCCAGCCACGGACCATACTGCCTAACTTCAGCAGTGGTGGGGTGGGCCTGAAGGTTCAGGAGAGCCCCAGGCTGCAAAGGAAGGTCTTAACAGAGGCTCCTCCAAGCCCCAAGCCAAGCCGCAGAGGACTAGGCCAAGATGGATCTGAGAGCCCCAGACAGACCCCTCTTCTGTCCTCTAATGAATCTCTCAGTAGTAGAAACATTGTGCCAAGCAGCCCCAGACTCACTCCCAAATTCCCCACCTGTCCATCCCCGTCGCCCTCCAGTCCCAGGACCAAGACAACCACAGTGCTCCAGGAAAGGCCTGCCAGCCCTTTCAGAGAGCAGACCAGTCTAGCTGATTGCTCCCTAACCTCCAGCCCCTCCAGGCAGCATTCCCAGCCTACCAGAGCCTTCCAGCCTCCCCTGGACCCCATCGTCCACATCATCCAAGGATCGCCGCTCCAGCAGCATCCACGTTCACTACAGCCCCCTGAAAGCCCTCGCATGGCCAGGAGAAACATGGAGCTGAATGGCAGCAGTGGAGGGGCCAGCAGTATGAGAGAGTTGCCACCTCTTAGCCCCTCAATGGCTCGGAGAGGGGTGCTGGTACTCCCAGGGGCACTTCCAGGGACAATCCCTAACTTGAGGACTCCAGATAGCCCCTCAAGTCTGGGAAAGTTTGTCCCAGAGAGTCCCAGGCTCCGACGCAAGTCCGGATCTACATCCGAGGAGCCGATGTGCAGCAGGGGGATCCGAGCCCGCAGTCCGTCGCCTACCTCTATGATGATGGAGGGTGGTGGTGGTGCGGGAGTACGGAAGGCAAGCTTTGGGAATTCCCTGTCACCCGCTTACAGTCTGGGTTCCCTGCCTGGCTCGTCCCCTGTAGCCAGCCCCAGGACCCACAGGAAGATGTCTGCAGGGAGACCCCACCCTGGGATGAGGGAGAGGAAAAACAGCATCACAGAGATCAGCGACAATGAGGACGAGCTGCTGGAGTACCACCGACGACAGAGAGAGGAGAGGCTTCGAGAGCAGGAAATGGAGAGACTGGTGAGTCAGGAACACACGTCACCAGGAAACTACTGCTATTCAGTTTACATTTAAAAAGAACACATTTCATTCATGTACAGGTTACACAGTTTTGACTTAAAGGTTAAAGCAGTTTTACTTTTTTGAGCTGATCTGGAAAATGCCAGAGTTTTTTAAACATGACTTTGGGTCAGTTTTACAGTTGAGTTGTTTTGTACCAGATAGCTTAATCTTAATCCTATCAGGGTTTTTCAGGTTTAGACAGATATTGCGATGCTGACATTGTCGTTTTACTAAATCATTCATTCCCTTGGGAATAGGGCTGAAACCAATGATTATTTTCTTTATCTATGAATCTGTTGAGTATTTTTTGATTATTTGTTTAGTTTATGAAATGTAGAAAATAGTGAAAAATGACCATCACAAGTTTCTAGAGGCTGAGGCAAAACCTTTTAATTGCTGGTTTTAGTCCGACCAAGAGTCCAAAAACCCAAAGATATTTAATTTACAATGACAGAAAACAGAGAAAAGCAGCAAATCCTCACTTTTGACAAGCTGTTTTTTTCCTTGATAAATGACTTGGTTAATCAACTATCAATTTGCTGAATCACTTACTCAACTAAGGTTTTCAGTGCTACTTGGAAAGTTAACCCAAAGTTACACCTCTGTATCCTGAAAGGCCAGACAAACAACTGAAGTCCAGTTAATTGCATTTATATAGCCCACAATCACACATTTGTTTTAGAAGAGTTTACAATCTGAGCAACATAGGAGAATCCACTTTGTACTTGCAAGAGTGTAAGACTGGAGCAACTGGAGCTAGCTGGTATTGACATTTACAGTGCCCTTGGAGGAAAATGCAAGAGGACTGATTTCAATGTTCTCTTTTTTTCCTTGATGGAGAATGAAGCTTCCAAAAGTGGAGCCGTTTACTGTTCCAGTTAAGTTCACCAGTGACCTGTTCACATCAGCTGAAGAATATCAAAATGACTGAAAAAACTTGTACAACCAAAGTCTCATGTATGCAGTGCTTACTTCATCCCCTTTTCACTGGCTGAGAGTCCTGCTCAGAACTCTGGACAGGAATGAAAGGATTTTGAAGAACTGATTTATTTAGCAATATCTTGGGTGTTTTGAGGCATACTGATCATACTTACTGATGAACCTTGGATAATGCTGCAAGAGTAGTTTGATAAATTTTTGCTGATTTTTCTTGTCACAATGAGTCCGGTGAAATTAGTTTAATGATATGAGTTGTGATTTGGGAGCATGTTACTGAGGATCATCAGGCATGTAATAAACTTGGCGGCTGTGGCTCAGGAGGTAGAGCAGATCATCCATTAATCCCGTGGTTGGCGGTTCGATCCCCGGCTCCTGTCCATGTCGAAGTGTCCTTGGGCAACACACTGAACTCCTCCCCAGGCATGGATGCATGGCAGCTCCGTCACTATTGGGGTGTGATGTGTGTGTGAATGAGAAATCTGTAAAGTGCTTTGGGAACCATTAAGGTTGAGTCTATTTAACTTGCCTCAAGCACCTTCTGACCCATCTAAAATAATGTCGTTAGTATGATTATCAGTAGATTAGTTCTAGAAGTTTGTGATGAGGAAGGGAGTGTACAGATTGCAGTATCTCCATGTTTGTTTGGAAAAGGAGGAGTAACCAGGCCCGTAAACCATCTCAGTGAACTGTCTGTAACTTGGCTTTCGGCTGTCTAAACTGCTGCTGACATGCGGTCTCATGCCGCCCAGATGATCCCATAGCAACCGCATTGTTTGTTGTCTCCTAAACTGAACAGAGGGGGGAGAGAGCGGCGTTGGACATCTTGAACTTGTCTGCCAGTCTGAATGAAACTGCTGAGACAAAGTCCTTTTTAAAAAGCCTTTATATGTGTTTGTGCCTGTGTGAGACGGCGTTTGTCCGTCCTGCTAATTACAAAATGGGTGTGTCTGAGACTGAGTGAAGGCAGCTCAGTTGGATATACTGGGACGACATGCCCTTTGTCTCTGTGTACCAGGTCATGTTCTGATACCTCCCATAGAGGCATGGCAGTAAAACAGTGTGTCGGCAGTGCCAGATCCATACACTGAGACTGTGTTTGACACTTAACAGTGATGTTGGCTGCGCTAAATGCTACAAGGCCAGAGAGAGGCCCACTCAAGTTAATGGTATTGTCAAGACAGGCAGGTCTGTAGATCAAAATTAAAAACACAGATGTTTTGTTTCTAGTTATTGTCATATTTTGTTAAGATGCTAGTCAGCTGGTCAGTGTTGGGGGAGGTCTGGCCCTCACCACATAGAGAACCAAACCACTCCTGTGTTGCCATCTGTCGTTATGGTCAGGGCTCAGGTTAGGTTATGGCTAGGCAACGCAGCAATAACCTGGGGTTAGGGTACCCCAACATACAGAGTGCTGAAGTCACAAATGGGGCTAGGTTCAGGGTTAAGGTAAGGGGAAACCCAAATCGACAGGGAAACAGGCTTTGACATACATACAGTATAACATCTGCAGAAGTAAGAAAACCTCATTCAAAATCACACTGACATTTGTAATAGCGCAAAGGACTAAAGATCCAGCCCTACAACATACAACTTTCATTCCACATTTGTCTTGACAGGAATGATCCATTTTTATTTAGTTGATCTAATATTTCAGTTTTAGTGGCTTTTAAAAAACACAATTTCCCACAAAACCAAGACCATCGCAAGTTCAATATCAGCTCAACAGACTAAGGCCAGATGAGAGGCGACCCATGAGAATGAACAAGGAGGGGCATACGCATTTCTTAGACAGGAGAGATTACAACAAAACAGCTGGAAAGATGACAGTGTGATGTATGTTGATGTATGATATACGCACTGCCATGCTGGAAACATTTCACTGGAGCTGTAGTTTTTGTGTATGCTAAGTAATTGTTTAGCTTCATTAAAACCATGAAAGGTTCAAATTCTAACAACAAACGATGTAGTAGATACTCATTGATCTTGGAATATCATTAGTAAACACCCGAAACACCTTTAACTTTTTCTGAAAAGCCAAATAAAGTAACCCTTGAGCCACAGAACAGCAGCTAGTCTGTACTTGTATTTTCTTTGCACATTTAATTAATTCAATTGCTCAGTGTTATTTTTGGCAGTTAACTGTTCATTTAAAGGCAGTAACTTATTCAACTATCACTAACCTAAAGCACTGTCATTAGGATGGGTTCAGTAAAGCGTTTTAGTCTCTTTTTATGGTCTACAAGCTTTTTCACTCTTACAACAATAACATTTGCAGAAGAAACACTAAGTTGCAATTTCTTGACATGATGTATAATACAGGCTGTTCGCACCTCTAGTGCCCATATTAGCCTTCACATACCCTAGTCAGTCAAACCCTTTGTTCTAGTTGAAAGGTTATTAGCCACAACAACCTTTGGACTAGTACAACTTACAGGCACTTAAAAAATATTGACATTAGATATGTGCAAATAGCTTGTGGCACATAAGGTCGGGAACACATTCATGTCAAGTAAATAAGGCATACAGGGACAAGCGTGGGCTGCCTGAGACACGGAGGCAAGATTCCTCAGCAGCCTGTTATGTTATTGTATTTTTCGAATGCAGAAACTCGCAGCTCTTTGAGGAGGCAGGGCGTGGAGCTGCAGGGCCTGTAATTAGTCACAGTTGACTCACTGTCATGACAGATTTTTCTTGCCCCAGAGCGTCTGCATTTAAATCATTTCACACACAGCCTGCTACTCATTCACACAACTGATTACCAAAAAACAAAGTTATGTGAACAGACTCGGAGAAGTTTTTTTTAGGAAAAAGAGTCTTATTGTGAAATCAACAGGAGTACACAGCTCAGAGGCAGCAGGAGGCTGCTGGGAGACAACGACGACTACTACTTGTTCTACTTCTTCTACTACACTAATACACTTACTGATATACTTGGACTTTGAATGGGTTTTGCTCTGTTGGTGTTGTTTAAACACAGTTTAATTACATTGTATAATTGATTAATGCCCCATTGGTTATGTAGTGCATAGCCTGAAATATTTATAGTGTGGCATTCAGGCTTTTTCAGCCTAATTAGTGGAAGTCTTTAGGAAATACTGAATACCTTTTTGAAATACAATTTCAAGATATTGAATATTAGCAAAGAAATATTGGCAGCCTCAGTTCAGTTATATTATAGATTTGAAAGTTTGAAAGCCCATATAGGTCAAACCATGTCCACCATTCACACTAACAGTAGTTTGACAAAAACATTGTAGCTCAAGGTCCCTTTACTGGCTTTTTCCAGAGCTTTCAACCGCATCTCACTTATGGAACTTTGGTCACATGATAACAGGTGACTGTATATTGGGAGGAGATTGTAACCCCTGTCTCTGATCAAGGATGGTCTTTGCCGTCGGATTTGATGAAGACCATTAGATGTGGTCGAAAGTTCTGAAAAAACTAGCTAGTGGACTATAGCCTGACCAATACTGGATTTTTGAGGCCGATTACTGATTTTGATTTTTGGGAGTTTCAAAAAATTAAACGATGATATGTCAGCCAATAGTCATTTTTTGAACATAAACATAAAACATGAACAAACAATCTTGATATGGATCTTTAAAATCCTTACATTTTTTAAATTGTTTTTAAAGAATTATGGCCAAGATGCATACTAAGCTGGACATTTTATAGTGTAAAAATCAATGTTTTCTGGTGTAAAAATCAGTGTTTTCTGGTGGGCAAACTATGTAATGGTGGCACTGTTTCTAAATTACCTCAAACCTAGTTTGGAACTTCTGTACAGCAGTTTCTTGTTACTTATCGGCCGACATACACACTGATACTGATATATCAGCAGTAAGCGCATATTGGCTGATTTATCGGCCTAGCTCTCAAGTGGACCATGAGGGGAGAGTTTTGGGAGATTTTTTGTCTAACCAGTAAAATGATCTGTGAATATACTAATATGTTGTGCTTATATTTATATTCAGTGTTTCCCAAGAACGTTTTGTTAGGCTGGTTAGCTCTAAAATAGCATTTAGACCATAATAGGTCGCACAACTTCTAAATCCATCATGAGGACAGCAATAATATGATATTAAGGCAGGTACTGATACTGGTACCTTTGTGCCTACTGTAAAACACACTGTATCAACATGATTAAGAGTAGGCTTGAAAGCTCTTCAGCTTCACATGTGAAATTGACATATTCTTTGAAGAGTCCTCAGAAGAAGGTGAAGTGCAATCAAAGGCACTTTGAAGATGGTGCAAAAGGTCCAGTTGAAGGTGCTGCTTAGTGTTTTTTTTCTCCACCCTTTTACAATGAACACGTCCTTGGTTCCTGCTTTTTCATAATGACTGCTGAGTGTTTTTAGTTTGCATATGGTTACATTGCACTTCTATTGGAAGACTCATTTGACTGGTTCACTCATTTTTCTGTGATGCACTTTTTATTCACGTTTTGTGTTCAGCACAAGGTGGATGAAATGAAGTTTGACTCCAGCGGCACGCTTCAGGTGGCACAGTGGTGCTGATGTACAGTATTTCATGTACTTGTTGTCTGTTTACATGGCTCATTATCCACTTAGGATGTGGTTGATAATGATGATGTGAGTACTGGGCATGTCAAGTGGCATCTTTTTATAATGATGTACTAGTGAGAAGTGTATGTGGTAAAACAGTATGCAGATATATCAGACAGATATTGAAGTTCTTATACATATCAGATATCATTGGTTGATTATTGGAAGCCACCGATTACACACATAAAGGTCAGTTTATTTGTCATGGTTAGTACTGCCTGGTCAGGATATCTAAATTTTTAAACTCTGTCTCTCACAAGTCCCCTTTAACTTTGTAGAAGTGCTATACTAAATCACTGGAGTGCCCCTTTAACCTGAACAGATTCTCATGCAACATTGTGATTGGATCCCACACAAGTGTGCACTTTATATTATTATTCTGCCAAGTGTTTTAGAGCGTTTTCACACCTAACCTGTTGGTTTTGGTTAAAATGAACCCTGGTATGTCTGCCCAGTTAGTGCGGTTCGTTTGGGCAGGTGTGAACACAGTAATCTCACTCGGGTGCGGACCAAAACAACCGCACCAAGACCCTTTAGAGGAGGTGGTCTCTGTCCGCTTCCAAACGAACTCTGGAGTTCGTTCGTTTGTGGTGGGAATGTGATCAGACCTCGATCCGACCCAACTACTAGGTATACTCTGCAAGTTTGAGCTAAACAGCTCCTGTAGCCAGGTGTGCTTTGCATTCTGGGATGCGGCAGAGCCTGCAAACTGTTTCTAGTAGTAGCAGCAGCAGCTAGCTGGAGAACAAACCAGAAATGTTTCTCTCACAGAAATATGCATTAGTCCAGAACGCAGGACCTTCTGCCTGTATTTACATTACTTTAAGCGGAGTTAACGCTGTCACGTGGTTTGTAGTGATGCATTTTAGTTCGCTTGGATTTTTCCTGTGTGAAAAGAAACTGAACCAAGGGGAAAACGCTCCGTTTACAAACTCATCAACAGATTTGGACCAGAGCAAACCAACCATAGGTGTGAAAACGCCCTTGGTTTCCCATGGTGTTTCAGAGGACACTTTTCCACCCTGACAAGAAAAAAATAACAGGCAAAACCCTGAATAGTCAAAAAGTTTAAAAAAAAAAAAAGTGTCAATCTGAAATATCAGCTGTGGGTAGTATCATTTGAAAAAGAATGATACCAGTGTCAAATGACAGGGAAAACTCCTTAAACATCATTCAGTTCAGCTTCATTATGTTTTCCTTTGGAGCCTGGAGGTGAGCCCTCTCTAATGGCCAGTCTGCAGGGAAGACTGTGTCCATCTGATCCAAGCTGTCCAGCCTGGCACGGCTCTTTCCACATGGCCGTCTGACTGACACGCTGTCTTGGCAAACACACTTGGCATATGAACCGAGTCGCGGCATGCTGCGTCTGTGGCAGACACATGCTCCGCTCTTCTGTCCACCAAAGATGACCTCATCTTTCCTATGACGTTAGTTAAGATTACACTGTTTTTAACGAGCAGACTATAGGTTCCCTTGTCACTTTTTCTAACACATCGGATCAGCCCAGTATGTGTCTGCTTTATAAAGTGAGGTTTTCTCTGTCCTAAAGCATAAAATGCCCAGGATAGTGTTGTGTGCAACTATCATTGCAAAACATTTCAGCAGCTAAAAAAGCTAGAAGGCTTCTCTCTCAACTCAGAATAGCAAATGATAAGGAAGCTAGAATACCACTTTGTCATATGCTATATTTGAGTTGACTTTGTGAGTTTATTTTACACAGCAATACATTATCTTCTGTTTGATTTCCCACTCTAATTAGCTAGCTTGGCTTGGTTGTGTGGTGATGGCTGGGAAGGGGGCAGACTGAGCCAGGAGATCTGTTGTTGCAATCCCTACTGGTTGCTGCTGGAGGTTGGTAAAGGTCACAGATTGCTCAATGCATCTTTAATAAAGGCCTACACGAGGCTTTTTCCCAGACACTCAAGTCTCTTTGGACTCAAGTCAGGTTTTTTTTGTGTGGAATTGCCCTTGAAATATCAGGGATGGAGCTTCACTGCTGAATATTTCGCCTTAGGCAGAGATTTGATTTAGTGGCAATTTGAAAGGAAGTTCAACTCTGGCCTTTATTATCATCATACAGCAGACCGACACCAGCAACCTGAACCGGTCTGCCCTGTCTCCTCTATCTTTTTCTGTCCTCCCTTGTCTTTCTTTGTGTCTGCACTGCCCTGTCATTTTCCAGCCCAGCAGGATGTCATAAATGTCGGCAATGTCTCCTGCATGCTTGGCATCTTTGCTACTGTCCACGAGGATCAGCAGCAGACCAAATATACCCTCTCACTGTCGAACAGAACACCACATATGTATACCAGCATCTTGCAGACTACAACCAAATATATCCAGCTACTGCGGGACACCAAACCTGCCCACCTAGGCTTCCAAATATATCCTGCACCTACACTGATACTGAGTGCTGGACAAACCCACTGACCAGCGGCTATAACTTTATTCATGCTGAAGGGGAGTTTTTGCAGAATTTCACACAGTTTTCTGTACTTTTCTGCAGAGGGAAAAAAGTACACAGCAATGAATGTTTAGACTACAGGATCAACCTGCTCATTTGCATGTTTGTGTCAGTGGTTCAAATCATTGCGAGGCAGATTACTATGATTTTACTATGATGTTTTTGGTTGCAAACTAAACAGCCTGGAACAGATAAGACCGCGAGTAGACTCTATGGCTCTTTATCTGGGACAGCGATAAATCTGTTTCTCTGCCTGTCTGAAGGAAAGCTGCAGTAATCCAATCTTGAGACAGCACCAACAAATATGCCTCGTGTGGATTTTCTCTGCTGAAAACAAGCGCCAGATTAGGACACAGCATGTCACTTGCTGCAGTGTTGCTTTGATTCTCTCCATAATGTTTAATTGATCATCAGAGGACATACAGCAGAGGAGGCAGGTGTTTGAAGCTTTAGCTGGAAACTAACTTGGAGTAACTTGTTATCATATTTTAAACACTGTAAGCACTCTGTAACTGCAGCAGTGCAGCCTGCTGTGTTGTGACCTCTCCACTAGAGGGGGTCATCTAACTGTCAGTACTACGGTGGAAATTCACCCCCTGATATAGATATTAGAAACACCTTTTAAGCATGCTGTTCACTTTGTCATACATGTCATTCCTCTTAGACCAGTTGGCTTCAGGTCATTTCCTTTAAGCTGTTTGTCAATAATTGTGTATATGGTAACATATTGCTTGGAAATTATGAAGACCCAAAATGGTTCAATATTACATCAATAAATAAGACATCATGAAATGAATAGTCATATGAATAAATACAGACAATATATATAGTCTAATAGTTTGATGTAATCCAATAAGTCTTGGCTGTTGGTTTGGTCTGAATGAGCGGACAGCCAATTACATAATTGGCTCCACCCTGATTGTCCTGATTAATAGACAAAGTTTGTGATCAGAATCAACATTAAATATGAAATAAAATTCATTTAATATTATATTATTATTATTATTTGATAATGTCTTATTTATTTATTCATTTAATGTTGAACACTTTGGGTCTCCAAAGTAACAGAGGTTCACAGAGTATTGTAAGCATATCAAGATTGCATAGTCATGATTATAATCGGAGCATAAAGTGAAACAACACAACAGTGGCATATTAAAAATGTATTTTAATGCTAAAACCTATATGTTATATATTTTAATGATTGTTTTCACACACTATCCTGGAATCACATTATCCCAGAAAACCATGTTGAGGTCTTCGAATGTCTTGTTTTATCTTATCAACAGTCCAAAATCCAAAGATATTTAGTTTACAGTCATATAGGACAAAGAAAAGCAGCAGATCCTCACGCTGGAGGAGCTGGACTTAAAGAATCTTTGGCATTGCTGCTTGAAAAATGACTTTAAAATGGAAAACAGACATAATGAAGCTGAATTGATTATCATAATAGGAGATGATTCATTTTCAATTATTTAATAATATATTAATTAATACATTTATTGACTAATCGTTGCAGCTGTAATGTTTGTATATAGTTTCTTTCCTTACATCCGTAGAGAAAAAAAAATATTCTTAACAATATCTCAATATTTGTCGCAATAATACAAAGGCAGTTCCTGAATATATGAGTTGGAATCAGTAGTATGTACACAAACAAACCCAGAAACATCAGCTAAATCATGCAGTCTCTCAGTGCCATCCTGCAAAGTAGGGAAACAGTCTTTCTTCTAACCCACCACTAACAAAACCATATGATCTGCCCCGCTCCATTATCCCAGTCCCTCACCCATGTAAGACTTTAGCGTATCTAAATGTTATGCGGGCTATATAAGTATTTTTTGACCAGCTAAGCTAAATTGGTCCAGTTATTATTGCTGTCCAAATGAATTTCAAACTCCCAACTCAAATGTTATTAGGGTAATCAACACCTTTTTCAGCGGCCTCCCTCCTGTTATGTAACACCTTTATACTGACTCCTGGAAACCCCTGATACCATTCAATGAAATATATGCATCGCAGACCACTTCAGAGGGTTGCTCTTATCTGATGCATTATTAAACAGTCAAAAGAGAAATGATTACAAGAAGTCAGATTAGGTGCAAATATGCAGCAAATTTTAAGCATAGAAGTGCTTCAAAGCATGTTTCAAACCTGTAATCTACACCCAGAAGTTGTCTGCATTTACCGGCTGAAACCAAAGTCATGACAGTATACCTTCTGTCTGGATTCAATTTATCAGCCTATTTAAAGGAAAGCCCAGTCAGTGCATACACTGTAAAGTTGTATAAAGTTAGCCCCTTTGCTTTTCTTAGAACCAACCAGCAAGCCGCCTCCCACTTGAGGAAGTCCCCACCCATGTTGATCTCTAACTCCGCCCCTGTTCACACAGATCCCTCACCTCCTCTCACAAAACCTGGGTAGGGTGGGTGGTAGGCTGGTCTCCATCCGTCCCAAAGTAGTACAGCCAGTTGTGAAATCACTTTAGAGTACAGGAGGAGCCGTGTGGAAGCACCGGGAGCAGCAACATCTTCCAGTCCTGTTACAGAGCTGTAGTATACAGATCCTGAGTGTGTGTGTGTGTGTGTGTGTGTGTGTCATGGACCGGTATCATGTGCTGGGTGGCAGCAGGAATGTACCGGCGCTGAGACAAGGTCAGAGCAGGGAGCAGGCTGTGGTGTATCTGCTCGCCATAGCTAAAGAGAAGCCGGTCTTTCTCAACAGCATGGCAGCACTCATGAAGGTAACCGATGCCGCTGCTAATATTAACAAAGCTCTGCCAGTTGTTGCTCTCCAACTGGATTTAAATAGACTGCGGATGCTCCTGTGATGGGGTCTTTGGTTTTGCTTTGCATAATATATTTACTGTTTGGAAAGGCCTGTTGCCTACATGTGATGCTGTGGTTACAAGCTTTCTCCTGGCTCAGTCATGAACAAGGACAGCTTTCAGGCCCTCGGACTGCTTTTTATATGGGAGATTTTATGAGTCGAACTTGAGGAAATATGTTGCATGTATTTACAGGTAGGTAGAAACTTGCAGTGTAGGTGCATTTAAAAGTGACATAACCAAGTGAATCAGTAGAATCCTGCAATATGTAAAAAAAAAAAAAAAGAAAACAAATCACCCAACTAAGTAACCTCTAAAAGCTACATTTTACCTCATCAAGTGCAGTTAACATGATTAGGCATGTACAAAAAAAACAACAAGCCTTTTTCCCAGAATCGTATTCTTGTCTAGCTAAAACAGTTTGTTGGGCACTTAAAGGAATAGTTTGACATTTATACATCTCAGATCAAAATGTCATAGTAGAGTCAGTTCAGCTGAAGGTGAATAAGTGAAGTATTGGACAAATGTACGACAGAAATAGGTAATAAAGTGGCAGAATACTTTATCAGGGACCTCATATATTGCAAAGATTGAGCTTATTGTAGAGAGGGGTCCAGAGGTCACCAAGATGTGCTGTGTGGCTGGCTCCACTGATGTAGTAGATTGACATGGAGCAGAAGAGTGGCATGTGGTTATAAAGATGATGGATACCAGAGATTGTTTTGGAGGAAAGAGGGAGGAATGTGTATGTTTGGGAAAGAGAGGATGAAGTTGAATAGAAAGGGGAAGCTTAAGTCAGAGCCAATGTTTAGGTTTAAGCTTGAAAATACTGCAAACCATAAAATCTGAATCAGATGAGGTTCCATCAGTTGAACTGAGGCAAACAAATTGGCTTTCATAGTGTCAAAATAAAAACATATTCATCAGAAAAATGGAAAGTAACAGCATAGTATAACAGACGGCTGGTGGTGTCCCTCAAACATTAGAAAAAAGTCAACAAGTCACGAAGTAAACAACAAGGAGACTGACTTGTCTTACTTGTCTTACAATCATCTGAGAAAGAATTCGAATCTCAGTTTCCCAGAGCCCAAGTAGACGTCTCCATATAGCTTATTGTGGCCAATCAACACTAAAAGCCAACACATTCAATTCATGCTGATATAAAACGTAAAAAGGCAGCAGATCTTCATATTTGAGCAGCTGGAACCAGCAAATGTTTGGCCTTTTTAGCCACGCTAGCGGCATGGCTCTATGTATGGCAATGTCGGCCTGTTGCTCACTTTGGCCCAGACTAAAATATCTCAACATCTATTGGATGGATTGCAATGAAATTGTGTAGAAGCATTCATGGTACCCAGAGGATGAATTCTAAAGACTCTGGCAATACCCTAGCTTTTCCTCTAGCGCCACCATGAGGTTCACATTTGTGTTTTTTAGTGAAATAGCTAAAATGGTGACATGGCGATCATTACCTGCTAAACGTCAGCATGTTAGCATTGGCAATGTGAGCATCTTAGCATGCTGATGTAAGCATTTTGCCTCACACAGCCGCTAGCATGGCTGTAGACTCTTAGTCTTGTTTCTTGATAAATGACTTAAATGATTAAGTGAAAACTTGTTGTTGATTTAATCGATCGACTAATAGATTGCTTATGCTATATTGTTACATAAACTGTCTGTTTCAACGCTACAGAATTCCACAATAAAATTCAGCCAAATGCATGTACAAAACCCCTTTGTGGAATGATCAATAATAGTTTTATTGTCAAATGTACTATTTGCAGTCAGTTTTTCTAATAATAAACATACAACAACTCCTTGGATAGTAACCTGGCTGTTGAGCTCCAGGCAGCTGTGTGCATCCTCCAGTTTGACAGCTGGGCAACTGTCTGCTTGGTACTGCTGTTTACTTTGGCTGGTTTGCTCTCTAAATCTCCTCTGGCTAAACAGTCTCACATGGATATACAGTACAGCTGTTCACTACTGTACCAACCAACTGCTATTGACTTATCCTTTTTGGGGGATATTGATATTTAGTCATAATTTCTTACTTCAAACTGTTTAATTTAACAAAGCTGATGCAACTGACTGCAGATCTTGCACACTTGGTCTCATCTCTATCCTATAACAATAATCCAGCCATAAGCCTGCTTATTCTCAGCAGCAGTGTTTAGAGAATGCAAGAATACCAGTCCAATCTCAAGTCTTTGATGTTCTCATCTTTACGCTGGTAGTGTTTGACATGATAACTGGAACCCGGTCCTCACTTTGAGAGATGCCTCCAGGGGTTGGATCCCAGTTGAAGTGGAAGCTTCAGCGGTTTAAATGCCAGCCGCCCCCACCAGGAGCAACAACTCCATAGTTTCATCTGGAGATCAGTGCCAGTGACATCAACATGGAGGACCACCAGCTTATTATTCAGAGACGTTGGCTGCCGCTGGAGAGCATGCTCATCCTATTCCCCCTGCCTGGCTTTGATGCTTATGTGTTCCACAGGGGGAGAAGAAAAAGCAGCAGCAGAAAATAAAATAGAAATATCTCTTGTTAGGATCATCTGTTTGTTCCTCCTCTGGGACCTGAACACGATGAACCCCTCAAGGATCAGAGTATGATCATGAATGGGGTTTGTTTTGCAGACTGTTATGGAGCGCTTGCAGATATATGTAGAGAATAAGGCTTTGTTGAACTTTCCCGGTTTAGTCTCGAAATACTATGCGCGTGAGATTTCTGTTTACGCCTGTGACGTAGGTGAACATGGCAAAGAAGAATACGGCTGTACACTAATAAAGTAACTGCTCTGATCAAAGGTACACAGGCGGGGAATGGCCCCGGGGCGCTCGGGGAGGAGGAGGGGAAGAGGAGGGAGGAACATTAAAGGGCACGAGAGAAAACAGGAGGCGCCGACTCTCAGGGGAGAGAAGGAGACACGAGGAAGAGATGCTGACTGCTGGGAGGATGAAAATGAGGAAAGTAAAGAGTAAAGCGAGGAGACCAGTGAGGAAAAACTGACAGAGTGAGATGTAGGATGTCATATTAGAAAACTGGCTACAGTACATAGGAGAATGAATGAATGGCATTATTCCTAATTGCTAGCACATTTATTATAGAAACTGTTGTTGTGTTTAACAAAACAACATTGTTGAATCCATTAAAATGCTACAAAGAGGAGACAGCAGTAATAACACTCCATAATTAGTTTAAAGCGACATTAACTTTTCAAAGATGAAATAGCACAGTGTTTTTCTTACAAATTTTATGTTGAATTCATAAGCAATTTAACGCACCCTTACTCTATTAAATACACCCTGGGGTTTTCGCACTACGGCCTTACTTGGTCTGGTATGACCAGTAGCTTATGGTGGCTAATGTTGGCTAATGTTAGCAAACTTAAGCTAGACATTCTTGTGTAGCTGACATTACTAAGTCCCTTTGACTTCTTGACTCTTCTCTACTTCTGCTACTGTTACACTGTGTTTGAGTATGTCGCAGATAAAAATTTCAATGTTTTTATTACAGTCGTAAAACAAGAAATAAACACATTGTATCTCACCAGGCGACATGTTTGTTGTTTCCAGTTCGTGGTCCCATTCCACTTGCTGTCAGTTAGGTCACCTAATGAAACTAGTGGCATGGGGGCCATATCTGGCTCACAAGAAAAGAAAAAATGGCGCCCCTGTTGAGAATTTATTGTGAAATCCAGCTAACAAATGAAGTTTTTATGTATGCTAAATTTGGCCATTAAAGTTACCCCCAGGTAATTTGAGTTTTGGGCCCCCGCAAAGCAACTGTCTCAAGAGAATCTTTAAAATAGAGATAAATTCAGTGTGCCATTATACTGTGGCCAGAAAAAAATGCTATTAAGTGGGCGCTATTATAAATGAAACCTTTGTTTCATATGCAGAGTTTTTACAGTTGTTAATTTTCAGGTTTCATTTCATATGTATTGCCTGTCTTATTGGTTCTGCCAGGCAGCCTCCTGAACAACATTAATGTCCTCTTGGAATATGTGTTGGTTTGTGTGTTAGTGTTACTACAGTTGTTGTTAATGTCTTTCGTATGTTGACTGCTGTTGCCTGTATGACTTGAGTCTCATTTCAAGTTCACAAGTCGTAGTTTTATAATTGTGTCACCAATTTTGAAGTTCCACCTGAACAACAGTTTGTTTGGCGTGGAATAGCCACATTTTGAAATATACATCATCAGCAGCAGCTTCAACCTTAAAATGTCTTTATCAAACCCAGTTGTCATGAGAGCCACCCACTAGGTGAGACATGGAGGGCTGTGGAATGTGTGAACTGGTGTCTGGGGGGTGGATGCAGGCTGGAGCTTGGAGAACTCTGGGAACCAGGCACTCCTCCACAAACTCACGATTGTCTGGAAGTATCACCCCCCACCCCCCTTCTTATAGACACGGAGTCTAGAGGACTTTGACCCTGCACTAAGGCTTTCTGTAAAAACTCACGTGTATGGGATTTACACTAGCCTATTGTTGCATGACCTAGTTGACTAGTAGTCTTGACAGACAATATAGGAATTCAGCAATAAGAAGACACATTTCTAGGACAAATTTTTATAGAAAATCTGAATTGTTCATTGTTAATTTGTTCTACTTTATACAGTACAGCAGCAAGTCAGTTGCTTCTACTTAAAGTCTGTACAAAAAGCTGACATTAGTGATGAATCATCGAAGGAAAGTTTGTGTTCACTGATGGTTATTAAATATTACTTCAGTGTACGACTACACCGTTTTTCAGGAGGTGTTTAGCAAGCATGGCTAAACTAAGCTTTGAGTTTGTGTGTATCACGTTGTTGGTGGTTTCAGAGTTGGGATTTGGGGTTCTCTAAATGCCCTTGTAACACAGAAGGGCTCACAGAGCTAAAACGTGCAGGACAACTATAGATAAGCTGATAATATAGAGACTTCAGGTGATATAACACAACGTCTGGTGACCATATGAAACTTGAACTGGTTATTATCTGGAATACAAATGGATCATTTCTGTGCTGTTTTAGACCAGACACTAACCATTTTCTTAGCTTGTTAGCTCACTAAATATATGTTCAACCCGTCTTGATATAAACATTAAAAAATAGATATTGTGTCCAGTGATGTTAAACTAGTTGCTATAGCGTGTTGACATTATATGTTAATATTAACATAATTTGAAACAACTGGCTCAGTGTAGATAGCTATGTAGCTAGCAGGCTAGCTTCTTCAAGTTACAAGTAGGGAATAGGCTAAGGCTAATGACACGTCACTTTAGGCCAAATACAGTGCAAACAAAAATCGATATAACTGACTATTATACGTAATATTACTAAATGGATTTACACCCACTCGACTCGTATGTTTTAGATTACCTATATCTCATTTTCTTTATCAGCTGTTTAGCCTTTATAGCTATGCTAATTCTTTTTGCTGAGCCTGCAGATTTTTCTATGCATGTTTTATTGATTTTTTTTTTTTTTTTCAATGTCAAGTGTCTTTGTTCTGAATGTTTGCCCTCAAATAATACAACACAGTTAGTAGTACATACTGTAATTGGTTATCTTAACAGCTAACTTCCTGGTGTCCATTTTCGGAATGTGCTGTTTTTCAGACTTTTTCCAGAAATTTTATTTTGCCTTGTGATACCTGCAGATACCCTAATGATCACAAATAACTAACATTATGCATGCTGGCCTATTTTGGCACCAGTGTTGTACATGATGTGAAATCTGTTGGTTTAGCATACTGTAAGTGAAGATGGCAGTTTCTTGTTTTGCGCACCTGCCATTCTGACCATGGAAACAGCTCTGATAGGAGTCAGTATTAAGCCTTTGGTTTGGATGTGAGAAGCTTCTCCAAACAGCAGGTGATTGAATGTTGCCATGGAGCTCTGTCACTAACAGCCTCTTATCCTCCCGGAGGATGGGGGTTTGTTTTTACGGTGGTGTCACAGAGGGGGGGTGTTACTGGCTTTTAAAAGCCTGTATTTGTTCATCTGTTTTTTCACCAAGCTGTCTTGGCTTGAATGTGTGCCTCATTTCAAGGTTTGAGCTGTTACTTCTCACAGTGTCCATCATGAGAGTGAGTAAACCAATATTTTCATTCTTTATTCCAGGGTCAAGGTGAATATTTGACAACAAATGTTAGGTTAATGGTTGGGAAACCTCTTTTTATGGGCTCATGAAGTTAATTTAAAAAACAGGAGAAGCTATTTGCTATATTTTGTGAAATATTTCTTAGTCATTCACCAGGGCAAACCAGAAAGGCCTATATTTGCATAGCCTCATGAAACTATTGTAAAATTATATTGTTCAAGCCAAAACCTCACTGTTTCCAACTGGAACATGGGAGCTTGGCGTCTGGTAAAAAGGTTTGGATTAACACACTGACCTGTTGTACCACCTTGTTCCTTCCCAGCCAGCTCTCGGAGCCCTAAGGGACCTGCTAATGATATCTTCATAAAGAACTAAATACTAAAGGATTTTTAGTGCCTGTGGCAGCAACAACCTGGGAACATAAAAATTCCTCTGGCATTTAAATGACCCACATGAGAACACAGAAAATATGGGATTCACGCAAATCTGTCAACATGCAGATGATTAGGAGCACAGTTTGCATATGTCAGGTGTCAAATTTGATGCTGCGTCAAGTTGATTTTTGTTGAGGCCAAACACATTTAATGGTTTGAAATCTGTCTGTGATCCTGCTACTCATCCATCACACAGGTTTGGTAGCCTGAAGGCTGTCAGGCAGTTAAATAGTGCCAGCTTTCAATCAGCTTTCTTGACAAAAACGAGACGGGCGTCAGTGGTCTAATCTGTGTGTATGTTCAAGCAGATGTTGAGTGGGAGGACTCATGAGTAGTTGTAGACTTGCCAGAAAATGTTTGAAGTTAGTCTCGTTTTCTCGTGAATATACAGCACTGTTCCACAGCCCAAAGGGGTCTTTTACTCCCACCCACGTTAAAAGCTAACTGGTCCCAGATTACAGGTTGACACTAATGGTAGGGCTGTAGCTCCTAATCATGCAGATGCTCCCTCAGTGGGAAATCTATTCTCACTGCAGTGTGAGGGAGAAGATACACCAGGGCAATTATTTGTGGGTGAGAACAATTTTGCTGCCAAGTGTTCCTACACGTCAAGAAACAGATTGAGCCTGAACAAGATCATAAGAGCATAAAGTAACACAGTGCTTCTTTGTTAACAACATGCAAAAAATAAATCATTTTTGTGGAGGGGAGTTCCTGATGATTCATAGTTTGTGTGATATGATATGAGTTTTTCAAAGCTATTTGTTCTACTAGCTATTCTAATTCTAATGTCTAAAGTTTGCCAACTTTAGCTAACATTAGCCACAGCTAATCTTAACTCAAGGTCCATTTACTAGCTTTTTTCTAGAACCGCCAACCGCATCTCACAATCTTCCTCTGCTGAGAAAGACCTTGAGATGTTTAGTAAAACATCCACTGTTGAGTCATAAGAGCCATCTCAAGGTCTTTCTCAGCGGAGGAAGATTGACATACAAGCTGACACAAACTTCTATTTATGACCTTCCATCATTCACTTCTTATGGCAGCATCTAAAGTAGTCCCTGCCTGGTCAATTGCAGACATAAGCATTTGCTTTTTTAAATGTTACTGTTGGCCTATAAAATCAGCGTATAGTGTGAGCATGTAGTACAGGAGCCAATGATTTATGAATGTGATGATTCCTCATCACTCAACATCTAAGACCATCCTCCAAACACCAGTATATGCCTTTAAGGCTCACAGTGTAGCTGCCGTCCGTGTGGCTCTGCAGACCTCAGAGACGCTGTGTCTGCAGCAGAGGGGTACAGCAGCAGACAACAGCTGACATTTAGAGTTCAGAGGTCACCCTGTATGGCGCTGGTCTGCCAGGGACCCCATAGGTGGGCTGACCCCTCATAGTGACAGCTGGACAACCATGCAGCACCCGGGGGAGAGGACAGTGTGGGTGGAATTCAGCTCAGTCAGTTAGGATATTTGGGAGATGGAAGTTGTACTTTTATCGCCAGCATTGTCAGCATCCGACCTGCTTTCTGCTCATCTGTCTGAGCTGTCCATCTTCAGATCAGTCGCTGGTTCAGCCCCACCAATCAGCACACAGACAGGAAATGAGATTGCAGGGACATATACCCTACCATGGCTGGATGTAATTTTAAGTTTTAAGTTTAGCAGCCTTTGAGTCTCCTCACATATATGTTATATTCAAACATAGGCTCAGGTTTAAATCCATTATAAGTCACAGTATGAGAGAGAGAGTCTGACGATGTGTTTTAGACCCCGATTCTGTTGCTGTGTTTCAAAAGTCAAAGGGAAAAGGTGAGAAAAAGGGAGATCTGTCAAACCCTAGTCTGACGTCCCTCTTCGGTTGTGTTTGTTTTTCCACAGGAGAGACAGCGACTAGAGACCATCCTAAACCTCTGTGCTGAATACAACAAAGGGGAGAGCACCGGCCTGGACCCCCTAGGCCCAGGGAGGACAGGTTTCCCCGGAGGGCTGACAGATGGCTTGGGGCGGAGACCGTCCATGGAGAATGTCCTAGGAGGGACACTGTCCTCAGCCGCGCTCCGCCTGGTGCAGAGACAGAGAGAGAGCGACGAGGAGAACCTGAAGGAGGAGTGTAGTAGTACAGAGAGCACTCATCAGGAGGTGAGGGCATCTCCTGCTCCCAGCACAGCATCAGCACTGCACAATGGAGACAGACAGGTCAGAGGGAATGCTTATTTCCCAACAAAGACGCTTTCTGCATGCCACTGTGGAACCAGCATGTGCACGTGATGTGCTTGGCTTTGCCAAATCAGTGGTTCTTAAAGTGAGGTTCAAGGACCATCATGGACCCTTCAGGGGTCTCCATGGGATCCTGAAGAAAGGGAAAGTTTCATTTTACCAGAATTAGAACTATTCATCACCCATATTAGCCAATGCATCTGAATGTCTGTTCATATGATATCAGGTTTAACCTCTCACCATTATTAGCTCTCCACATACAGTGTAGAGCCACTGAGGCCCAGGTACATGCAGGTTTTCATTCGAAACATAGTGTATACTAGATGAAACACAGAGACGATGGATCTGCTGGTAACCTCACTGCCGGTATCTTAAACTGTCTTTTGCTCTCACCCTCTGTTGCTTTTTCAAGTCATGAAAAACAAAAGAATACACACAGATTCCTTACATCATCTGATTTAATTCATTTGTACACTTTCAAACAAAGTGCAGTGTTTGATTCAAATGAAAACCTGCAAACCATGATTGAAATAAGTGGTGTACACAGTTGTGCAGCACATTTGCATACCAAACGAGAAGATTCCAAACAAGGATCTGATTTGCAAAAATCGCATTTCATGTGGTTTTTTTTTTTGGTTTTTTTTGCTGTCCAGACTTTCTAAAATCAATCTGGATATGCCAAAAAGCAGATTTGGGCTGGCAGTCTGAACAAGGCCTCAAAGTAATGGTGCGGCATGAACCTCATTTATCAATCACCTCCTTTCTGTGTCTGTTCCCTCGTGTCAATTTCTTCCGTCTCTCTCCAATAGACTGTACTATGTATGTCGAGCCATTATCTTATAATTTTGAATTTTAACTGACCATTTTTGTACCAAAAGAGTTTTATTTTTTTTTTAGTAGGCTGTAAAATCCACCTAAACTGCATTTAGATGTGAGACACTAATGATTCCCCTGTGAACCACAAAACACCACGAAAGTAAAAACAGTAATCATAAAAGAAATTCATGAATACTTGTGTATAAACGGAAGTTTAAGTTAAGGCCCTCCTAGACTTTATTTATGTACAGCACTGTTCAACAGGCTGATACAGCATCTGACATGTAATATAAGGTGTGTACATCAGTCTCTCCCCTCCTCCCCTGGCTCCACTTCCTTTCCTGAAAGCCTGACCTCCTCTGTTCTCTCTCCCTGCAGCATGAGGACTCCTCCAGTTCAGGCAGCGCAGGTCGCCTGGAGCTGGGTTACCTGGAAGACGAGCGGGTTCGTGTTCTCGCTCGCATCGATGAGCTCAAAAACCGGCTGACAGAGCTGGAGCAACAACTCCAGGAGTCCAAACAAGAGGTAGAGTACACAAAGGGGATGCTTATGGAATATTATTTGACTTCAGTCTAAACCTAGCAGTAAAACACCTCCATTTTTATTGAACTAAAACATATATATATATATATAAGAGACAAAGTGTCCACAGCAGCAGTAAAAGCTGAATCCAGTTCATGGTCACATCATCATTGCTATGTGGTTCTGTTAGTCTCATAGCTCACTGTTCAACTTTTATTTGGCCCACTCTTGCAGGCGGAGATGGAGCGTGCCCTGCTGCAGGGCGAGAGGCAGGCGGAGCTCGACCAGATAGAGGCTGAGACGGACATCATCACTCAGCTGCAGCACAAGCTGGACGAGCTGGAGAGCGCCATCCAGAGGGAGAAAGACAAGGTACAGAGAGCAGTGGATAAAGGCTGTGTGGGGTGGATATATATACAGCTCACTTTTAACATGCTTTATTTGAATACACCATTTACATTCAAGTATACGGGATTCAAATATTTGCTGAGGTTGTGTACATTCTCTGACACTTAGAAAGGAGAGAGAGCACACACATACACTCACTGCCTGTGCTCCTAAACAGTCACATTCCCTACTGGTTCGTCACTGTTGGTGTCCTTGCACAAGTCAGCATTCCTGTCTGTACCAAGCATCCTTGACTTGGAGAATTGAATGTATTGCACAGATAATTACAGAACTGGAAGCCGTATTCCAATAAAGGACTGGATTAACCTCCTTGGGTATTCTCTCTTGCATGTTTTCACCTTAGTGGTTTGCTCTCAGGTCAGCTCTCATCTGTTTTCTCCTTAGCTGGACTCCGCTAACTAACCAACATCTATTAACCCCTAATCCTTCCTCTGCTGTATGTATCTCTGATCCACTGTGCTCACCTGTTTTTTCACTGTCTGCATGACAGACCCTGTGGGCCAGGAATCCTGCCCTCCTAAGGCGGTTTGGGCTCTGTAGTCTTTGGTTCTGTAGTGCACGGGTTCTGCAAGAGACTTTGAATAAGGTGTTCTGGTAGTGGACAGGGGAAAAACTACTAGCATGTTCTTTGTATTGGTTTTAGGGGGGTTCTTTTTTTCTTTTTACCTGCACCCACCACATTTTAACTGTAAAGAAAGTTTACGTTTAAGTTTCTTGACTTTTTGTTGTTAAATTGTTGTTAAAACCAGCTCTTGTAAAAGTTCCAAAGTCCAAAGTTTTTGTCTGTGTCTCCCAAGTGTCCCTGTGAGGGTTCCACAGGGTTCCCAACAAAATGTAAAGGTGTCATTCATGATCGTTTTATTGGATAAGTCACTGAGTCAGTGAACCAGGAACGACGGCTTTGATCCGATGCCTTAGTGTTACCTCAGTTCCTACACTATAAACCTCTCTTGGAATTTTGTGCCTAATTATGTCCAAGAACACAAGTTATCTTATGTGGGAATCCTTCTCACACATTTGGCATGGAAACCCCAGATGTTAGTAGAAAATTAGAGGTTAAGTTCTCCCTGAACCTGTGGTTCTACTACTGACTATAAGATTTTTGGCATTATGGTATAAAAATGAATCAGCGGTGTCTCTCAGAACTGATCAAAGCTTCACCTCGACTCTGAAAAGACAGTGAAACTCCTGTCAGTGCTGGTAGTCCGGAAAGACCTGCCAACCTTTTCAATTTTACACATCAAAATGAAGATGGTATATAACACTAAAGCCGCCTTGGGTCCAACACAGCCAATAACAGCAAAGTTTGTAGCTGTTGATTGATTCCTGAGCTTGAAACTGGAGCAGCACCAAAGAGACATGACGTTTCTGTACTTTAACTGGAGAGCATCCGAGACAGTGTCACTACTGTCAGGTTAACATCACTCAGAATTATTACAAGTGAGTTTATAAATGTTCTGGGGCCAATAAATGTCATGTAAATGATGGGGCAATTTTCTCACAGCTTATTGAAGTTAGATTTGTCGGAACATATGTACATTCAGGATGTTTACAGCCAATAATCGTCAGTGACACACAGAATGACTTTAGCAAGTCCTGGGGAGGTAGTATCTATTACCTCAAATTAAATGAATTGAATTGTATTAAGAAAATGTGAGAGTTAGAATGATCTTCTCTGCTATTGTACGATCACGTGCCGTCTATGAATCCCAGACTCCCAGTTATAACATCAGCACCTACTTCCTGTGCCCGACACGACGTGTCTGTTGCTAACACCTTACAGCTTTTTATTTGCATGGCGTGGATTTTGAGCAGTGTGTTTTTTCTCTCTCTCTCTCTCTCTCTCTCTCTCTCTCTCTCTCTCTCTCTCTCTCTCTCTCTCTCTCTCCCCTCGTCCATCCATCCTGTGTGTGGGTGTGTGTTGTGTCTTTCTAGGAGAGGGCTAATGTTGAGGCCGAACGCCGGGCCCTGCAGAGCCTCCAGGAGGGCTACGCTGAGTTGAAGAACCAGCTTCATAACTGTCCCGAGTCCCTGCGGGAACAGTTGCAGGAACAGCTCAAAAGGGTGGGTCGTCAAACAAAAGCACCTAGACCCACCACCTAAGGCCTTTGAAACTACAAAACCTGACCCAATCTATCACCACACACACCTCCCCTGAAACCAGTTACCATCCCACCCACAACCTTTTAGTGAGCAGCACCAACCCAGCTCCCTCCAGAATCCAGGCACAGGGTTACCTTCTTCTAAACTGCAGGTGAAGCACATTGGCGTTGCTCACAGAGGCAATATTTGGTTTTAAGCACCAATTTTAAATTTAGAATTTGCAGTATCTGGTGTTTTAAAAAGTGTAGCGTCTTTTATTTCAAATGATTATAGTATTTGTATCAGTGTAGACCATGCACTGTATTCTGCCCTACAAAGGCAAAACGCAGTAGCAAGCGAGATTGAGTTTAGACCTGGATAATATATTTGATGAACTGACATTTAGGTAACTTGGTTAGTTAGTAAATTTATTTCCTTAAACTAACCAGTTACAATGGACAAGACAAGGGGAAAATCTGCGTTTTGTTGGTTGATACTGTTTTTCCCCTCAGTATTCTGTGAAGATTATCCAAAGGCAGACTGCAGTACATGTATTTTTTAGGTATTATGTGTTGTATTATGACAGTGATTTTTTTAGGGGGGTCAAATAATCAGCCAGCAAGCCTGAAAACTTTAAACCCTTTTTCTCACTCTCACCACTTCTGTAGTTCCTGCTCTCTGCCTTCATAGGGCAGTAGCCTATATGTGCCAGCACTCACCACATGCCATCGCACATAGTGCTACTGGCACCTTTAACCCTTTAGCAGGGGCCCGCTACATATGGTTTACAAACACACATGTACACACGCACTCAGTGTATTTATGAGGAGCCCTCACAGACGTGCTGTTGCCACTGGCAGCAGGAATTTTCCCTCCTCAAGACCACACCTACATGCTACTGAAACCCTTGGGGTCGACACAGGAGCACACAAATGACTCCTGGTCACTTCAGCTGCTAGTGATGCATTTTGGTAAAAATGTGCATCAGGTGATATTGTTGCGCCGCACTGCATGTGTGAATCTGATCTGCATCTCTTCTGTGATTTGCCATGGCTCGCATAATTTGTATAACTGCTCACTAATCAATTAACATAGGCCCTGACTAGATCCATTCTCTGTCTTCCCTCGCTGCCATCCTGTGACTTCTTATATGGAAATGACTGTTGTTGTTTGGTTTACCACTTAGACAGTAAAAAAAACAGAATCATTATTGTAGGCTACATTCATGTGTTGACAGTGATGGATGTTCTGTGTGCAGAATCAGACACTGTGATTCAGTTTAGCTCTATGTAGAGCTAGAGTTTTTATTTAAATTGTTTGGCTCACATTCAGAGAGGAGTTTGAGATCTCATTTTACAGATGAACAGGTAGGGATTTCAGGCCCAATCTGCAGAGCATAAGTACATTTCAACCTTAGGTGTAAAGAAGAATAACCTGTAAACCACTTGCAAAAATGAGCCATTTTCATCTCAGACTGCATGTCAGTGAAGTAACGTTGCAGGCTGTCAGCTCCTTCACAAGTGCTAGAAAGACTCTCAAGAGCCTTCGGACTCAAACACTCATCTCTGCTGCTGACAGAAGTGCTATAAAACTTAAACTTGTCAGCAGCTACATAGTGACATACTGTAACAACAACAGGAAGGATGGGCTGATACCCGAGATAAAACTCAGTATTTTAAATATAGATTTATTGATACATGTATTTTGTAATCAAGATAGTATTTGTGTTTACTTTATTAGCCCATATTGTAGGTGTTGATTCTTTAGCAGTTTAAGTAGAACAGTAGAGAGAAAGTGATGGAGGGAAGAATCAAATGACATTAAGCAGAAAAAAATCCGGTTTTTGACCACAAATCTTCCAGTGTGAAAAAGTTTTTTATGTAAATGGCTGTCCCTTGCCTCCTGTGTATTAGAGTACATGTAATTACCACACACAGCAGTAGCTGTGCTGCAGTAGAAGCATGTTCTTCATGGCTGTCCGCTTGACTGAGCACGGTGTGCTTTTAGTTCTCCCCAAAAAGAGCTTCAGTCATGCTGGGAAAACGTTTTAAACTATTTGAAATGTCAAAGTCAAGGTGTTCTCTGCTTTGCTGTTAGCAACGACGCTAGTCTGAAAATAGTGGATGGCTTTAAAATAAGCAATGTATATAGTGTGTTTTTCTGTTTTATGATGTAACCGCTGACGTTGCATGTGGGCCACCATCAGGACGGAGAGGCACTGGAGGCAGGAACCAAAAAGTTTGAGGACCTGGAGTTTCAGCAGCTGGAGAGAGAAAGCAGCCTGGAGGAGGAGAGAGAAACCATCAGCCAGCAGCTGTTCCAGGAGAGAGCAGAGTACCACAGCAGTGTGGCCAAGAGGAAGGTGAGGAAACACCTGATACTCTGTGGACCAACCAGAATACAAGCATATCTTGATTATAGTTTGAACAATGTGGATTTTTGTGTAAGAACTGAAGCAGCCCATGGCAAATATTTCACTGTGTAAGCAATGTAGAGCTTGAGAATCCAGTATAAGGGAAATACAGTGTACACTCATACAGCAGGCAGAGAAATAGAAGCCAAACAAGCCTCAACCATCTGGAGACAGTTTGCTTATTTACTCACTACAGAAGCAACGTCAGCACATTACTTCAATATTTCTTTTCAACAATTCTATTATTTACACCAACAAAATGCCACTGCAGACATTTGGCGTTAGTGCATGGAGGTTTTAAAGTCCATGGAACTGCAGTCATTTTAGTCATGCATTCATTTTCCTCTGCCACATCCTTCCACTCTGGTTGTTAGAACATTAAACAATACTTAACACAGCTCATGGTCACAGCTTGCATTGAAGACTGAATCCTTTCAGTGTTGTCTTCTTCAGGAGAAGGTGTCTGCTCTGGAGAACCAGGCCAACCAACTGGGCCTGCAGGCATCTCAGGAGTGTGAGCGGCTGGCCAAAGACAGGACCCTCACACTGCAAATGCTCCAAAAGGTACAGTAACCAGTTCAAACTTGCATTGGGAGTGCATTGAATACTGTTTCACCCAAACTGGGATTTTTGTAAGGAAAAGTACAACTACAGATAATTGCTGAGATCTAAAAAGGTTTACAATAATACTGATATTTTTGCCTTTAAGAGTTGCTCTTACGTCTTTATGTTGCAGGAGAAGGAGAGGCTGTCGGCCCTGGAGAAGAGGTACCACAGCCTGACGGGTGGAAAGAGCTTCCCCAAGTCCTCCACTGCAATGAGAGAGGTGAGAGAACTACTGAACCTATGCAGCGAACACAAACACACGTTCGCCCTCAGTGCTCATGGCCTAAAAACAAAAAGTGAGCTTTGAATCATAGCTGATTGCTCGCCAAATTTACTCCTTTAACTCGCAGTGATTTATTGGCGTGCAAACATGTTGATAATATTTTGGATCTAACTGTTCAACGCACCTGGTGTAACCAGACTAATCTAAAGCTTTATGTTGGTCATGTGTTTCTGATGTCGAGTTCTTGATGTTTAGTGTGTACTGCAAACTAATCCTTTAATGGTCATTACATTAGTGGACTATGTAAGAGTTTAACTCAGACATGTTGTCATTTGACAACCCTAGCAATGGACGGAACACCTGTTTAACTTTATCTTTAAGTCTTGAAAGATTTTAAAATGCTTAATTTTAACCGTTATGTTTTCAAGGTTAGGAATAAGCTTGAATTTGAACATACTCCTTGAAAAACGCTTGATTTTCAACATAATCTAGTGTTTCATCATCTACACAATCACTCATGGAAACCAGACATCTTTTATGATTTCAAATGAAACGATCCCGTTGTCATATTTGTTTGTTGTCTCCTGGCATTTATAGTAACAATTTAGATGTGATGATAAAGGCTTCAAGAGTCTGGAAATATTTGGTTTAGGTACTTGAAAAGTGCTTGAATTTTACTCTTAAAAAGCTGTACGAACCCTGAACTTGTATCTAGTGTCCCATAAGTTTTCTGTAGGCATTAAAAGCACTAATTCCTGAATTGTTGAAACAGGAAGCACTCCATATCAGTGAGGCTGACCTGTTGTTGGAGGATGTCCACTCCTCCCAGCATTCCCTCTGTCGAGCCTCTCCTTCCTACTTACATCCCTCCCCTCTCTGTCAGTTGTACCCCAGCAGCCCTACGGAGGTAACCAGATTAATGATCCCTGCATGAAGCCCGCTGCTTCCCCTCTGCTGTCTGTGCAACTCACCCCAAAGGTCACCCATTGTACTGTTAGTGTCCTGGTCACAGTCGGACTCTAATTGCACCTGCGACTTAACTGTGTCTGCCCGGGTTGCTTTATCCAGTAGAGCATAGTTTACAACAACTGTGTTAAAAGAGGAGCCAGCACAGCTTTCAGTTCAAGTTGGGTTTTGTCTGTTCCGAGCCCAGGGATGTAGTGGAAGATGCATTAAACCCACATAAATAAATAAATAAATGTTGCTGACCATGTTAAGTGCACACACTGTCAGCACGTTCTGTCAAACAGGAGAGTATATCATGACAAATCACTGCTTTGTAGAGCTTGTTTATGATGATTACCAGCTAGAGGTCCCAAGTTTAGCATCTTCTTATTTACCACTACATCACTGGTTATTGTAACAGCCAACAGAAGTACCTGTGTGTGACATCCTGTGTGTCAGCCAGTTGTGATGCTAAAGATGCACTTCCTGTTGCTTGGTGTGTTCCTGTTTGTCTGTCGTCCCATGCACCCGTACACCTTTTTAGCTGTAATAACAGCACTTTAATAATAATAACACACATAATCTCCGTGCTTGTGTGTGTGTGTTAATGTACTGTACATAAGAAGTATGGTGCAGTGTTATTCTCATCCTGTCTGAACATTGTTGGCTGTTGGCTGGTGCTCAGGAGTACAAGAAGCTGGCGGATGTCTATAAGATGTACGGCGGCAGCGGCCACCATGAAAGCAGCAAGCCCGCCTCTCACGGCCGCTTTGCCATAGATGCTGCGTTAGCTGGCGCCTGTGAGGTATCATCACTTCCTGCCTGTCTCTTTCCTGACTCGTTTCTGTCTTGACTCTTACTTTGTGCTCTCCTCTCTCTGTCTCTCCCCATCCTTCCATTTCCATGTCATGTTGCTCCCTCTGCTGGTTTTGCTGTTAATCAAACTGACTGTGCTGTTGGCTTTGCTGCTCTGCTACATGAGCTTTTGGTGTACGCAGCTTGTACTCAGTGCCTCTGTAGCTGCAAGGCTGTGTTTACTTACAGTAGACATGTAGGATCTACGACGGCATCATATCAGCAATACCGGGGGTTTAATTAGGGTTGGACTGATAAATGCAGGTTTGCCTTGAGGCAAGCAGAAGTCGGTATGTTGTATTAATAACTGCAGTTAGTAAACTGTAAAATTTAATGTCAGAAATATTCATTTTATTCTTCATTCTGAGAAACAAAAGTTTAGTTGTATAACATGTAGGGCTGGGTGTACAAGGTATGTAATAAAGGTATTTGGGGTGAATTTTAAGACCTTTATTTGGTAGCCAAAAGTAGAGACATGACAGGAAATGAGGGGAGAGAGAAAGATGGGAATGACATGCAACAATGTCCCTGACTGGACTCAAACCGGTGACGTTGCAGTTCATGGTCAGCACCTTCAAATCCCAAGGCCACCCCACCAAAACAATAATTTTATCAATAAGACCTCCATTGAGACATCTAAACATATATTTTTCTACAGAAGCATTTTTTCTGTTTATTTTTACTATTTTCTTACCTATTTATTACTATTTAAAATAAGCCAAACTTGACCGTTGTATCACTATTTAATTTAAGTTGTTAAACACAGAACAGCCATACAGTAAAAGAACTGAACCTAAATATAATACAGTCTCAAATGACCAAAGTTAGGATTTGAATGAGGAAATATCTGAACAGTTTTTGATTGGTTCCCAGTGATACCCAGCTGTAACAACACATGACAAAAACCCCAGAATAACACTGAATATATGAAAAGTGATGTATGCCTGTCTCGAGAATTAATCTGTAAATGGCAGCATGTTAGGGGTGAATGATGTGATAAGAGGCCAGTGTTGGCGGCGTATATCAGTCCAACCCTAATGCTGACTGTGAATGTCAATTGTGTTGTAAAGCAGTCAGTGTTTCCTGTCAGACCCTCACACCTTCATGATGCAGAAGGTCACTAAATGCACTTGATATGTTTCCCTCCTGCTGCCTGTCTTGCTGGCATGCCTGTCTTCACTCCTGTCTGTCTTTCTCCTCTCCTCTCCCTTCTCCTCCCGTGTGTGGGTGTGTGTGTTGCCTTTGGGCAGGAGTATGTGACAGTGGGCCAGTTAAATCAGATGTATGGGATGCCAAAGGTGGAGTCGTCCCCTACTTCCCCGCTTCGCCAGTGCCTGCAGTCTGGAGCAGTAGACCCCGCCTTCTCCTGCCTCCCCTCTCCTCATGGCTCCTCCCCCTCTCTCTCTGTGGAGGTGTGTGCTGTCTTCCTTCCTTTGCTCCTTTTTTCTGCATTTGTTTACCGGCTGTCACCAGTTTAACCAAGAAGTGTTTTTTCTTCCCCCTTGTTTTATTAGAATATTTTTAGAGATAAAATTATCCAGTCATTTGTGAAACAGAAAAATAAAAAAAAGAAAATGTAACAAATTGGTGTAGCAGACATATGATTTCTCCTCTCTCCTACCCTGTGAATCATCTCGCGACCCCTCAGATTTGTCTTGCAACCCCTTGTGGGGGTCCTGACTAGTCATGTGACAGGTGGACACCAGTAAAAGAGGAGTACACTTCAGTTCTAGCTTGCATGAATAAAAGATAAGAACTATTCCTAAAAATGACAAATAGCTTGAGAAGAGGAGCAGTTCTTTTAATAAAATATACGTCACCATATGATGCCACCATCATGTTACCATTAACGTTTGTTGTAGTCCCTCATTAAGATGGTGTTCCTAGACTAATTCAAATCAGTAACTAATACAATATCTGTTTCCCAAATTCATACTACATATAAGTTCTATACAGTATGTACTACATACTAATCGTCATAGTATGCTGTTTTAGCAGTTAGTATAAGATGGTTATGTAATTTGTTTTTAAATTTATACTAACAGGAAATGATACGATGCATGTAACACAAAACGTCAATCAAACTGCAACTTTGAAATGTCAGTTGAACTCCACAAATCGAAAGCAAAATGTTTTTAATACTCACTTTTGGTTTCCAAGATCTTTCTGCAGCTGTTTCACCACTACCAACAATTTATTTCCATTTTTTTCCAGCTGTAAAGCAGCTCCTCCACTTCTTTTATGCATTGCATTGTGGGAGAATAATGTACATTGACAGCACGTTCAAAAATTGGTTTGAGTATACTTCATTTTGTCACTCATCTAGTGTGAACACGCCTGCCTAGAATTAGTGTGTAGTATGGATTTGGGACATTGCTAAAGTCACTTTGGCCAGGAATTATAGCCAATCAGGGCCAACCAGTAAAGTTTTGAAAAGGGAACAACAGACACGTTGTTGTTTTCCAATCACAGTGTCTAAGATATTACATGTAACAGAAGTAAGAACGAGTTCAATCCTACATTTGTTAAGTGTATCCCTCCTGTGCATAAATTATGTTATTTGTCCCAACAGAAATAGTTTTTGGATATCTATCTGTTTTGGTATGAGTGTTCTTAAATTAGGGGACCAAAAAAAGGGAAATCTGTTAGTGTTACTTACAGATGTACAGTTGGTGTATATTGCTTTAAGTGTTACAGGATAATAGACTTTTTTCCTGTCACTATAGAAGCCTGTGGAGACACTAAGACTCTAAGCCCTGTGATGTTACTGTATTTGTCAGAGTCTGGAGCTCTTACTGTCTGTTGTACTGCAGGTTTGCCTCAAGTCACAGACTCCCAGTGTTTCCAAAGATTCACCAGAAGTGGCTCACATTCATACGGCTGATTTTACTAATATAATCCATCACATTTGCTATCATGTGTATTGACGTTTCCCAGTGATACATTGAGATTGCTGTGTTAGAACTGAACTTGAATAAATCACTTTTATCTCTTCACTTCCACCATGAGAAGGTAACAGTTGTGCAGTAATGAGAAAACAAAACCAGATCTATTTAAAATGGTTATTAGCTGCATGTTAGTAACAGCTGTATTATGTAGGCAGCAGGTCTCGATCAGCTGTTAGCTGTGAGAACAATAGAGACAGAACAGGCAGTGGGGGCTTGTAACTGTGGTAAAAAATACTGAAACAAAAATAAATCTAGTGTTCTTTCAGTTATTGTAAAGTCTAAACTGTAGAGATACTGTATGTGTTAGGCACAGAGGACAGCTGAAGTGAAGTAAAACATAAAATTAGATGAAAACTTGCATGTTCTTGTGAGAAACTGGGTCATTGCAGCAGCAACATAGAATTAGAATAGAGACATGTAAAATAGGGATATAGCAGCTGGAGGGTATAAAGAATAATGCAGCTGACAACAATACTGTGTTGAAGATATTTAAGGAACAAGTATAAAAACGACTTATTTACAGCTTTTGAGGGTGTATAAAACAAATGTTTCTACCTTCTTCCTCCTGTCTTTGAATGCTTTCTAATCTCCTCCTGTCTTCTCTTTTTTTTCTTCCACCCTCTCTCCTGTTCTGTCTCTCTTTGCCACTCATCTGTGTGCTCCCCAGTACCAGTCTGAGGGCAGTAGGCCTCACCTCCCCAAGCTAGATTTAGAGCAGTGGTACCAGGAGCTGATGGCTGGCTCCAGCCAGCTCTGTCCTCCCCCTCTGCCAGCCAAGTCTCTGTCAGGCCGCAGGCCCGTGCTGCAGGTAGAGGGCCTTTCTTCTTTCTCCTCATATTTTCCCACTCTTTCTTCTGCTGTTTTTGTGTGCTGTTTTTCCTCTGCCAACCTTCAACCTGCTTCAACTTACATCCAAGGAGTGTGTGTGTGTGTGTGTGTGTGTGTGTGTGTGTGTGTGTGTGTGTGTGTGTGTGTGTGTGTGTGTGTGTGTGTGTGTGTGTGTGTGTGTGTGTGTGTGTGTGTGTGTGTGTGTGTGTGTGTGTGTCAAAGGAATAGAGAAAAGGCCTTTACATGTAAGGTGTTAAGTAATGCTGCATTCACATCATATGGAAAAGACATTCTTCCCCCTAGAAGCCTTTGAAAACTGCTGGAAGATACAGTTCACCTCAGCTTTGAGATGAACACCTCTGACTAAAACTGTCATTCAGTACAGAGAGGGTGTCTTAATTTCAGTCCGACAAATGAAAACAAACTGCAAAAAAAAGACCCGCCCATGGACACAGCTGCATGCAGGAGCTTTTTGTTTGGACTGTAGGGTCAGTGTTTTCTTTGGTGTAAAACACGAGGTCAGTTGATGTGTGTTAAGTTTGGAATAAAGCTGAGAGTAAGTGCCTGTAGCAGAAGAAGTCCACAGAAAACTTCAATCACCACTTAAATATAGTTAAAATGTCAAGTCATTACTTTGAACATCAAGTCATTCCTCACAGAATCTCCTGTAGTACATGAATGCAGCATTAACTTAAGTGGGCCTGATCAAAGAGCTGTTCAATGAAAGGGACGAGGTGGCTGTTGCAGGTGTGTGTGTGTGTGCGCGTGCGCAGCCTAACTCGTGTATTGTTAGTAGGCTCTTTGATACTGAAATGTATGCCGCTGATTGAACCTTGATTTATTAATTCCATCATTTTATTTGACCAACATCGGTGTTCAGTAGCGCTCACAGCATAATGCTAACCACACTTTTAACCCTTGTTTTCCAGCAGGTGCTTGCAACTCATCCATGGTGGATTTCGTTGTGCTTCTAACATTGTTGTGAAACCCCCCATCTGCCATCACATGGGTTTGTTTTAACATAATGTACCGTCAGCACAGATCTCTCCATGCTCTTTGTGTGCTTCCTCCCTCAGGTGTTCCGCTCTAAGCTGGACAGTGATCCGGGCCTGTCCCTTCATCAGCCTAAGTCAGGCTCTGCGTCCCCTCTGCAGCACGGAGGAGCAGCCACGCTGGGACGCAACACAAGCTCAAAGGTAAGGTTGTTCCTTTTCAGCAGGTGTAGTGATGTGGCCCTCAACCTCTAATTTAGTCTTAGATCTTCATCTTCTGTGAGAATGTCGACCACTATTCTCCCTAAAATCCAGGTAATTATTTAAACCCCATGTAAACCTGTTTTTTGGACATGTAATCCTAATATTTTGTCTGCTCCCTCTGACCCAGCAGAGCCCCCTGCTGGCGGCCAACAGCACTGGCAGTCTGCCCAGGAACCTGGCTGCAACCCTGCAGGACATCGAGACCAAGAGGCAGCTCGCTCTGCAGCAGAAAGGTAACTGACCTGGTCTGGCCCTGAGCTTCACACTCCTTCACACTCCTGAATTCATCACGCAGTGTTTATCAATCATCCTTTAATGACTCAATAACAACTAACTCAGCACTACATGGATGCCCCACATTCTCACCCTCATTAAAGTAAAAGGCTTTGTTGCAAATAATTAAAGCATAAATCAGGCATTAATCAGGGTTCAAGTTTGGAAAATGCTTAATTTTAACTGTTATGTTTAGGTTAGGAATATGCTTGAATTTGAATATATTTTTTGGAAAACGCCTGATTTTCTACATAATAAAGGAAAGCTCTTTCACTCGTCATTCATAGCTAGATAAGTCCTCTGTTGATCCCTTACTCTGGAAGTTAGGAAGCTTTAAATAATCATGATCGAAACATACAATCACAGTTAATATGAACAGCTGGTCAAATAAACAGTGACAACATACACTGTTTGCTGTGGGTATAAAGGAATTCTGTAAACTTTATATTTCGCAATTGCATTTATAGTAACATGTTAGATGTGATGATAAAGGCTTTGAGAGTCTGGAATTTTTGGTGTAGGTACCTTGAAAGTGCTTGAAAAGTATTGCATTTTACTTTTAAAAAGCTGTACGAACCGGGATTAATACATTGTGCCATAGTTATTCATAAATTAAATAAATACTCTTCTTAGTCACCTCTCATCATCTAGGTCAGTGGTTCTCAACCTGGGGGTCAGGACCCACTATGGGTTTGCCAGATAAATCTGAGGTGTCACGAGACAACAGGATAGGAAAGAAGGGGAAAAAAAACATTTGCTGCACAAAATTCTAGTTGTGTTTTCAGAAGTTCTGTGTTTTTTCTTGGATAATTGTACCTCTTCAGGCTTGTAAAAATGACCTGGACTTCACTGTTGGCTCATTTGTCTGTGTTTTGGTACAGTTTTTTAAGGCTATACCCTCACTAGCTGTTACACAGGTTTTTAAACCAATCAACATACACTAATGTCACTCAAGGTTCCTCTTGTGCTGGGAGAGTACCTACTGTCCCTGTTCCTCATGCCTGTGCTCACATGTAGAGCGTATTAATTCATCGTTATTAATTCATTCAAGCCAACATGTGGCTAATTAACCATCCAGACTAAAGAGAAGCAGAGAATTCAATGCCACAGAGAGCAGAACAGGCAGCCAGCCAATCAGGACCCTGTTTGAAAACATAGGTGAAGACCAAAGACTGTACAAACCTAAAAAATTCAAGTCCAAAACTTAAGCCAGTCTGGCAGGTTACTTTTATTGATTTATCCATCAAAGGCAACGTTTACCAGAACTTGACACCTGGTGGCTGTTAATTTCAGACCCTGTCTTCAGCTAACCCTCCTCTCTTTATCCTTCTCCCTCACTCTCTTCTATATCTGGTGTGTCATTAACTCTTCTCCCCCGAACATTTCTTTTCATCTCGTCTTTTGTCTGTAACATCGAACAGTCTTTCTTCCTCCATCAATCATCTATGAGCCTTCCTGCCGGTGGAGAATAAATCTTGCATGTTCAGCATTCAGTGAGCCCCTTCTTTGGAGTTATCGACCTGGGATATGTTTTCCAGATGAATCTGCCCAGGCATTATCAGGTGCACAGCTGCATGGGTCTGAAACGTGAGAAGTTCGATAGATGCTTTACTTTGTGGTGATGGGACTTTTTGCAGTTATCCTCCAGCTTGTGTTACTGAGACAGTACCTACTTTTATGTGTGCTTGATGGTCTTGTAGTTTGTGGGCTGGTGCTGGTTAGGGTTAGGCTTGGGATGACCTGCTCTATAGCTGGCATGTTGGTTTAAATGTGGTGATCGCCCAGCTTATCCGGAAACAAACGGACCTCTGCTGACTTGTTGATCAAGTTGCTTGCAGGTTGTCATTGTTCCATCTCCCACCTCCATTCAAAATCAGAACTAATCCACTGATCAGCACTCACCCTCCTCCCTGCAGGTCAGCAGGTGATCGAGGAGCAGCGTCGCCGGCTGGCTGAGCTCAAACAGAGAGCGGCGGCGGAGGCTCAGTGCCAGTGGGAGGCGCTCCACGGCTCGCAGGTGCACCTCATGACTTCGTCCTCCTCATCGCCCTCCTACTCCCCGGTCATGTCCTACAGCCCCGCACTGAGCCACAGCTCTGTGGGCCCCCCCCCTCTGGTTCACCACTCCATCCTGCACCACCAGCCTCCATCAGCCGGGGAGCAGCCCTATGACACCCTGAGCCTGGAGAGCTCCGACAGCATGGACACCAGCGTGTCCACGGGGAACAACTCGGCCTGCTCACCAGATAACATGTCCAGGTACAATGGAGAAAAGGCACACACACAGTCATGACCAGAGCATACTGACCAGGGATAGGCTAATATTGACCATTTATTCAGTCTGTCCTTTGAACCCATGAATCTGATTTAATATGATTGGTACATATGTATTATCAGCTGGTCAGGTCAACCTCAGCTTCCATAGTTTTAAAGGTTTTACAGGTTGATTCTTTTTGTATTTTCATGTATTGTCCACTAAACAAAATCACCACGCTCTGTCTAAAAATTCACATTCCTGTACTTTGTTTGTCTTTTTTTGGGGCATATTTTTGTGTGTTCACAACTTACAGGGTCTGGAACAGGGTCTTTCAATTACAGGGTCTGGAACAGGGTCTTTCAATAAGTAATGGGTATAGGCCCACAGTAGTATCCAGTATTTTTCATATTGTTTATATCGTATCAATTGTATTGTATACATTTTTGAGTCACAAAATATTATATTGTGTTCTTACAACAGTATTCTCACCTTGTCTGGTTTTCCCATATATTGTTCCAGTCGTCCTCAGTTATCTCCAGACCAGATTCTCCTTTCCTTTTGACATGACCCTTGAGACCCTTAACCATTTGCATTAATGTATATCTTGACCAAATTAGGTTGACTATCCTCCGCTTGTTTAAAGGGATTTCTTTCTTATCTGGTACTGTCACTAAATGCCACAGCAATGGATTTTATAATCAAAATGTCGGCTATTAGTGCTTTCAGTCCGAACACATGACTATCCATATGTAAGCTACTATCTGAAGTATTAAAATTAAAGTAGTATTAAAATCAGACCCTACACCCTAGACCACACACACGCACAGACAAAAGCAATCAAACAGAAACACAGACAGTGAGGCTGCTCCCACCAGGTGAAGTCTTTGTCCACAGGTCGGCTAATTTGTAGACCATCTGTTAATGTGGCCCAGCTGTGCGCTGGATTACAACAGCATGTTCTCAGCACCACCTGTTGTTCAAATACCTTTTATAGCTGTCAGGAGTCCAATTCCAGAAACAATTAGTAATGTTTTTTGAGATTTATTGGGATTTGTTCTGTAATGAACAGTGAACGGTGGGAGGGAGGAAACGGTAAAGCAGCAAAGTTTATGAGCCAAGTTTTGGCCCAGACACTGACTGTTTCATAGCAGCACACCAGTAACTGGCTGGTTTTTGCTTTTTTTTAATAAGTAGTTATTGTTCCACTTCCCAGCAATATAAAATACATATTCACCCTCCCTATAATCACAATTTCCCAGAGCCCAATGTGACAAGTTCAGGTTGCTTCTTTTGTTTGACCAACAGTCCCAAACCCAAAGACTCAGCAGAAAATCCTCACATTTAAGAAGCTGGAACCAGCAAATGTTTGACATTTTCGCTTGAAAAATGACTGAAACGATTAATCGATTATCAAAATAGTTGGCAATTAATTTTCTTTCAATCGACCAATTGATTAATCGACTAATCATTGCAGCTCTAAAATTAATAATAGCTATATGCCAATGGTTTACAAAGCCACACCGTAGAATGTACACACGTTTATGTGCCTGTGTGTGTACGGCATATTTCCAAATGGAACAAAGATTGTGAGCTATGGGACCTGTCATTAAGAAGCTACTATAGTTATAATGAGAATGTTGGTGAACACACAGACAGACGACGTCTATATTTGATCACATCTCCATCCTCATAGTACAATAACATACATAAAAGGGATAATGTACATTAATCAACATTCAAACAAATGTAAATGCACCTGAGTTAGCTGAAGGGCTAATTTTCGTCGGCAGTCCCTTTGCCTGATGTTGTTAGGCCTCCTAAAATAAAAATAATACAATATGTACAATAGTTAAAAACATACTACACTGTGATAGAAAGCATATACAACACAGTTAAATAACATAAATGGACAAAATCTAAATAGCATATGATAAGGGGTACTGTATGAGTTAAAGGTGGATAAAAATAGCATCAGTGTTGACATTGTTGATTCTCAATTTAGTGTTTTGAATGCTTTTGCACATGTCGGAGTACACACTGAAGAACTAGACTTTCCTTGGGTCTGTAGGGAGATGAATTCACAAATACCGTCTATCAAATTGCCCTACAGATATTGTTTGAACCCCACTTTGAAGTAAAAGGGTTAACTGAGTTTACATGCAGTGATGTTGTTATTAAATGTAGGCGTTGTTGCTTAGGATATGAAGGTGTCAGCATGTAGTATGTCAGAATCCCTTTGAGGGTTATGTGGTAACGCTGGGCTTGTGTTTGACATCAGTGTCGGAGGAGTGGACGCGCTGAAGATTGAGGAGATGGAGAAAATGCTGAAGGAGGCGCAGCTAGAGAAAGCCAGACTTATTGAATCGCGGGTAAGACACAACTTCAAAGGAGCATTACAGTAGGAGAACCTGATTATTCAGAATCCATACCTAGTGATGGATGAGAGTTCTTGCAGTGTTCCTGTCAATAGCTTTAAATTGAACATGAATGAATGAAGAAGCTTAGACTGAAATACAAAGACCAATAAAGATGATCAAATCAAGCTTTTTCTCCCATATTTCTCTTTCAGCTGTAGTTCCCGTCACTGAGCATCCATCAGTTCAGTAGCCCTTTAGAATTTTTCCCCTTATGAATGCAGCTCCTTTTTACAAGTTCTATTTATTAAGTCCGTTCACTTGATTTAAACCATAAGGCCACTGTTTTGAATCTGATTGGCTTGGTTTGATGGGTCATGAGAAACAGATTTACACAGACAGATTATGGATCTGTAAAAAAGTTTATGATTGTATGAACTTAATACAAAGCTCATGCACACCAACAAGTCTTATTTATAGGGGTGTTAAATCAGAATCTCTGACTATGGGTACATGCCAATTCCTTTATTTGATTGTTCCTCACTTACCTCACCTGGAATTCAAGTGAAATTCAAAATTTTGCCTGATCAAGGTCTGAGGACCAAGACATTGTTAAGAAAGTGAGTAAAAGTGAGCGGCAGTGTGCAGGATTTATTGTTGTAGTAAAGACAATCATACTTTAAACACACTCCTGGTTGCCTATTTCGTTTTTGTCTTTTTTGGGTCTCTGCATGTCTTTAGACAGCACTGCACACATACTGTACATATACAATACATTCACACAGTCGATCATTACTTCTCCAAATAACCAAAAGCTTTCTGTGTAAAGAAAACAGTGGCCAGCACTGTGAGTGTACATACATGTATGAATGTGAAGCTGAAAAGAGAGCACGCACTCTGCAAAGCTCTTCCATAGATCAAAAAATATATATATATTTGATGAAAGCGCTCTCCTCCAGGAACGAGAGAGCATGGCTCGCCGTCAGATGCTGGAGGAGGAGAGGAGGAGGAGGGAGGAGGCGGAGAAAAGACTGCAGGACGAAACTTTCCACCGGCAGCAGCTAGTGGAGAAGGAGGTCAAGATGAGGGCCAAGAACTTCTCTCAGGTCAGTGAAATGAGACATAATTGAGTCTGCATGGTGGAAAAGTGGAAAATGGCTCTACCTGTCTGCTAAAAACATGGCAGGGTTTTACAGATATGGGCTTCTGAGGGGGGGTTCCTGAAGCTTCTGGTAGGTAATACTTTGTGTCAGTATTCAATATCATTACATTTAACTGTGTCCATACCAAAGTAACACTATTTTCAGCTTTTCCTTCAGAATTTAAACCTGTGTTACAGCATTTACACCATCACAGGACACTAAGTCTCTTCATGGACAAGACAAAGATGCAGAAAATAAAACATATTCATACATGTGTGAGGTCTGATCAGAATATTCCATTATTTGCGATTGATCAGTCCACTTAATTTGTAATCAATAGCTGATATCTGAACAAGTACTGGCCTGGTAATCTCTCTCTAACTGACAGTGACCCTCCATGCTGTACTAGTAGTTTATCCTCCTGTGTTTATGCTCTGTCCAGGCCCGCCCTATGACGCGCTACCTGCCCATCCGGAGGGAGGAGTTCGACCTGCGCTCCCATGTGGAGTCGTCGGGCCACAGTGTGGACACCTGCTACCATGTCATCCTCACAGAGAAGATGTGCAAGGGCTACCTGGTGAAGATGGGGGGCAAGATTAAGTCCTGGAAGAAACGCTGGTTCGTCTTCGACCGCCTCAAAAGGACCTTCTCTTACTATGTTGGTAAGAAGTGACAAGACACAAGATTCTTGTTCTTGAGTATTTCGGTGCTACAGGGTCATAACTGTGATCTTTTTACTTTTTACTGTGAGGTTCTGTTCATGTAGCCAAGCCCATGTCACAAAAGTCTGGAGACATTTTCCTAAAACATTAGGCACCATATTGGCCCAATGTATATTAAAGCAGAATGCATAGCACATATTTGTGTAGCTTGTCTATCAGTTACACCCTCTCATGTCAGGCTCCTGAAGCAGTCAGAAGGATTTTCTCTAGCAGCTCGCAGTGTTATTAGACAGTCTGAGCTCTTCGACATGACATTCTATGACACTGGTAATTGGGCTTTTGGGTTTTTGACAGATGATTCAGTCTCTGGTTTGTTTCTACAGTAAAGATGGCAGGACACGTGTTTTTTTTTTTACTCATTCTTACTGGTCAGGGGTTGATTTCCTCTGTGGCAGCAAACATATTACATGAGCCTTCAGAATCTCCTGTATGTTAAACTGGGCTACCTAAACACGAGCTCCAAAAGACACACTATAATAAACAGACTTGAAGAAACTCACTAGGCTACAAGCAACCCATAATGCAACAAATGCAATCCAACATGTACAGTCTCGACACAAATGGAACATGGTAACCCTCTAGAAAGTAGTATTTGTTGTGTTAGATTGCATTCAGTGGTGAGGAAGTACTCAGAACATTTGCTTAAGCAAAAGTAGCGATGCTGCAATATAAGAATACCCTGTTACAAATAAAAGGCCTGCATTAAAAGTATGTAGCTATGATCAGCAAAATGTACTTAAGTACTCATAAAGCAGGAAATTGGCTGCTGTGTGTTTTATTATTATATATATTACAGTATATTAATGGATTGTTAATACTGATGCCTTAATAAATAGCTGTAGTTGGTTGATGTGGAGCTAACTTGAACTACTTTATATACTGTTATACTTAGTAATACTTAATAAGTATTTCCCTTTAAAGTGTAGTGGGGCTGAAGTATAAAGTAACATGAAATTTGTATTCAAGTACAACACTTGTAAATGTACCTGTAAATGTACTTAGTTACATTCCACCCCTGACTGCATTTGATTGCAAGGTGTTCCTGTTAATTTGTCCACCCTGTGTTACTAGTGGCTATGCAACACTCATGTGATGCATTCAATTCACGTGGGTTAGAATATTTTTCTGGGATATTTTTGTGTCACAGCAGTCAGCAGCAGACATTAGCACAACATTATAGCAACTATATACAACTGTCAGAATCAGGTTTTCACATACAAGGAATTTGCCTTAGTATATTGGTGCATAACAGTAAACATAGTAAGTAGAAAATATAAAGAAAGATAAAGCAAGTACTTATAGCTGTAGTCAGAGGTTACAGTTGTAAAAAGGTAAAGTAGTTCTAATAGGCTTAAACATTTAACATGTAAAGTAGCAGAAATATCCTGCTGTGGGTGAGTGGCAAATAGAACATGCGTCCTGGCCTTGAGCAGCAGTACATGTAGTATGAGGCGTGCATGGCACGGCCGTGTAATTTGATCTGGTGCTGTGAGCTCTGGGACGCTAGTTCACTGTCAGGCCTTTGAAGTCCTCAGAAGGTTCTGCTTAAAGCTGCTTAAAGCGTACCTTGTTGAAAGTGAGCCAGGGTGAGGAGGTGCACTGAGATTACTTTGGCAGTAGTTAAAATGCGCACAGCGCTGCACTCTCCGAGGAGGCTGATTGAGATGCATCGCTTGCCCTTGTCTCTTGACCTTGAACAATGAGCAATGAGAGGTGACGAGCATAAGTCATGAGTGCCGCTAATTCACGTTAATCAACCTCAACCACAACCAGAGTTTTGATGCGTTTGCATTCAGATGCAGTCGAATGAGATGCAAATGCAGGGCTATTTGAATGCTAAAGAGGTCATTAACAGATAAAAGATGCGTATTAAAAGGAAAGTGTTATTCCTCGAAATTAAGCGCTGCATTTCTACCTACTACTCTTAAGTTTGCTTGTGGAGTGTTTGTGCCTGGAGGTAGAGAGGGGTGTTGAGTTCCCCACCGGTTCCTTACTGCAGTTCTGCAGTGGCTGATGAAACAAACTGCAATGATGTACCAGAGTAGCGTAAGAATGCAGTCAAGTGTGAAAATACAATGAGAGCCCCATTGGTTTAAAAACAGAGAAAAAGTGCTGTGGTTGTCTTTTTCCATCCATCATCACAAACCACAAATTGGTCATGATCAAAGTTTGATTTCTTCTTTTTTTTAATGACCGTATCGTGTGTTCTCCCTGTCGTTATTCTAGGTGACATGGAAGTGATGCGCCTTGGCTTTTCTAGCCAAGAAAAGTCTGCCGTTGTCAATATTTTTTAAGTCTTTTAAACAAATGTACGTTATTTTCCCTCCCACAGACAAACATGAGACCAAGCTGAAGGGTGTGATCTACTTCCAGGCAATAGAAGAGGTCTATTATGATCACCTCCGCAGTGCCACAAAGGTATGCTGTGAATGAACTCTCTCTCATCTACTTCACAGTTTGTTTATTTCCATCTTACATTCTCTTTCATTTCAAACATGTTTCTGTGGTCTGCTTCTTTTCTCCCCCGCTTGTGCTTTTGCTTTGGCTGGCTGCTGTCACAGAAGGGATTTTTCAACTTGAATATGACGAGTGTATGTATCCACGCTCTCCGCTCACCCGTTTATCCTCACTGAACCCTGTGTGTCCAAACCATAGACTGTTTATCGTGATAGAGAATAGAAGAGGGTAACAAGCTCAACGGCTGATGATGCATGCTTAAGCCTCAAACTGCATTGAATGACCTCAGACAGTGCACTAGGTTTATTCTTGTGTGAGTTTGTCATTTGAATTGCTAATCCCACTTGACCCCTCTGTCAGTGTTCCCAGTGTAAACCAGTCAAGAACCTGCTTATTTATGTGTATATACATATGTATATATATATACATATTAGGGCTGCCAAGATTAGTCGACTAGTCACGATTACATCGACTATCAAAATCGTCGACGACTAATTTAATAATCGACGTCGTCGTTTATCTTTTGAAGCTTTGTTTTTCTCTCCAAACTGCCGCTGTAGCTTCCGCTGCCTTGTCTGCCTTTCTGTCCTTGACGCACATGCGCAGTAGTGGTAATCGGGGTCAGCCGTGATGTCACCGGAGAAGTTGTGCCCAGTATCAACAGTATCATGGCTAGCCGCAAACGGAGCATTTTATCAAAAGAAATTAAAAGAATGTGCAATGCAAAATCTGCAAGGCAGAACTTGCCTTCCATGGCAGCACTACAGCGATGCACGAGCATTTGAAAAGAAAGCACGTTGTTGTAGCTGAATCCGATTCAGTTTCTGACGAAGAGGGACAGTTAGCTGCTCACATTAACGTCAACAGTGAGCTACTTACTTATATTGATAGCTGTAAACGTTAACATTAACGACGACGATTTCATCAGCCTTAGCACACGTTATGCGTTTGCTGTGACGTTATAACAGTGATGTCATGTTTGAATAGGACATGTGATAACGCTAATGTTTTATAACGCTACGTTACAGTGCCAAAAAACACGTTCCTTTGTTACCAAGGCAACAACATGCACACCTGGGCAGGTAAATGTCCTGACTGAAGCAATCTGGAACATGTTGGTGACGGACATGAGACCCCTGTCCATGGTTGGCGATGAAGCTGCTACAAGCTGCAAAGTTCATTAAAAGTTGAATGGACTGTCATCTTAATTGTCTTTATTTTTTAGTTAGCACATACCTTAAACACTTCAAGCTGGAAGCTGATGATGGTTATATAAGAGCAGCTGCATGCTGGTGCTGCATGCTGATTAGTCGACTAATCGAAAAAAATAATCGGTGACTAGTCGATTATCAAAATCAATCAAAATCGTTTGTGGCAGCCCTAATATATATATATATATATATATATACACACATATATATATGTATATGTATCATTGATTCTTTATGATCAGGGCGGCTTGACTTGACACGTCTTTTTTTTTTTTTTAATCTCCAACATAAAGCTGAGCTGCTGCTGCCTCCTCATCTTCAGTGTGTTTGTGTTTGATGGCCTGTCGCAATGCACCACACTCTGACTAACTGTGTGGCTCTGATCAACTCTGGAACTTTGATTTTACTTGTCACTTCCAATGTCACGTTACAGAGGAAAAACTTTAAAGTCTGGTGCACTTAGCAAAGACAGAAAGATGATGGTTTAGAAAAGGAAGTGTGTAAGGATTGCTCTTCCAAAAACTTGTTGTCATTCCCATATTTCCATGATATCTGTGCAAATTGGGGATAGACTGTTGTGTTTTTCATACACCAATTCATTTACAGTACCATTATTTTTGGATTAGTGCTAGACAGTATTTTGTGCTGAATTCAATACTGAAATTTGCAGGTATTCAATGCTTCTTTGTATTTCTTAGAGCTGAACTAACCCCAGTTTGTGCCTCTCATGCATTACCATTACATTTGAGTCACAGAGCTAAGCATCCGTTTAAAAAAAAAATAATAAAGACAAGAAATACTTGATGATCTTTGAAAAACCCAGACGGTCTATAACACTTTATGTTGTTTGGAAAGTATTTCCAAAGTCCCTTTCCCAAGTTGCACCTGTTTCCTAAGATGGTAACCAGAAATGGCATACTGCATCTTGCTTGTTCTACATGACGCAAGAAGAAATATGAACGTTATTTTTTATAAAAATATGAAATAATAGAAGGTAACATCAATATAGACAAATATAGTAGAGATCTAATGTTAATTATTGATCTTGGAAACAAAAATGTATTTAATTGATAGTAAAATTTTTACGCTTTGGTTCCCATTGTACACACTGAGCAAAGACGTGTCATTTTTGGCTCCCATTTTTGTTTGAAACAGAATTGCAACTTGGTAAACATGTTAAAAATCGTTTTTTTAAATTGTGCAGTATACAGAATATTTGTCATCCAGATGTTTTAAAGAGTCTTTAAAGCTGTATTCATTTATTACTTTTTTTGGCCACTTGTGGTGCAGCACAATAAGCTGAAAACACAACATGGACATTTCATAATTGCTAGCAAACAATGGCTTAACTAGTTGCTAACTGTCTGTTGTTTGGTGCTGGGCAGGTAGTGTACAGTGGGTTTATCAGAGCTTTTTCTCTGAAAACAGCTGCCTGCTGAAGCTGGAAGTGAGCTTGGTGAAGTTGAAGCTGAGAAGCTAAAGACGTCTTGGTGCTAAAATGCTCCGTAGAACTGAGGGGAACCGCAGAGTTGGGTGGAAATTCTGTGTTGGTTTTTCACTACGAGCGACATCTTTCAACTTAATGCGTAGTCATTTGATTTATTGTTAATAAAAAAAAATCATTAGGGCAGCTTTAAGGATTCTGGAAATACCCTCAGAATAGAGGTAAGAGTTGTTAAACAACCTATGTTTTTCAAAGATCGGCAGGTATTTTATCTTTTTAGAAGTTTTTTGGTTAATGGTAATACATTAGAGAAAACTAGGGCAGAACAGCTTCTATAACAGCATTTAGTTCATTGGACACAAATCTCTCCATTTTAATGCAGGCCAATACTGCAGTTATTAAACATTAATGCAGAAAATGTGTCATGAGTCAGTTGAAGGTCTCTCTATTGACAACCAATGTAATTCTGTACTGTAGTACAATACATATGTATTTCAGTTTGTAAAAGGTTGAAATTGACCTCTCTATATATGACTGATTCTAGTTTTATCTTTGTTTTTCCGGCTTCCAGAGCCCAAACCCCTCCCTGACGTTCTGCGTAAAGACCCACGACCGGCTCTACTACATGGTGGCCCCCTCAGCAGAGGCCATGAGGATCTGGATGGATGTGATCGTCACAGGAGCAGAGGGATACACACAGTTCATGAACTGAGACACACATACAGTAGAGAGAGCGCAGGTGACGAGCAGATAGTTTCGGCAGGGACTCTCCCATCACAGACTCTACAGACCCTCCCTGTTTCCAGTCCACTGCGGACACAACGCCTTGTTTGTTACTTTTCATTTTTAATCTCACACTTTGATTTTACTATGTAGATGTTTTCACCTCCACATTTTCTACATGCTTCTGTTTGGATTGAAAAGGGAGCCGTTGGAGGACACACACACTTACACACACCTCTGTATATAAACCAAAATGTATACCTGTCAAAGACTTTTAAAAAGCCTTTCTATATTGCCAAATGGAGATCTTGTAGTGACTGTTTGTTGGTCCTTTTGTATCATTTGTTTCCATTCTTTCTTTTTTTTTTTTTTTACTTATACAGAAAATTGCCAAATGACATAATGCCAATGTTTTGTTTGTGTTCCATCATGACTATGCTCAGTTTAGACAGAAATAGATTAAAAGAATCTTCAATCAGAGGGTGTAATCAATTTAGAAATATATTTGAAAGAATCTTATTTAAAATGTATGAATCTATAAAAATAATAGAAAGTCAACAGGAGCTGGAGATGATGTAAGAGTCCAGCACACTTGTCCGTAACAGTAAAACACAGTAAAACATTGCATCAAAGTCCACAAGTCACTTCACCTCAGTGCTGTTCTTGGACTCAAGACTAACACTAAATCAAGTGCAGCATCTGCAACTTTGACCCACTACAGCTCAGGAGTTCACTCTTCAGTTCTCACTATGGTTCGATCAACATGGGGTTTGAAAAGCTGGTACTAATGTTAGTATTGAAGCTCCTGATAAATATTATTTGGTGCAGTATTTAGTATATTTGAAAACTTAAAATATTGTTAAAAGGCTCCACTAAACCCAGAATAATGTAATACTTTAGGATTAGCACATTAGTTTGACATTTTGGGAAATGTGCTTAATCGCTTTCTTGCGGAGAGATGTCTGCTAAATATATAGCTAGAGCCAGGAGACAGTTAGCTTAGCATTAAGACTGGAAGCAGAGGGAAACAGCTAGCCTGGCTCTGTAAAAACATCTGCCTACCAGCACCTCTAAAGCTCACTAATTAAAATGTTATATAATTTGATTAATCTGAACAAAAAAACTAAATGTAAAAACAACAAGTTGTGGTTTAGCAGGGAGTTGCGTGCTGGAACTACTTCTCTGTTGGGCCAGTGACTTATCAGTGCTTCCAGTGTTTATGCTAAGCTAAGAGTCTCCTGGCTCTAACTTAATTCTCTATGCTTAAGATTCTTTTTTTTTTTTTTACCAAGAGTTAGATGACAAGATTGATATCTCATTCTCATATCTGTACGCTAAATATGAAGCTACAGCTAGCAGTCGGTTAGCTTAGCATAAAGACTGGAAGCAAGGAGAGACAGTTAGCCTCGTTTTGTTCTAAAACTCACACTAACATGTCATATCTTGCTTGTATAATTGGTACAGTACGCAGATTATTTTTACCTTTTGACAGAGCCTTTTCCCCTTGCTTCCAGTCATCATTCTAGGCTAAGCTAACCGACTCCTGGCTCTAGCTTCATATTTAGCATAGACACCAAAGTGGTATCAATCCTGGCGTTTCACAAAAATATCTACTATTTCTTAAAGGAAAAAGTCAGGCATTTTGAGAAATACACTGCATTTATCACTTCTTTCACATTTTAGGAGCTGAATTTTTCCCCTTTGCTGTGATGCTTTCTATCCGCTTCCAGTCTTTGTGCTAAGCTAGGCTCAACATACCTATATAAAAAAAAAACCTCAAAACGTTTAACAATTTACTATGTAATAAAAAAAGTGGTCAATCTATCATATCAGTTGGAGGACACTCATCAAATGATATCCAACACTCCCAAAAATTCTGTGTAATTGTGAATATGTTGAACATGAATATCTCATCTGTGTCTGTATGATGCTGCCATGTTGCCAACTCAAGGTGCAAACTGCATATCCATGTGTGCTCACGTATAAACAGAAAAAGCTCATCCATTTGCCAAGTAGCCTTTAGCTAACTTGATGATGTGACTACACAGCTGGGAAGCAACCATCATCACTGCCAGCCTAAAGCGAAACCACTAGAGGGCGCTACAGAGACCACACCAACACAGGATCAAAATACGGACTAATGCAATTCAGAACTGTGCCTTGACTATGTGTTGTTGATGCCATGTCTGAGTCCAGTACAGCCTCGCAGGAAGGCTACAATTGTATGAATGAATTTTAATTTGTGTTTCTGAGCTGCAACGCAGTATGTGGACAGGTTTGCATGAGGTTTTGTACACCACTATGGGGACGTCTGCTGTAGGACCATTATAGGCCGAGATTCCGAAGGCCCTGAGCACAGTGGGAGTCAGCTAGTTCACTGTCATTATTTAAACTCTGAATGTACAAAATATCAAATATATCCATTTACGTAATTAAAGGAGTACTCCACCAATTTTACATGTCAAAGTCAGTTTACTCATCATGGGGAGTACCATTCAGCCAGAACAGTTGTGTAATGTCTTCTGTGGCTCTGGAGGAACTTTGTTGAGTCTGAGAAAATAACACTGATGATGTAGCGACGTACTCATCAGGGTTATATAACCTTGAGCTTGTAGACTATGAATTTATTACAGAAAACCTGTTCCTGAAGGATATTAAACTTAAAAACATCTGAAATTTGGTGTGTGCAAAGGGAGCTTGAAGTGAGAAAAAGGTCCCTAATATTTTGTACATTCAGTAGTGAAGCTTAACTCATCACAACTTAGTTTGCCAACTTTTAAGTTGCAAAAGACTGGGTTTACTTTCAGTTCATATTAGACTGGTTATCATACAAAGCATTCTTGGATGTAAAAAGAAAATGGTGATGAGACTACATACCCTCTTGAAATTTGGTTATAAAATCAATATAATTTAGTTATTGATTGCAGCCGTTTGCCTTATAACAAAAAACATTTATACTCAACTTTTAATTTAATACCACATCACTGAATTCCATCATCAGTGATAAAGTCACACAAACACCCTGCTTTGACTCCCCACTGTGAGCCGAGGCCTGCATGCATGAGGATGGATAAAGAAATCTTGTATCTTCAGCTTTAACAGACTAACTGACCGGGCTCGCCTGGTGTCTTTGTTGTCAAAGTGTTGATCATCACATTGTGAATCTATCGATCGGCCGTGAACATGACAGTTTGTAGTTAGCAGATGCCAGATGTCGTTTACCGTTTTGTAGAAGCCGAGGACAAACTACGCTGTGATTTTTGGAGCATGTGGAACTGTCGTTTAGTTTCATGTGTTGGTACAGTAATGATAATTTATGGTTGTGCCTGAGATAGTGACACGTTTACTTCTAAAAAAAAAAAAAAAAACTGACAAAAAATGAAGACTAGTCAAAAGACCTTAATATATTCTGTCCCCCTTGCCTTTACTTTCCCTGCAGTTAAAGTGCAAACCAAACTATTCAACACTGGCAAGGCTGTTAAATCATGTCTGTTGGTAGTAGGTGGTAGATACATTACTGTTATCCATGTTGAAAAGAAAGGAAACTAAATATACTGTAAAGAGGATGCCTGAATGAAAAAATTCTTACTAATGAAATGAAACCGTATTGTATGGAAAGAAGTACAATTTTTACTTATTTTTGTCATTTTAGAAATTTTATTGTCAGTTACATTTCAAATTGTATGGTAGTGATGTATCAATCCACTTTTTTTTTTTTACTGGTACAGCAGAACACACGCACACACAGTAACTCACCTAGCACTCGTGAGACTACTTTTGTTTTTCTAGAAAGTAGATCCTGTTTCTCTCTCTCTCTCTCTCTCTCACTCACACACACACACACACAATCAGTACTCGGACCATACTGTGTTATTGGTACCCTGTATGTCTCATGCGTTACTTTCACATATGAATAATATGGATTTTGTCAAATCTATTAAAAACAGAACGGTTACAGGATATCGGCTGCTTTTCTTGAACTCAATGTGAAGGTTCCAGTGTTGAGGAGAGAGACAGCAGTGACTACGGTATGGATTCTCATGCTGACTGATTATTGGTTCATTACCAACAGTCATAAGTGGAATGACGAGGACAAGACTACCATGGAACAGAGTAGAACAAAAATCAAAAGCTAAAAGAAAAGTAAAAATTTGTCCCTAAAATTACACAAAGTGGGATTCACTCACAATGACACCGCTAAAATAAAGTTTAAAAAGGAGTAAAAAATAAAGAAAGTAAGAAAAAAATAAACATCTAGAAGCTTCTTTCTCCGACAGTGATTCTTCCAACTGAAAGAAGTCCCGTTGCAGCTTTTTGCAGCATTTCCATGTGTAGTTTACAGCTCATTGATGCTGTCACCTATGAACATTTCAGAAATAATTCAGTTATTTACCTGTAAACTATGCAGACACATTTGCATTTACATTCACTGTGTGCAGAGACTTTACACTCTCATTATTTGACCAGTTTTAGAAATAACATTCACGTGGATTTGTCAACACAGCTAAAACATGTTACTTACTCTCTGCACAGGGGGAGGTGTAGTCAGTGACTGCCTCATCACCTGTAAATATCACCAAAAACACGTTTATTTACTGTGATTTTATATATATATATATTATATATATATATATATATAATAAATAAGCCATTTTCATTTACTTAAAGAAAACTGAACATCATGCACATGAAGAAAAAAGTGCAGGGGAAAAGAATGAAGCTCTTACTTGTCTGGTAGTAATCGTAGACTTTGACCACAGCTGGTTTCAGGTTCCTGACAGGCAGATCCTCCTCTAGTGTCACACTGTACATCTTTGTCTCATCCTTCTTCAGCTGCAACCAGAAACAACAGGCCGCTAATGACATTCTCTCCAACTTTACTATTTACTCACACATAGAGAGATATACAGGAAGATTTATATCCTAATGTTGAACAGACCAAGTTTCACACTGATAATATACATAATAATATACTTCATGATCTCAGCACACAGTAGATAATGGCTGGTCGGTTGTTAGGAACATTAGTTCACTATCATCAAACACACAAAGACGCATGCAGTCACTGTCAGTGCTTCCTACCCCATCTAAGTAGATGTTGATGAATCCTTCCTCCACGTCCACGCGCTTCACTGAGCGGTCGCTCTTCAGCTACACAAAGCACACACTGCCATCAGTATACTCCAACATACATAAAATATTAAAAAAATTAATATATATATAAAAAATAAACGCATTAGCTGCAGTAGTACTGTCTGGTAGTATTAACAAACAACATGTGACAGTATTTGCCACCTAGTGAACTACTATGAAATGCTCATGCATTTTGGTGCAGCTGTTGATGAACTGACCAGCTCCAGGGAGCTCATATCCAGAATGTATCCAGACAGCAGTTTGATGTTGATGATGACCATGTTTGTTTCCTCTCTCCTGCCCTGGTACCTGCAAGCAAACACACACTGTGGCTTCACTTCATCTGATGTGGTTATCAGCTGCTCTGACTTTACAATTCATGATGCAGATGGATAATATTTTTTGCCAATATTCAATACCTTGAAATTATACAAAACGTATATCTGAAAATTGAAACACAAAGGAGGTCCTGACAATTGTATTTGTGGTAAACTGAATCCCTACAGTTAACATTTCTTTCTTGTGTTTGGTACAAAATGTTCTAATACAGTTGATCCTAAAGAGTATCTGAAATAGGAGCTGAAATCCAAATTGCAATAAACCCAGACATCTAGCAGTGACTACAGAATCATTCAATATTCAAGTGTGAACTTTCATCACTTTAAGTTAAAAAAAAAATAGGGGAAAAAAATTATCACAAAACTGTTAAAAAAAAAAAAAAGTTTGTAATAATGAGTTGGTGTAACCGTGCTGGCTGGTTTATGTAAAAGTCATCTCAAAAAGGTCACAGCCATTATTTAAGCCCAACAGGTTTCTGCTTTGTTTTTTCCTCATAATTGAACAGCTAACTACAGCCACTATATTGTTAATGCAACTACTTTTGCTCTGCGTTATATTATGGCACTATTTGCTGATGCAACTTGACTAGGGTAACTTTCCTTATCCAGTGAAAGTCTTCACTGAAGTCCAGAATAATTGTTAACAAAAGTAAAAAATGTATACTACAAATCATCAGTCATCACACACACACACACACACAGAGTACCTGACGTGCACAAACAGGATGAGCTGAGGCCTGCTGGTGTTGCATTTGGCCATGGTGTTGGTCGAGATGTTGAAAGCAGAGAAGTCAGGTGGAGGGGGGACGTTGTAATGCATGGAGATCTGTGGAGAGACAGATCATCACAAACATCTGTCCTTTTATATCACACACTCAACATATCAGTGTGCAGCGACGCACAGATCATTACCTACATGGCTCCACGTAGTTCACTGGGTAAAACAAGAAAAGCTAAACTTCAAGCATGCCTTAAGGACATAAAAACCTGGATGACCTGCAAAACCGAAGTTGTTGTACTTGGCCCCGAACACCTTCGAAACACATTATCTAAAGATATAGTTTCTCTAGATGGCATTGCCCTGGCCTCCAGCGACACCGTAAGGAATCTTTGAGTTATCTTTGATCAGGATATGTCCTTTAACTCCCACATAAAACAAACTTCAAGAACTGCCTTTTTTCACTTACGTAACATTGCAAAAATCAGGCACATCCTGTCTCAAAAAGATGCAGAAAAACTAGTCCATGCATTTGTTACGTCTAGGCTGGATTATTGCAACTCTCTACTATCAGGCTGCCCCAATAAGTCCCTTAAGACTCTCCAGCTGATTCAGAATGCTGCGGCACGTTTACTGACAAGAACCAGAAAAAGAGATCATATTTCTCCAATATTAGCTTCTCTACACTGGCTCCCTGTAAAATCCAGAATAGAATTTAAAATCCTTCTCCTCACCTTCAAAGCCCTAAATGGTCAGGCACCATCATATCTTAAAGAGCTCATAGTACCCTATTACCCCACTAGAGCACTGCGCTCCCAGAATGCAGGGTTCCTTGTGGTTCCTAGAGTCTCTAAAAGTAGAATGGGAGCCAGAGCCTTCAGCTATCAAGCTCCTCTCCTGTGGAACCAGATCCCAGTTTGTGTACGGGAGGCGGACAACCTCCTCACATTTAAGAGTAGGCTTAAGACTTTCCTCTTTGATAAAGCTGATAGTAGGGCTGACTCAGGTGACCCCTGAGCCACCCCTTAGTTATGCTGATATAGACCTAGACTGCCGTGGGACTTCCTATGATGCACTGAGCTCCTCTCTCCTCCTCTTCCTCTCCATCTGTACGCCCTCATATCCCATCAATGCTTGTTATTAATTCAACTTCTTCCCGTAGTTGTGTGCTTTCTCTCCACTCTCTCTCTCCCCTTCTGTTGCTTTCTGCAGGTATTTCTGCCTCTGGAGCTGTAGAGTCTGGATCTATGGTTGCGGCCACCTGCTGCCCCCGTGCTCCTGCTCTGCACCCGCTGCTGCTATTACTGTTGTTGCTCTTATTATTAGTATTACTATTATAATGTTGCTCTTAGTATTATTTCTGTTGGTGTTATCATCAATACCATTACCACATCTATTACTTTACATCTCTATGTGGAACTGTATTGTGCTGCTGTATGTTCTCTTTCCTTCTGCTCTCTCTCTCCTGCCCCCCCCTCCCCCTTCAACCCAACCGGTCGAGGCAGATGACCGCCCACCTTGAGCCTGGTTCTGCTCGAGGTTTCTACCTGTTAAAGGGAGTTTTTCCTTGCCACTGTCGCATAGTGCTGCTCATGGTGGGAACTGTTGGGTCTCTGTAAATATAAAGAGTCGGTCTAGACTTGCTCTACTCGAAAAAGTGCCCCGAGTTAACTTTGTTATGATATGGCGCTATATAAATAAAACTGAATTGAAAAGAACCAAACCCCTGCCAAAGTTTTGATGAATTAAAGGGGCCACTTAGCTGAAATGTATACAGTTGTAGGTACATTGGATTTAAACTCCCAATAAAATATTGGCAATTCTATTATAAGGCTAATACATAAAAGCGTCATCTTAACATTACATTATTTAGCTGTCTGAGTAAAGATAGAAGTGTATTGTTCCACTGTAAATTATCAAAGATATCGGTAGCAATTAATATAAAATAACTACATTTTAAAGAGTTATCACTGAAATTTGAATAATTTTAAAATCATAGCTAGAAATACAAACTATATTTAATTTCAATTGCAAAAACAAATAAAGTAGTATATGAAATACTGCCAAAAAATATATTGCTGTTGTCTAATGCTCTGAAATTTCTTGTTGTCAACATACACGCCAATACAAATAAATCTGTAATATCAGGAGATTTTAAGGGCCTGCTGATGTATTGGTTAGGCTCTAAATTACAGGACCTCAAACATCTTGTCAGTATATATTTGTGTGTTTTTAACTGGTGTGACACAGCTTTCATATACTGATTTCATTTTTATATTTTAATTCATAGCAGTCCAGTCATTTTTCTTTGCCTCCAAGTTCTCCTCTTGTTCTCTTACCCCTAACTTGCCCCTATTTCAGTTCAATCACAAGTTCCTGCTCCACATGTTCTGGGGTTCTTGCGTTTGGCTCGTACCTGTGCCAGCACACAGCTCTGTCCCTCAGCTTTGACCGTGTACTCTCCAGGGACTTCGCTCAGCTTCTCCTCCTGGTACAGCAGCCTGTTGCTCTGATCCACCATGAACTCTTTGTTCAGGCCTCCTAATGACGTCACCGTCACTGTAGTGCTGCCCTCCGCACTGTAGGTGGCAGCGCCGTACTTAGCCAGAGCCTGGAGGGCCACCACAGTGTCCTGAGGAGCAGAGAGGTTAAATGTGTCATTAAAAACAGTTAGAGGGTTAAATGCTTCACATAACCCACCTCTGTGTGTGGTCCCTCCTACCTGTGTGGAAGAGAAGCCACCATACGGGTTCTGCTGCTGAGCGAGCCAGCGGATGATGCCGGAGGAGTAATCCAGACCAAAGTCTGGCATGGCAGGACCGGAGAGCAGAGCCAGCAGCACGTAGGAGGTCATCTCCACCTCCAAAGAGTCCAGGCCTTTCTCAGAAGCCCCTGCTCTGTCCCAGTGACGGGTGCCACCTGCCAGTCAGAACAGTGGAGTCATCCACTAGAAGGTTAGCAATGACTAATGTGCACACAAAAAAACAAAACAAAAAAGACACACACACACAAAATCAACCAACCACAACATTAAAAAAAATACATGGTGCGTATTTCGCAGAATCTTCAAACCTAGAGTGGGTGACATCAAGCTCACATTCTGCCGTCTAACCAACTTAACCTTTAGATGACATTTCGAGTGCTTTCATCACTGACACTTCTGATACTTTAACTGCTTTCACTCAGTACAAACCAACTGACACTTCAACTGCTTACAGTGCACACACTGCAGTGCTTACACTTTAAATCCTTTCAAGTTTCAAGTTTTGACCTGAAATAAAAAAAGTCAGTCCTTGAACTTCAACTAAAACTTCTACTTCTTTCATCACTTCCATTTTAACTGCCATTTCAACTTCTTTCAGTATTTATATTTTTACTGCCACTTCAACTACAACTGTTTCAGTATTCCAACTATTTCATTTTATTTTAACTGCAGATTTTCAGCTATGAGATGTGTTCTTTTTCTTCAGAAACTTTAGCCTTTTCTAGTTTATGTGTTCATGCTGCTTGATGGCAGCAGTAAAATTGTTTGGGAAAATGCGCTGAAAAGCAAGAAGTGCAGATGTTGCTGATGGTTTCACTGTCTTACCCTGTGTGTTGGACTTCTGGTGCAGGTATGTGATGAGTTTACTCCTCATCTCCTGGTCTCCAGCCAGAGTGAAGGTGTAGGACAGCAGGGCGGTGGTGTACAGGTTGTCCAGCTGGTCGTCCACTGCTTCCTTCAGACAGCTCAGGCAGTTCTGTACCACGGGGTCCTGTCACAGCACAGGCAAACACAAAGATGAGACAACGCGCAAGAGAACATGCAGAAGGGAGAGAACTCTAACAACTGAAACAAGTAATGAACCAATTTCTGTGCAGGTTTCCAAAAATTAGAGTTGTTCTATGGTTGTATGCAAGGCAACTTTAGCAATTCTTACAGACAAATGCAGCCCCCAAGACAGACTTTATTTAAAGCTAAAGGGACAATAAGAAACTTGCCGATACCTCTGAAAGGCAGCAGCCAGAGATAAGTGATAACATCTGCTTAATATTGCTCAGGGGGCATGTAGTGTTACTTCTACACAGGTGACTGATTACATAGAAATGTAATCAAGTCACAGTATGTTATCTCAAAATCAAAACCAATTCAGAGTGGAAACACTGACAAACTTCCACATTTCTTTTTCTTTCTTTCTTTCTAGATCCCTGGTGGTATGGTGGTAATTTGCAGACCATGTAGACCTCCCATCTAAAAATAAGATTTTTTATTAAATGATGCATTTTAAGAATCAGTCATTTATTTAACATAAATATAGGATCCTGGTTGCAGAAAATTGACATGACAGGAAATCTCCCAGTGATGGCAGTCCAAGGATATAAAAATGAACTTCATTTGACATGATTTAAAAAAAAAAAAAGACAAAAAGAACATTCAAATGAGGGCAGACCCATTGAGTTCAACATGCGCACATTTCACAGACCATCAGAGTCCAAACTGAACATGACGGTCTGAGAAGGAGGAGAGCGGTGTCGGACTCACCGTGATGTTGGCGTCCAGCTCCAGCAGGGCAGCAGTGATGTAGGCGGTCAGGGAAACATCGTCACTCACTCCTCCCTGGTGGAAACAGAAGCACAGTAGGAACAATCAGAGAACAAGCAGTGCTCTGTCACACCTACATACTCATCTACTTCATGCCTTCCTTTTCAGTCAGTGTCACTAAACTGGAACATTTTGATTGTAACACTCAATAATGACACAACGCATGTATGCAACATCCATGCTGTAATTGTTTGTTATGTTTTATATAATATATTCATATTTTTGGGGGGTTCTAATTTTACTTATACATTGGATATGATGCTTTGAGTCAAATGAGGATTTCTTTGTTGTCGTTTGTATTACCTTTTATCACATCCAATTGACTTTGGCAACATATTATAGCATTCTCTGAAACAGAACAGTTTCAACTCTAACAGTTAATACAGTATAATATTTTGAAATCATACATTACTGTCAAACCCTTTTATTACTCCTTTTTTACTGTCCTCCCCACATCATGAGAAACTGAGTACTTAAAGCTTTTAATGTCTTTATTAGTGAGACGACAGTAGCAAGATGACAGGGAATGATGGGAGAGAGACGGGGAATGACATGCAACAAGATTCATTGCGGTTCAGGGTTGACACTTGAAGCCCCTAGGCCACCAGGACTCCCCATATTTTGCCCTTTTCATCAACAGATATTAATTATGTCCTACACTGCACTGTGTTTGAGGCCGTTATCCTGGAACAATGTGTGGAACTCGTTAGTGTCACTGAGCACTAACTGCTTTCTCACTTAGTGGCAAAATGGATTCAGTTACTGCTGATTGGAAGCATTGCTGCTTTATTACACATGCACACACTTTTGCCATTAAACTCTTGATTAAATTCAACTGAACAAAACTGTGCACAGTTCAGCTCATCTCCTTTCCTCGCCTGAGAAAATAAACAAGGATGAAACACACACACCTGTTTACTGTCCACTACGCAACTGAGACATAGAAAGTTTAATGTTATCATCAGCTTGTGTATTGCCAATGAGCCACTATGATAAGCAAAGGCTTGGCTGTCATTTTTGAAGGTCTTACCTTGTGTGTGTGTAACACATGTAAAAGCCAAGCCTGAGCTGAGCAGATAAAACTCTGCCCTGTACCCTTATCTGGCAGCCATGCTCTGGTACTTCAGATAGTCACTCTTCATAAAAAAATAATTAAAATAATAAAATTAAAACACAAGGACAAGTAGTCTGCAACTAACCTTTTACATAAAAGCATTCACTTTAGACTGTCCTTGGCTGTCCAGACACACAGTTGTCATAGCTTGGTGGTGTTTGTTGGCTTCAAGAGATGTAGTTGGATAGGGGCTGGCTAGCAATCATTTGTTTGGGATATTTCCTCTGCTGTGTGTGTGTGTGTGTGTGTGTGTGTGTGTGTGTGTGTGTGTGTGTGTGTGTGTGTGTGTGTGTGTGTGTGTGTGTGGCAATCTCTGCTCTCTGCAAACACTCACAGCTCTCAGAAACTCCATGCAAATTGCTCCTCATTGAGCCAACTCTGATTTTTTTTGTCTCATAGGAAAAGTTCAGCCAAGCAGAGCTCTAAACGACCAAAAGCAGATGATGTGAAACCAGATACGCCCACGTTCAAACTGATGTCATTACCTTCATGCCATTGTGGAAGAGTTTCCCCACAGATCTGATGCAGCCATTAGGCTGCTGGTGTTTGGACAGCCACCTCCTGGCGTCTTCAATGTGCATGGGATTCACAAAGATGTACGGTCTCGCCCCGCCAAAGGACTTCATCACAAAAGAGGTCAGCCTGGAAGGTCACATACATGCGCATACAGAAAACACACACACGGTTTTGTAGAAAACAAATCTAACCATGTGTGCCTGTGTTGGTAACCCCAAAATGAACCCAGCTTCAGGACAATTACATAACAACCTCCTGTCTCACACTAACACAGAGCGCTTGGTCTGAGCTGCATCCACAACAAAACAATCATATTCCTCTGAGCCGCACACCAGCCCAGCAGAATACAGACAGCTGGAGCCGACTGAGAGGCGGCAAAGGTCTTCTGGGAAGTAAAATATCCACATCCCATATATTTGGATCATGTATTCAGTCTCACAACTCAGATGTAATGCTTCTGAGGGAACCCAGTTATAGACATACATTACACTACACATATTGTACTGCACTATAATCAGTATGGATGCAGTCAACCCTGTTAAACTTGATGCACAAAAATATTTAAAGCTGGCCACTTGGGGGCAGCAGAACAAGCTGTAACCACAACACTGACATTATTACCTTATAGAGTTCAGCATGTTGGCAAACAATTGCGTATTTAAACATCCAGCAGACAGAGAACAACTTTAGCAACCATTATGAGTCGTGTTTCTGGCCACCTGACGAATCCAGTCCAATTTTCACTCTTTTAGCCCTGTTTTGGTCTCCACCAACTCATGAGGGAAAAATCTGGCTCTTTAGCAGCTAAATGCTCCACTATGTTGACAAGCTAGTTGCTAACTGTGTCTGTCTGCTGTTTGGTCCTGGGCAGGTGGTGTACAGTGGGTTTATCAGAGCTTTTTTTCCTGAAAACAGCTGGCTGCTGCTGCATCTGGAAATGGAGCTGATGAGAGCAGAGTTTGCGCGCCTGGAAACCAAAACAATGAGGTAAAAGAGGCTAAAAAGCTCAATGAAACCTCTGTGGGTTCATCTCTATAATCAACACCTGTCACATTACATATAGTCCTGAGCCATTGTTCATTCAAAAACACTGATTAGTGCAGCTTTAAATAAAAATCTATATATTTGCTCACACTTTAGTGAAAGTCCTTGTTCCAAGGTCCTGGTATTTTAAGTGATTTGGATCCATCCAATCTCCTGTTGGAATTTTAATGTAATTGAACACTTGAGAGCCCTAGTTTCTCCTAACCACAAACACACACCCACACACACACACTCACCAACTGCCAAACTGCCCAGCACCCTTTCAAACAGCAAAGGGTTTATTAAATCCCCTGAGGCACTGTGCTTTAAGCCCATTAAATGCAAATATTAATATTTTCTGGCAGGTTCCCCATAAAGTAAAATATTAGGATGCTTGCTGGTGCCAAACACCTCCCACTGTGTCTGCAAGTCATTTTTATTCTCTCATCAAATGAAGTGTGAGATTTGAGCTGAAAATATTCACAGTTTAACTGCGAAGCTGTTGTTTTAAAATGTTCTATAACCACTGATGCAACTGCAATATATCATGAGTTATATAATCATTAACATATTCCATTATCCATATTATACTTATGTTTTCAGAAATGCACACCATCAAGTTTTAGTGACAGGCGTGTAAGTAAAGTGAACACAGTGGGTGGGATTTCTGGTTCCTCTTCAGTTTACACAATATTTATATATCTAAATTTGACTAGTATTTGGGCTTTTTATGAAACTAAAATACATTATAAATAATTTCATGTTAAATATAAATATGTTAAAAATAAACTAGTATTATTTTAAAATAATACTTCTATAAATAAAAAATAAATCTTCTAATTTGTGTTAATATGCGCTTCACCATAAAAAAAAGGTATTACATTTTTTTAATTAAAAAAAAATTACAATATGGGACTGAAGATGTTCTTATATTAGCTAAAATATTAAACTGGTTTTGATTGTAACTGACTCAGTTTTTTTTGTTTTGTTTTTTATTGAATCAAACTTGTAACCAGTCTCTCTGTGTTCACGGAGAACGTCTTGGCTATGACACAACATTATTATCTAGTGTTTGTGTCTCAAGCAGCATCCACTCATTATGTTACTGAGGCAAGTTTACTGACCAGGTGTTTCCAGACTCATCGTTCTCCCCAAAGGCACTGTAGGAACCGTCGTCATGCTTGTAGGTAAGCTCCCTCTGGTATCCTACAACACACACAGACACATGTGAACAAAACCATCACATTTACAAAATAAGGCTCCTTTGCAGGCAGACAGGAAACATCCTTGTTGCTGTGTCGGTGAGGGCCTGTTGTTCCAGATACCAGTAAGACGATGAAACAATCCTGGAGGCTGGTTTAATTGAAGGCTCATCAGATGTCAAAACACTGCACACCAATTTATAATACTACGAGACAAGATTTCACAACTTTGGAAAGTTATCACTGCGACAATCATTTTACCCGTCATTGAGATGATCGTGAGGTAAACAGTGGAAATAAGGTGTTCATGTTACATAGTAGGTGATTATTTCTATAAGTCTAAACTGGTGTCAAAGTGGTTTAAACCTGACTACAGACAATGGACTACCAACAACACTAGCCATACAAAGGCATTATTTTCTGTGAGTGACAACTGAAAAACATTTTGGAAACCGATGGATATTTTCAACCACAGGTAACATGCAGACTGGAATAATCACTCAAACTCCCAGTGTCTGTTTAGAGAGAATGCATTCTTATGGGCTGCATCTTGGAAGTAGGGCTTCATGTTGGCAAGAATCTGGCGATATCACAATATGATTCAATATATTGCAATACTGTAAGCAAGGTGATAGTGATTTTTTTATCTAATTTTTGGAAAACTGTCATAGTATAAAAAACACACCACCATATGTATACATTCTAAGTAAATTTTTTTAAAACTTTTTTTATCCAATCAGAACAGTGGGATCTGTATTTGTATTTATCACAGTCCGTGCAAGGTTCACATTCTGTTGTAGTATGGATGACAGTTTATATGATGGTTACGCTATCTAGCAGTCAGGGTTTAAACACAACAAAATGAACCACTGCCCTGTATCTTTGCATGTAATTTTAATTAAAAAAATCAATAGTGTTTTTGAGAATCTGTACAGTATCACAAAACATAATACTGTGATAAGATAAGCCTTTAATTGTCCCACAGCGGGGAAATTTTCAGCATTACAGCAGCCAGCAAAAGTGTCATATATAGAAATACAATAATAAAATATAATAAAAATAAATAGAAAAATAGTCCTGTACACAGTATAGACAGGAATAATAATAGAGTGACGTGCATTTGTAAGTATGAACAATAGATAAGATAAAATTATTGCACATATATAACATACATGTACATGAAAATATTTCACAGCAACAGATGAAGTAGATAACATCATGAATAAAATATATGCATGAAGATACTGCACAGCAGCAGATGAAGTAAAGTAGTGAACAGTCTGCGTATTGACAGTCAAATGTAGATTACCGGGAACTGTACTGATTATAGAGTCTGACTCAAGTGTATCAATATTTTCTGACACCCCTTCTTGGAAGCTGATGATGGTTCATTTAAGACACACATATTTCTTTCCCACATTTGTTGTTGATCACAGAGGGGACAGGACAACTCACCACTCTCCAGGAAGCGTGTTGCTTTGTCCTGAATCTCTGTGGTCAGCTGACCCGTGCTTTTCAGGTAGTTGAGGATGAAGATGTTGGGAGCAAACAGCACCATGTTCTGCTCCCCGCAGCCGTACGGCATGGCCAGGAGCTTGTCCAGGTTCTTCATGGCCCGGCCCATCAGGTCACCTGCAGAAGCAGGAAAGATGAGGCAGATTCCAAGACTACACCCTGTCTAGATTTTATTCTTAGCAGGTTTGAAGGTTAAAATACAGTAGACAGTATTAGCTGGTCCATCAGATGCACATGCTAAGGTCTTGATAGCTAGAGTAATAAAATGTCAGACTCCAAACAATGTCACTAACCCAGTACAGAGACAGAGGCCCTGGCTGATCCTGCCACAAACATCTCAGGCATCAGAAGAGAGATTTTCTTCTCCACAGGCCCCTCTGGCAACACAGAGAGCAGAGAAGACAACATAGAAATGATACACGAAGGAGGGAGCTTAAAAGGAACAGTTTGACATTTTGGGAAATACACTTTATTTTGTTACAGAGAGTTAGATTAAAAAAAACTAAATATAACATGTTAATTAGTAGCTTCAGAGGTGAGGGTAAGAGGATTTTTACCTTTGGTAAACCAGGTTAGCTGTTGCCCCGTTTCCAGTCTTTATACTAAGCTAAGCTAACAGTCTCCTGGCTTTGCTACAGGTGTCAGTGATGTGTGATTTTATTTAAAACACTAACAAAGTGACATTTCTGTCAAGGAGTCAGTGCATTCATCATGTAGCAACCAAATTACAGCCGTTGTTATCCTCTTGTTCCGACATGATAGATAATTACTACAGCCATCCATTCCGTGTCATACACATCTCCGATCTGGCAAACAAAGCTTCTTATCAATAATGAGCGGTCAATAAGAATTAATCGTCCCATCAACATCAACCTCTGACCCTGACACAGGTTTCCATGACAGCATGACAATTAAAGACAATGTATCAAGTGTCCCTGTTTTCACTGTTCTGAAAGAGAGTATCAAGATGGCCATTAACCCTGAGGCTTTCAGATAACAGGCGCTGATACACAGGTCGATTGTGAACGCTCACCTGCAGGACAGAGGAGAGCGTTGTGACTGACCATCTGTGGTGTTCCTTCAGCCTTGAGGAGAGAGACAAAGAGAATGATATTAGTGAATGATATTGATTTCACTAAAAGGCAATGGAACAAGAACGACTAACAAGTATTTTCTGTGTATCCATGAACACACACAGTATTTTGATTCAATCCCACATACACCGTCCTTATGCCCCAAATATTCAGAGCACCAAATGTGGATTCATCCACAGCTGAAAATAGTCCAACAAATGTACCATTTCCTCCTGTTTGAGTAACATTTGCTAAAATCTACAGTGGCCAGCTGTTTAAAAATATCACTGAATCTTTTTAAACAATAAAACTGCATGTTACCAGTTATTTAGGATGCATGTCTTCAGTAGGAACGAATGGGCTATGTGCCACAAACGGGGTATACAGAGAACTGCCAGCCTTATTCTTTAAAAGGACGTGCCACAACCAAGTCAGTAAACTGATAATAACAGGGTGATATATTTGTGTTGTTTGAAATTCAGATTTCCTGACTGATTAAGTACTTGTCATAGGAAAAAATGGGCTCTTCAGATGCAAACAAACAACCAACAATATATGGTCTGTAAGTTCTGCTAACAATGGTTCATGTTTGTCACATTCTGTCACCTTGTGCACATGTAATAAATGTATTCTTTTTGATTCCTTTTTTGTCAGTATGTGTGCATTTTTTCCTTTGATATGGGGCTGTTTGATTTAAACTTGATTTTTATTGCTTTTAGTAGAACATAAAGACTGCAAAATAACTAAAGTAAAATAACAGAAAAGATCAGGTCACCAGAGGTAATACATACATTCATACACAATAAATGTGCATTTACTGTATGTTAAAAAGGTTACTTCCCCATTTTTCACAGAAAAAATAAACAATATGCATGTCCTTATTAAACACAAATGTGACTGTTGACACTATTGAAAAGCCAGGATTCAAACTCTTTCCCCATTTGTTTGTCTTGACCATTAAGTATCGAACTCAGACGTTCTGCTGGTGTGTTCATAATTAGACGCATCAGGGACACAGGTGAAGGGGACCAGGTTGACCAAAAGGAGCAACTCCTTAATGTCAAAGCTGGTTCTAACATTTTGTACACTCCAGGTTCTGGATAATAATCTGGATGGGTGCTAAACCACTGCACAAACTGGATCTGTACTTTGTGGACTGGCTGAAGCAAAGTTTCGACTTATTTTTTTCTCAAATGAATCTTATTCATGCTTCTTTGCCTCAGTGCGTTTGCATGCTTGTACTAATATCACTTGTTTTTTTGTATATTTATTCAATATAAAAAAAAATTTTCCCCCTCTTTTATTAAATTCTTTCATATGCACTCATATCATTTGTAACATAATATTGATAATTGATTGGTTTGTTATTTATCATGTAAAATGTCATTGAATTTTATTAACTTGTGATGGGGATTTGTCATTTGTGACATTTTTTAGTCGGTCTAGACTTGCTCTATTCAAAAAAGTGCCCTGAGATAACTTTGTTATGATATGGCGCTATATAAATAAAACTGAATTGAATTGAATCAATTCATCACAAATATAGCAAAGTAATAGAATGATCAATACTGAATAAGTGTTAGTTGCAGCACTGCTTACAGGTGTTTTAACTATATCACACTACAGTCTTTTGCCATGTTTTGTGACAAGCTGCTCATGTTTAGTGTTGTGTTTGACGGCCACTGACCTGGACCAGCAGGGTGCTGACCACTGTGTCGATTCGGCCCATGTTGGGGACGGTGGCCACCTCGTTGCCACACAGTACGTCAGTCTTCAGGGCCTCTGCGCTGACCTTCAGATTCACCTGACCTGTGTGCACACATACAGTCTTATTCTGAAAGCAGGGCTGTATTGATTACCACTCCCTGTCACACTGTCACATTTTGTGTGTGGAGGCAAAACAGCTTCCTGTCTGCTTTTCAATCCAACTCATTATCCTCCCTGTTCCTCCATCCCTCCTCTCTGTGTTTCCTTCCTCCCCCTGTTTCCTATCTTATTCGCCCTCATTAATCCCTATTTGTTGCCTTATTATGCTGCTCTATCTCCCACCCCCTCCTTTCCTTCCTTCACAGCCCACAATCCTTCACACAGAGGACAAGTACAGATCACCCCCCAAGGGAGAGGTTTCTGAGTGTTTCGTCAGAGATACTACCTGACTTGTTAGTACAAGTGATTGTCAGCATTCCTCTAAGGGGGAGTTAGAGGAGCGCAATTTGACATTCATCAGAGCCTCGTCTCCATCCCTGCTGATGGAGGCCGATAGAAATCCTCTGCTTTCAGGCCAGGCAGCCTTACAACAACAGCCACCCGTCTTTGCTTCCAGCAGTGCAGACGCAACAGCTGTCAGTGCCCTTAATGCAGATTAATTAGCTTCTTCTGTCTCATCTTTGTCACTGAAAGTGGAAGTTTTGTGTTGGATGGAACAAACAACATCATTATCTAATTATAAAGATGTGAAGACCGCATTATATTATTAGTGACATTCATCACTAATAATTCAGAGCTGCGACTGGCTGACACCGTTTGATATATTGTTCAATCAATTTTTGAAGGACACCGATAGATATTTTTGTATTGAAGCTAATAGGTGATTATTTGGCACAGACATTAACATCACAATAAGACAATTTCTTTTTAAATCCTAAAAGAATACACTTTTATATTTAGTGTTTCCGTCTGATTTGTCAAGTTTTTACCCATTCACTACAAAGTACAAGTTTCTCATGATTGTCTATCACTTGTTACAGATCCAGATAAAGCCTTTTCTCCTACTGAAATAACACATTTTAGTTTTATCTATAGGAATGCATCATATTTTATAAATTCATGTTTTATATGTAAAATGTTAATCTGTAAAGTAACTTGTGACTACAGCTGTCAAATAAATGTAGCAGAGTAATAAGGAAAATATTTTCCTCAGAATTGTAGTGAAAGTATAAAGAGGCATAAAATGGAAATATCGAAGTATAAGTACTTCAAAACTGTATTTGGAAAGTACTAGAGTAAGTGTACTTTTCACCAGTGGTGATTTTTGCACTCACAGCTGCATTACCACACAGTAATATAGCATCACTTTAAACAACAACAAATAAAGTATTTCTAAATGGAGTGGAATTCCACCTCATTATTTCTGGTCAGCCATCTATTAATACCTAGGGCAGTTGGAGTTACAATCCACGAGAAGGTCCTGCTCTCCTCTCCGCACAGACACACACTGTACTGGCAGCCGTCACAGTTTCTGGCGGTGTACTGGTCTGAATCAGCCAGTGTAATCTTCACCTGCAGACAAACAAAGACAAAACATACTCAGTCTCAGAAATTGAAATATAACATATATTTAAGCAAAGAGATATTAGAGATTAATAAGAGAAATTCCATCTCTAAGACCATAAATATTTACCATAATGCATTTGGAGAGATAGTTGAAGACAGTGGCTTTGAGTGTAAACACCTCCCCACGGATGACAGAGTAGGGCAAGGTGAGACTGACAAAGAACGGCTGGAAGGCAGTCAGTCCAATGTTGGGCGACACGCCGAAGCCCACAGAGGAGACACAGAAAGCTCCGGCTGCCCACTTAGTGATGGTGTCAGGGACTGTCTTCTCCACATTCACCAACCCACTGTCTCTGTACAAACACACAAGCAAGAGTCAAATCAAAGAGCCCAAGCAGCATGGAGTTCGCCTTAAAACTTTTATTAGTGAAAACATGAAACAGCAACATTCATGACAATCTGCGTTAATACATGATGAGGTATCTTGTATTTTTTGCTTTTGGGGGGGTGGCAAGAGGAAAGCTCCATCCTCTGGGGAGTTCAACTGCTCAGTAAATTTCATTGTAATGTCTCAACTCGCGTTCTTCTGTACTTACACTTGCTATTTTGAGTGCATAAGTGCGTTCACACTGACCATTATGGCAAAATGCAGTGTACTATGAGTACCCAGAGGGTGTACTCATAACGGTCAGAAAGTCGAGTGTGGAACGCTGCACACTTCTCACCCTCAATGGTCGCCATCTTGGCTACGTAGTGGAGGGGGAGGGACCACCAACCTATGAAAATGGCGGTTGCACCACACTAAAAGTAAAAGCACGTTCATTTTTAATAACGTTGAATTTAAGTCAAGTAGGCAAACAAGCCAGCAGATATTTTGGCATGCAACAACAGCCATGTTCGATTTGAGACAACACTACCTGGTAAAAATTAACGCACTACGCAAGTAAGTACATAGTGTACAGTGTACTACATGGAAGTGTACTAATGGAAGTATCTGAACTGAGACACAGCACAAGAGTCTACAGCCACGCTAGCAGCTCTGTGAGTCTGTACTTAGGCACAGCAATGTTTTGAGGTAAATGCTAACATCTGCATGCTACATGCTCACAATGTCAACACTAACTTGCTGATGTTAAGCAGGTATAATGTTTACCATGTTCGCAGTCATAGTTTAGCGTGTTCGCATGCTGGCTCACCAAAGTTATTACAAATCGTCCTGAAGGGGGAAATGAATGTGTGCAGCAAATTTCCTGACAAAAACATCCAGTGGTTGTAGAGATATTCAGTCAAAACCACAACCTCATCATGGTGCTACAGGAAAGTCAGGAGATCACCAAAGTCATGGTTGCCTCTGGAGATCATGAATGTCTGTACAAAATTTCCTGGCAATCCATCCAATAGTTAGAGATATTTCAGGCTGGACTGACTGACAGATTGACAATGCCATCTTAAAAACTAAACTGTCAAACCTTATGGTGGCACTAAAGAAAAGTCAGGAGATTACCAAAGTCATTAGGATGTATCCTATAACGACCATAAATGTCTGATCTAGACTGAAATATCTCAACAACTATTGGGTGGATTGCCATGAAATTGTGTACAAAGTGTTGCACAGACAGTCTGATGATGCCATCCCTAGACTACGCCGCTAGCATGACTAAAATCATAATCACCTCATGACAAATGTATTAGTAGTGATACAATTAGCCAATCGATCAATTAGTCAATCAACACAAAATTAATTAATATCTAAGGCCCTGAAAACATGTCAAAATTAGATTCTTACTATGAGTGATGTGGTCCTACATGATCACATTTTCTACCGAAGTAAGAACTGTTATGGTTATTGTCTTTTTCTGTGCTCTTCTCACTGGTTTGAAGTGGACGGGGCTCAGTGATGTCACAAATCCATAAACCAATCAAATGACTTTGCAACATTTGAACCAGTATCTGATGAGTTGTTGGTTGTTTGGCCACTGTTAACCAAATCTGTTCGAACCACACCCACACAGTCCTGTTTTTTTGAGTGTTAAACTCTTAATAAATAAGGATGTCTTTTTTTCCTAACTTTACATTTGATCGTTGCTTATTTAGTCATGACTATTTAATTTTATTGAAAAATACTTGGGTTTAATGCCATTGTAAATTGAGTATCTTTGGGTCTTGCACTGCTGCGTTTTTGTTTTTTTTTACTATTGTCCAACAATATATAAATGTCTGATCTGAATGGTTAAAATCGATTCATAAAAAACAAACAAACAAAATCATCAATTTAACAGAAAATTTGTTGTAGTTTGAAAATAAAACATGTCTGGAATAATATAAGAAACTCAACATTCTTGCTAAGACATACGCCAGTGTTCAAAATGCAACGATGCCTGAAAATTAAAAAAAAAAAAAAAGTATAATGTGTTGATCCTTTTCATAGGATATATTATTACCCCACAGCAACTAGGTCCCAGATCCAGGTCTCAGGGAAGAATGTCCTTACGGTCTCCTTCTTCTCCTCCTCTTTACCTTTCAGCATACCACCTGAACTCTGTGGCATCATGTTGAAGGCCATGGGAACCGGAGAGTCTACGACATCTAGGAACACATGGATAAAAAAAATAAAAAAACCCAATTAAACAACTAAACTTACCCAACAGAAACCAGCTCCCAGATCCAGGTCTCAGGGAAGTATGTTCTAATAGTCTCCTTGGTCATTCCAGCTTGATGTCCAACAGAGAGAGACTGAAGTTCCATATCGTCCGCGTCTGTAAATGCTGTTGAATCTACCACATAAGTTTACAGTATAATGGTAGTTTCTTGTTCTGGGATCAATATCAATGTGGAGTCAATGGACAATACAAGCAAACCATAAAACATACCATCATAGTATAATAACTCATATCTCCTCTCATGGCAGTTATAAGGCTTTTTCACATCGGAGTTGGTCACAATTTTGATTCCAATTTCCTAAAAGGGGAGAGAGATGAAAACCAAGTAAGAGATTGTGAAGTCATATACTGTATATGATTTGGACACTACTGATGCGCACACAGAATGAAACAGAAGACAACTATACACCCCAAGTAAAGTTTGAAAAGACGATTGAATTACCCAGATAGATATGGACAGAGAGTTAGAGATGGAAATAAAGAGATATAGAGATCATATTTTTCTCTCTATATCTAAGAAATAGATGGACAGAGATATAGAATGATTAAAAAAAAGTTATTTTTCTTATAAATATATGACTACATATTATATGATCAATGTCATCTCCTGTAGCCTTCTTTAATAGCCCATCAAAATGACCAATTTTGTACTTTAAAGATGCTGTAGACATCATTCTTCTGATTTTGCGGTCCAAAGTAGAGTGAGCGCTTCGCTCGGCCAGCTGCCTCCACATCGACCAAAATCGCCGGTTCTGGTTCGACTTCTGGTTCAGGCTCTGGTTCAGGCTCTGGCTCTGGCTCTGGCTCTGGCTCTGGCATTGGCACAGGCAAGCAGGGATATGGCTCAAAGTCTTCAACCTCATAGGTGTATCCTGACAGCTTCTGTAAAGGCAGCTGGCTGTACACCTGCACAAACACACACACACACACGTACGTGAGCCTGGGTAAGTCATCAGTACAGGCCAGTCCACCACCAATGTGATGAAGGTCTACATAATCATGTTCTTAATACAAATAACTCTTGCCAGTCCTCACTATATTTTGTAAATAAATAAATGAGTACTATACACTTTTCTCATCTCTGAAATGAAGGCATTGAGCTCTTTACAATAAGACCTCCATGTTCAGGTGTTGGTAAAGGTACCAATGCTAACATGGGTCAAACTAGCACTGAGGATCGGTGTCGTACATAGTCGACAGTGAGTTCCTGCTCTTGCTGCAGCAGGAGGACGCTCTGGTCGATGGCTCTGACCGAGCACATGGAGCCTGGGTAAGCCTGGAGACTGAGCGTGGTCTTCTCTGCTGGAAGCTCCTGGAGAGAGGAGAACTTCAGAGACACCTGCACAGGAGACACCAAGGTGGAGAGTCATTAGTCTGAGAGCTGATCAGAAGAGTTCAGGTCACAAGTACCAGAATTTAAATAATCTAAAATGCATAGGTCTTCATATTTTATTGCATATCAAAAGTATCTGAATCATGTATTGTAGCTTTATGTTATAATATATCCTAATGGGACATTCAGGTGGTACCTTGTTATTGAGGCAGAGTTGAACAGGGAAGTCCTGGCTATCGGCCACAGCCTCTCCACTGGGCATCACAGTGTAAACTACCACTTGGGCAAATGGTGCCAGGTTTGTAACCTGACGGAGTGATATGGACAACTCTCCTTTGTTGACTGAGGCATGAAACACAGAAAGACAAGGAAATGTGACATGAGACCAAAACTATCGAAATACAGAAAACACCAAAAAAAAAAAAAAATTATATAATTTTATTTATTTAATAAAATATACACATATATATATATATATATATATATATATATACACACACACACACACACACATACATACATTCATTGTGCTAATATCAAATCAGATATTTCCATTTTGTTTAAACAGCAACCAACTGCACACAGGCAACTAAAGCTAAAACAACTAAAACAACTGAAGCTAATGTAGCTACATAGGTTTGCCTGAAGCCTAGCAAATGAGCATTTCTGCCTTTTATTTGATGGACTGTATAAAGACAAACAGGAAATGCTGGGAAAGAAAGGTATGACATGCAACAAAGGTCCCCAACTGGAACCAAACGTAGAGGTTATGTGGTATGTACCCTAACCATTAGGATACTGAGGCACCCAGCAAATTAGCTACTTGAGGTTGTCCTCAAGCAGTTGACCCCATGAAGTTAAAAAGGGGAAAGGTGGGCATATTCTATGTTTTTGTTATTGTCAGCAAATCCCAAGATAAGACTAAAACCAACACAGTGTTAGTCAGTCTCTCGGTAATTTCCGTCGTTCCCAGTCTGACTACGGCTCTTAACTCCAAGCCATTTCATTCCTACTGAAGACGTAAATCTTTAAACTTGCAATGACTAATTTATTGGCCACTTTCAAATAAGCTGTAAATAAAAACACTGACACTGACAAACCTTTTCAGTTAACTCAAAAACTCACTCCCCTTTTAGCTCTGCATTTGGTCTCAAATAACTCCTGAGAAAAATATCTGGCTCTTAAGCTGCTAAATATTTCACTATGTTCACTTGCTAGTTGCTAACTTGTCTGTTTAGTTCCGAGTGTGTACAGTAGATTTATCTGACCTTTTCCGCTGAAAACAGCTGCCTGCTGCGGCCCATAACAACACTATGAGAGCAGTGAGAGTGAACCAAAACAGTCAAGTTGAGGGGCATAAAACCAAAACAATGAGCTGAAAGACACTGAAATGTTCCTAGAACTAAGGGGAACTGCGGAGTTGGGTGATAATTCCCCATGTGTTAATCTCTATGAGCAACCCCTTTCACATACAAAATGTGTCTCCACATTATAAAGGGTCATATACAGTATATAGTGTTAGTAAAAAGCCTCAGTAATTTCCTAAAACAGCAGGCACTGTTGTTTTTTCAGCTGTGGTTTTGTGTGCTACTACATTTTCACAGCAGCAGGGCAGTGTATGCGAGATTGACAACATAAACTACAATGGCCGTGCTCATGGTAATGAAGGTACATGTCAAACAGTGTAACGGTGCAGTTCATTGATGTTTTTTTTTTTTTTTTTAAACATTAGAGGTTTATGAAAGAAAGGAATAAGATAAGAATAGGCTTTGTCTACACAGAAGAACCTTATTAATAGGATCAATTTATTGTTGGTTGTGGTCTTTTCATGGCATTTGCTGACAATAAGACCATAACACCAGACTTATCCTTTAATGGCCGTCTCAGTTTAAGCAACATTAGTTTTTACCAGCTCCTGCTTTAACAGCCACTGGGACACGACCGTGCTGCACAATTCCACCTCTGGACATCACCTACAAAGAAACATAACACAGGCAGAGAAATAGGGTGAAGAATAATTCTGGAATCCATTTTTAGACACCGTGTACAATTTACACCATTAGGTCCACCTCCTGTACAAAAAAACCTCAGAGACTGAGTCAATGGCGTGGTTTAATTACTGTTCAACTAAACTTTAACATAATGTAGGCAAGATGTGTGGTGCAAGTCATTTTGAAACATTATGGGTGTCACCGCACCAGTTCCAGCTACTCCGAGTACACCAAGTTAGTACAAATAAAGCATACTTTGAACACCACATCACTCCCAAATATTGGAGATGACCATGTATATTTCTAAGAATGTAAATAATCAGCAGGATATTGCCCCATTGTCTCACTACAGTTGTAGTGACAGTGTCAAGATATGTACTGAACCTGTGGGCTGATGGTCACCTACACAGTAGCAGCTGGGTGTTACAAAACTGACAGTAGCTCATAAGCCAGTCTTACCAGGTAAAAGAAGTCGAGGACTTCCTGTTCCTTCTTTATCTCCTCTCCCTGGATGATGTACTGAGCAAGCACAGTTGCATCTTCGTCACAGGAGATCTGCCCGCTGACCTGCATGAGCTTCAAAAAACTACTGCTCTTGGAATAAAATGCTGCAGCGTGGTGGTAGGCCGACCTGTACTCTGGTCTACGCACATTGGGCACATATGGCTCATTCTTCTCCATCTTTTTAGAGCTCGCCTGTTGACACAAAAGCCACAGGTCAAAACGTCAAATTTTCACTCAATAACCTTATCACTTATCAACCTCTTCTTCTTAACTATGAACCAACATTAAACCAATTCACAAAAATAGATTCATTTAATAAGAATTTAGGTCTGTGTTGTCCACCTCCAACATAATCAAAATAATGGAAAGTTTCCTTAATTAGATATTGATTGTATAATTGACTAATACTGAACTGGTTACTAATAGGAAGCCCTTGAACTGAATTGATTCTTCAGGGGGGGAAAAAAAGGTCTCTGACAAGCAGTAACCAACCTTTAGATTCACAGTGTCCTTCCAGAGGGTGGTGTCAAAAGAAAATGAAGCCATGCCTGTCATGTCTGTAGTGAGCGTTAAGTTTTGTGAGTCTCTGGCAAACAGGTACACTGCCTCATTGGCAACAGGTGTGTTGTCTGGACCGATCACTTTGACCTGCAAACAATTCAGAAAGCATTAGCTAACCCACAGCAGACTTTCAAGATGTATCTCGACAAAAAGTTCATCATTCCCCAACATACTAAGGATTTTGCCACTCCCCAGCATTTCCAGTAGGATTAAAAATGTAAACTTTGTGGTGCTGGTCATTAACGTTTTAAGGCTAAAGGGTTTATTCCTTCTAGGAGCATGAATGTGTTTAAAAATATTAATGGAAATATGCCTTTTACAGTATGGGATATCTTATGTGCAAAGATGATATAGGTCTGAAGGTGGCACAAGAGGAAAGCTAATGGAGTGTCCAAATTTTAAAGGGTTCATCATCTGGTGAACAAGAACGTGATAAGTTTTATGTTACCTGCCCATTAGATATTGATATTTCATGTGCACTACTGGAAATTATGGCCTGGCAGAGGCACTAGAAGAAAGGTAATTTAAATAATTAGAAATCAACCTCTGGGGACCATGAATATGATGATGGCCTTCAATGAAAAGTCAAGTCATTATTACAATTCATCCTGAGAGGAATATGAATGTCTGTGCTAAATTTCATGTCAATCCATCCAATTGCATTTCACTCAGAACCACAAATGTGAACCTCATGATGGCACTAGAGCTCCAAACAGTTTCAGGGGAGGTTCAGTGAATAGGTGAAAAAATATTAAATTAGTTATTACATTACAGCCTAAATGTGTGGGATATGTTTAAAAAGATAGTTCAGAGATACAGTAGTTTTGGGGAATTTTACTGTTTTTCCCAGAGGCAGAAACTAATAAATGCCTCAGGACCTTTTTTATGTATTTGGTGTAGTCTGAAGTTGTGTCTAACAGCAATATTAGGCTATCTTGTCTCAATTGTTGAGTGTCTATGGGATCAAATAACATAATCATGATACCATAGGCATCCAGGAATTGAGCGAAACTAAGAAAGTAAACTGAGTGGGCGCCTTTATCCAAGCTTTGTCTGAGGGGAGGCCCACAGTGTCAGACTTTGAAAACCCCCGCACTAGAGGAAAAGTCAGGGGATCACCAAAGTCATTAGGATACATCATGTCTGTACAAAACTTTGACTTGCTGGTGGCGCTTGGAGCCAGGGAATTACTAAAGTCATTAAGATTCATTCTGTGGACAGCATGGATATCTGTACCAAATGTCATGGCAATTCATCCAGTAGTTGTCGAGATATTCTACTAAAAAACAAAAATGTCTACCTCACGGTGGCGCTAGAGGACAAGCCAGGGGATCACAACAGTCAGTAGGATTCATCCTGTGGGGACCATGCATGTCTGTACAAAATGTTATGGGAATCCATCCAATCTGGACCAAAATGGTGGACCCACCGACTGACTGACTGACTGACTGACTGACATTGTCATCCCCAGAGCCACATCACTAGCATGAATAAAAAGAAATATGCATCTGTGTGCTGTGCTGACAGCAGGCTATAGCTCCCAACGGTCATTAATGAGACCGATTACCTTTCCCTCGAACGGGATGCCAGGCTTGTACGCTGCAGGTACATCCTCAAAGGTGACAGTTCTGATTTGACTGCTGAAGCTGGTCTGCCCACTGCCTTTAAGAATGACCCCTAGATGGTAAACATACAGATTACAGCTCATTAGGAACTAGTGCTGATTACTCAATGAACAGTATCCAGCATTCAGTCAACCTACCTGTGCCATATTCCTCCAGTTCAGCATTCACCTCAAAGCTGTCCTCATACATGCTCTTGTTGAGGGAAAACTCTGTCGTGTTCACAGTTTGTGTAGCACAACCACTTGTATCCGTCTAGAAGATAATAAAAATAAGAAAAAATAAGTCAATTTCAAACTAAAAAAATATAAATATAATTAGTGAAAGAGAACTGTGATTACAGCAAGTCACATTTTATTTATCTGGAATACTTACTGTCAGTTCATACGTCTTGCAGAGGTCATTTTCTTGGGCACTTGAATACCAGTAAAACCGGATGGCGTTCCTACAAAACACTGCCTTCACTGAACCAACAACTGGTTTCCCATAGGTGTATCTGCAGGAAAAAGGATACATGCTTTTTTTTTTTTTTAAATGATCTTGATCTATCACAATATACATCATGTCAGATGTGGATGACACTAACTGGCTAATAAAGTCAAACTGAAAATAAAATTCATTTTTTGCTAAGAAATCCGTATAAACAGTATATCCTTAGTGTTTGTTTTGATTTTTGTACTTTGTTTTTGACAAAATGATTCATCTGAACCACAAAAATGAAATTTAAAAATGTATTCATTTTTTTGCAGTGTTATTTAATTTTTGGTTCTGACTATGTTTATGTCTATACTGGTCATTTGATTGGTGCACTATATGTGGGCAGCCACATTAGTCCGTTTGTTACTTCATACGTTATTGTGTATATTTCTAAAGTTACAGGATTGTCCGTTGCTGTGAGTTTAGACAGTGTGCTCATTTGTTGTTACCACAAGTGGACCATAAAAGAGAGACAGCTAACACTAGCTAGACCCCCTCCTTTGTATAAGGTGGGACAATCACAGCAGGAAGTGTGCTGGAGCTGCTGACTCAGCAGAAAGTAACAACTAGTGGGAATCAATGCTAACGTTAGCAAGCTGGTGAAAGCTGGTTAGACTAGCTTGCTAGCATCACATTTCCGAGTGGAATACAAACTCAAGAGCACAATGGGTTTCCCAAATGTTGAATGTTGTAAAGGGACAGACAGTTTAAATAACTAACAGTTGTTGGAAAATGGAAAAAAATGTCTTGTATCAACAATCGTACTATATACAGTATGATGTTCTCCTTAGTGCCACATGGAAGTTGAGTGCTGGCCCCCAGATGGCAATGAACCTAAAATGGTTTCATCCTCTTAAGAAAATAGAAAGATATACACAATAGCTGCAGTATCATAATTACAGTTTATATTTCCTTATACAAAAAGTGAGGAGAAATCAATTTTCAGTTTGACTTAATAAATGGCTACTTGTGTTGGATAATTAAAATGGTCTGTCCTAAACTTCAGTGCCATTGTTAACCTCTGTCTGTCCCGTTTAGGTGGGACACTCACTTTCCACAAATTCTGAGGGTTGCCTCTTGGTCCAGGATGGTAATCACACTGGGTAGGTGAACCGTTACCTCATACTTTGGCAAAACTAAAGCAAAAGGAAAAATAATCAATACTCTTACAGGTGAAAATGTACATAGACACATCATTATTTTGGTTAATGTGAGACATTCTATTTTTAGCATGCAACTGCAGCAGACCGTATTCCTTGATGTCAAAGCGATGGGATATTTGCTCTCCTTTGTCCGTCCAAGCGGAGATCACGTAGCTTCCTTGTACCGCCTCAGGAATCATTGGGTGGGAAAGATCAAGGATGCCGCTAACAATGGGTTTATCCAACCACTGGGCAATGCGATTTAAATTGGGCTCCTACATAAAGACAGAAGCACATTCATTGATGTCAGTAGCCATCTGCTGCAGGTGATCAGCATAGGCAACTGAATTTCAAGAAGGAAGGATCAAATATACTATAGATTGATGGAATGTTTCACAGTATATAAGCACAAAAGAGCAGCTTTGTTTATTTATCCTCTGAAATAAGGCAACATAAATTCTACTCCATTCCCCTAGGTGTAGAGTTATTTAATTGTAACATTTTTTAAATTATTGTATACATTACATAAATTAGTGCTGTCTATGTGCAACATTCAGCCTGTCAGTATCCCTGGTTTAGATGGTATTGATGTCTTTTAGTATTACCACTAGGGGTCGCTAAAGTCAAAAGTTTTAAACTCCACAGTGAAACATAAAATACTTTTTCCACTTTCTAATCCCGTCTCCTGCCTCAATTGTTCTGCTATTTCTTGTTATATGCCACATTTTTGTCACGTATGTATGTATTTTTATATCAAAATCCCTCATTTATCATACATACATTTATCCAATCAAATGTTATTTTGGATGACTAGGTAGTTAACCCCCTCATATGAAACCATACTTGACCGTTAACTAGTGAAGAAATATTATGGGTTGGAGGTGTGTGTTTGGCAAAAACTTTACCTTTTGTAAACAGTGTGGTTGCTAATTTACTCATTTCAACCTCTGCCCTAGCTCTTCATCCAACAATGCTCGTGAGGGAGATGTGGGTGGAGGCAAACAGTTACTACATACTGTGTGTATCACTGCGATTCTCTAGGGATCCATGCTGACTAACCCGGGCCCACTTTTGAGCGATCCAATCGAATCCCTGAACAATTTGATCACCACCCGAAATGATACGCCCCCTACATATTCTGTTTCACTCAGAAACACGTCACATTACAGAAGCTAAAGATGTCATTTCACTATGATTTTAAGCAACTAATCAACAGCTGGCAGGAGAGGTGCTGCATGAAATCATTCATAGGCTTCATAGGCGTCTGAGCCAGTCTCTCTCATACAACAACCTCTAGTGAATCTTACCTGGAGCTCCACCACTTTGTACTGAAAAAGAAGAAAAACAAAGCAATTATGTAAACGCTGATGAGCTGCACATAAAATTTGCACAATGCACACAATGTGCAATTAGAATACATCTCTACAGCTTTTCCCATAGTTTTTACACTAATTACACAAAAGCGACTTTGAGCTACAGCTAGTTCACAGAAGAAAATTCATTATCTTGTCTAATCATCCATAGCAAAAACTTTTTTAATTAACAGAAGAACTGGGTAGTATATTCACCATGGCTGAGCAGACAAAGGAAAGTGCAACCTACAGAAACTCAAACTTCAATAGAAAATCCAAGACACTTTTGATTCACCTTTTCAACCCAACAGACCCACAAACTTGTGGACAGACATTGTTCAAACCCCACAGAACTTTATTTTAAATTCTAGTCAAGATCCCAAAGTTTCTGAAGACACCAAATACATCAGGCTAAATTTTGGGTATTTGATGTGTATAAAATGATGTACAAGACATATATTTTTAGATTTGATATAATGGTGCAGCCATAAAAATGCTTTGAATATGTGTTGGAAGCTACTGTACACAGTGTGGGATACTGGCATACAGTGGGTAAAAAACATACAGATTTTTATAAATTACAGCTTTGTTGTCTCTTTAGAGCTGAAGGGACTGACTACTTTCTAGCCAGCGACCCTCATGCGCCTCAATTTCACGTTCGTTGCTAGCAATCATGTTTACAGCCTCTCAAACACAAAACGGAAAAGGCCTTGAGCCTGTATTGATTCAGATGTTTGGGTCAAATGCAGTGTGTGCCAAATGAACTCTGACAGCATGTTTATCACACTACTCCACACAGCGCTTCACACCCACGCTGTCTTCAAAATCAACAAACAGCCCTCCTTTCACCTCCCACTCTCCTGAACCAAAATAGACCTCGCTCGTCAGACTCACTGACTGCTTGGTAGAAATCACACCAGATTACAAAGTTCACTGGTTGGAATTATTACACACATCATACAATATCACGATTGTGAAGGGCAAAAGTGAATAAATAAAACTTACCACTCGATCTACAGGAATAAAATTGGCATCCATAGAGACGATTCGGAACTGGACTTTAAAGAAAAGAAGGAAAAACAAACCATCAATTTATTATAATTTTTTTTTTATATATATATACATATATATATATATATATATATATACATACACACACACACACACACACACACACATATATATACACACACACACACACACACTGTACACAACTTCTCCCAAGAACTCTTGAGGAACCACCATTCTTCTGTGTGCTGAATACAGATATAATTCCTAAAGTTGTCAAGTAGTGGCTCAGCATTATGCAGATATTTTAATGTAGTCCAAAATTGTGCAAGTGCAGCTGAATTGGTAAGCAGTGCAGAGAGGATAATGTGTGCTGTATGAACAGTACGACTGCAGCAGAGCAGCAGCAGTCTACCACGCAGCAGGAAGCTGACACTTGAAATGTCCTCCTAGTGGACATGGTCAGAGTGGTGACAGCACAACATTTAATACTTACCGGTCTGTCCAGGTTTGTAGATAGGTTTATCAGTCTGGATGATATGGATGAAAGCAGGAGGCTCAATGAGGATTTTGGTCTTCTTGCTCATCGAGGCGCTCTCACCCTGAATAGTGACATTAATGGTTGCCACAGTTCTAGCGAGCACTGTCGGGACCTGCAGTACCAGAAAACACGCATCTTGTCAGGGAGGACCAGGGTATATTTGAATCTTCAGGAAGGGAGGAAGGGAGGACTTTGAAATTTAGTTTTGTGCAGAACCACAGTTTGTGCCCAGTTTTCTAGATCATCCATTTTCCTTCTCTGGAGTGAGTTTGCAGTGCAACATCTGTCAGCTATAATGGTTTAGAATAAGTGCTTGGAAGCAAATCCATCTGAGCTCTGCTGAAACTGAGCAACAACAGACCTCTTCCACTTCACAAGGGTTAATTATGAAATGCTGTCATACTTGTGTAGCATATGTTTTCACTTGCTAATGGAGCTGCTATTATATAAACAGGGACTGGAACCACTTCCAAAGGTCCTGAGTGGGGTTTTTTGTAAGTGTGCATGTGTGTGTTGTGAGACTGAGGGTAGGGGGCAGGGGGTGTTTTCCAGAGGAATGCAGGTACATAGCTGGCCTCTGCCTTTGTTTAGTTGCAGATAGACAAATGCCAGACTAGGCCTGCAGCAGGGCCAAACACTGGGGAATGAAGAGAAACTAAGTGCTATTGTCACAGAGCTGATTGGGGTCGGCGGGTCGTTAGCATCAATATGGAGCAAGGCCCGTAAGTTGCATAACAGTGAGTAGCGGTATGACAGAAACCAGAGCAGTAATTCACAGAGAACCACTGGCGTTGACAGCCTCGGTCATGGCGCCAGCTGGATAATTAGGTACATAACAACGCCAGTATTTGTGCCATTAGTTTAATGGAGGTTTAGGGGACGAGGAGAGGAAAGTTCACTGTGCCTGGAAACCTCATGGTTTCATTTAACCACTACAAACATTAAAAGTCAAATTCTTCTCTACTTTACCCCACTGCCACTCAAAAGCCTGACGCAAATACCAAAAAGCACATAGGTTTTATATGTTACATTAATCTAAACTGAAATATGACATGCCACTCTGCAAACTGTGTGTTGAGTCAGACCTGGAAGTTTAAGCAGCGGTAAAAGTCCTGTTTGACAGCCTCCTCCAGGATGACGGTGCTGCCAGAGTCCATGTCGAGGGCGACAGTCAGAGAGATGGGCTCCGTGGGGCCGTGGATCTGGGCGCACAGGGTCTCCTGTTTCCCTCCTCTCACCTGGGAGCTCACAGTCACTGCAAAAATACTGCATGTAGAGAAAGGATATTACATTAGTTTGAAAAAGGATATGATACAGATCAGGGCAAAGCATGAAAAGAAAACCATGCAAAAGCAACAGGAAAAATCAGGCCAACGGATCATTTTTGATAAGCAGAGATTTTTGTTTCCATTTTAGCATTACAATACTCATTCTTAAGTATTTTGTAATTGCAATAATGTTCCTACATTGTTAAATTAAGCCATGAGATGGAGGTGAACACCGGGACACCTGTTCAAGAGTTTCAACATTAAAGCAGCAGCAATAATTAGTATTTTTATAATATCAATGACTAAAACTACCGTTTTTCTTCTGCCAAAGCAGACAGCTGTTTTAAGCTAAAAAGCTCTGGTGAACCCACTGTACACTGCCTGCCCAGCACCAAACAGCAGGCAGACACAGTTAGCGGCTACCGTTAGCTGGTGAACATGGCGGAGCATTTAGCAGCTAAAAAGGTCCAAATATTTTTCGCGTGAGTTAGTGGAGACCAAAAACAGAGCTAAAAGAGAGTGAATACTGGACTTACATTCATCAGGTGGCCAGACACTCGAGTCTAAATGAATGCTAATGTTGCTCCCTGTCTGTTGGATGTGTCAATAGGGAAATGTATGCTAACACATTTGCTATATCAACTTAAAAAGGTGATATGTCAGTGTGGTGTTTATCGCTTGTTTCTGCTGCCCCCAAGTGGCCAAAAACATTAGCTATTGCAGGTGTAAATATGCAGAAAGACCAGTGGTGGAATGTAACTCAGTATATTTAGTCAAGTACTGTAGGCCTATTGTACAATTTGATGCATTTGTACTTTGAGTATTTCCATTTTCTGCTACTTTATACTTAATATTTATAACTTACTCCATATAAGAAGGAAATATTGTACTAGTTACTCTACTACATTTGTAAAATATAATAATATAAGTTGCAGAACAAGCACTTTACTTTTGATACTTAAAGTACATTTTGATTATAATACTTTTGCTTAAGAATGATTTCAAATAAAAGGACTTTTACTTTTAATGGAGTATTTTTACACCATGGGGTTGGTACTTTTATTTAAGTAAAAGATCTCAGTACTTCTTCCACCACTGAAAAAGATATGCAAATCAGTATGTGGTGTTATTCTAACATGTTTTCTACGTACGGAAGGACACCCTAAACAACCATACTGTCTACTTCAACCAACCACTCTGCTGAATATTCTGTGTTTGAGGCTGGTTGGCACACAGGGGCCTGCTGCTGCCAATGAGAAATAAAGGACACATTTAATTGAGTTTTGGGTGGTGCTGCTGAGAATATTGATGCAGTTCTAGCCAGGGAGGTAGCTGCATGATGATGAAAAGTCATTTGATACAAAACTATGAAAGGCATTTGAGTCAGGATGACCACAGTGCAGATAACACACAGGACTGCAAAACAAAGGTCAGAACAGAGATCAATATGCAGAGACAGTGAGTTTTTGTCTTTATATAAGAACCAAGATCTTGATTAAAAAAAGCACATCTGTTTGGCCTTATAGCCTAAAAACAGCAGAGCAAAAAAAGTGTTCCCTTTAAACTGATAATTGGTCACCACTTCAGATGATTTAGTGGATTAACCAAATAAACCCTTATCAGTCATCATTGGTCCACTTTGGCCCAATAACATGAGCAGCTAAGAGCAGATTATTGATCAAATAGAGGTACATGGTAGCAGATGGAGGAACTTTGACACACACACACACACACACACACACACATACATACACACATACATACACACATACATACACACACACACACACACACACACACATACATACACTGGTGGGACTGCCTCTCTACAGATTGCATAACAGTATCCTGAGACTTTTGCTTCACCAGTGGGACGATGCTGGATTTTGGTCCTTGGTGATACCAAACATACTATAATACGACATGATTTTTCAACTTTTTGCTAGCTTCATCACGTGCAGCTGATCCTCCTGCAAACACTGGCGCGTGCACTTTGCGTCTACTGGCGTGACGCACAAACCAAACTTTTGCAGACAGCATGAGATGCGGCAGTTTGTTTCAAAAAACTTAATTTACTTACGTGTCATTGAGGTGTGCCGATGTCGCAGTTTGCAGGAGCGCTGATGCGATGATGACAGCAAACATTCGGAGGACAGGTGCCATGTCTGCCGAGCAGAGTCGGTGCTTTTCAAACAAGCGGGACAACTTGAGCGGACCGGACTGCACCGGAGGAGGACGCACTTCCAGCCTGCTACCCCCACTGCGGGCCGGACTCAGAGAGAGACACAGAGGTGGATGTGCAGGGCACAAAGTTGCTGAAGTGGTGGCGCTGGTTTGCTGTTTATAACCCCAAACCACCGCCACCCCCTCCCTCTTGAGTCACTCCCCCCCAAGTTCGTTGGACCTTTGCAGCCTCCTCCCTATTCTCAAAGGAGTTTCACTTCCCAAAAGTTGAATCACACAGTCCACTCTGCAGCCAGTAGTCCACTCCTCCAATTTCTAAAGAATTTGAGAAATGTCCACACCCCATTGAGGGAGGGGTGAAAAGAGTGGGTGGTTGTTGGGAAGGTGAAAATACAGGATCCACTGTCTGTCCACTGCATGATGACCAGGCAATTTCAACACTGTTGAGCAACAACAGGCTGTTTGAGTATTGAAGACAACAGAAATAACACATACCCTAAGATAGAAGATCTCAGGTCTGTGCGGCCCTGAGTGGCTCCACAGAGGCCTCCTGCAATTATTTCTCCCACTAGGAGAATGTATAATAATGACTTTTATAACCATAGATTTCACAGTCAAAACTCTTTCTTCATGTGCAATGCAGACAGCTCTACACTCCAGTACTATCTAAAAAAACAGCACGTGGGGGCATCTGGGGCTTCATTTGATGACATGTGGGTATGTGGGACTTAAAGGGCACTCAAGTGATGCAGTATTGCACTTCCAAAAAGTTGGTGGATTCAAATGAGACGGATAAAAAAAAGGATCAAAATTGGAGCAGCAAAGGCTGGGATATCCTGACTTAAGAGCCATCCACTCAGATGATACACATTGCTGCTGTCGGTTTCATTCTAGCTATTCCAATGATCGACAGCTGGTGATGGTAACACACCAACATACGTAGCAATGTGCCAATAGAGCGCTGCAGGAATGATGTATAGGCTACCCGGAAGTTAGCATCGCCCTGGTTCCCCCGACAATTGGACTTTTCCATTGGATTTTGGATTATTTAGACTTGTTTTGTTCAGCAAGATAATCTTTACAAATGAACACCACTTTTATGATTTTTGAAGCGTAAATGCAATCTGCAGAAGTAAAAAGCTAACGATAGGCTATAAACCAACTACACCACGTTCGCATGACTTCTACGTCACCACCACTAACATACCTGCAAACTAGTCACTTTTTGGCGAAATTTGCCATTTTCAATCAAAATATGTCATTCACATGAATTGTGTACATCCGAAGAGGTTTTTTTAGTGGTCAAGTGGCCAGCGCATTTCCCATAGACTGGAGCGAGAGCAGAGACGTTTCAGAAAGCTGTTGTCACGTCGTGATCTTCTTCTCAATAAAACATCTTTGGTGAGACGTTTCGAGGCTTTTGGACAATCAGAATCAAGATAACTGCATCGTCATCGTCTTCTTTTCCACTACTACAATGGACACCAGTTTTGAGGTAATGGGCGGGACACACCGCCGACCCGAGCAGCGCGTGTGCGTCGCGGAACCTCTTGCTTTTCATTTCGGCGTCCATGTTAACAAGTTAGAGCAGCCACACAGCGTCTTCAGCGCGGCTCATCTAGAGAGGAGTCTCACCTATTTTTTCCCGCGTAACGCACGCAGTTCTCAGCAAAAATACACAGTGAAAATGATCTGTTGATAGTCATATTGACTATTGATATCTGTAGAATAGACTCCCCAGGTATAATTGAGTGTGAATCTCTTAACCTTTTCCTGTCTAAACTAAATATAAACGAAATGTATAATGAAATGAAACATTCTATTATTGATGGCCGTTATCAAAGGCAAAGTCAGTGTAGAAAGATAGAGCTCCCTGTGTGGACTCCACACGCCTGCGAGACGCAGCAGTTCAGCCAGGCAGGCGTCACGCGCTGCTCAGGTTGGCTGTGTGGCCCGGCCCTTAACGTTAGGTGACTAGTTGCTAAAGTAATGTTAACTTGCCAAATCAAGTTGAAGTGTATCGTGATAAATGTTTCTTAACGTTACCCCATCAAATCTTTCCCACCCTATTTATAATGGAAAGCTTGCCAGCTTGTTAGCACATCAGCTAAAGTTAGCAAAGAAATAAACTCAATTCGGAAACAGCACTGGTTTCAATAAATGTTGTTTTTTTTGCCTTAAGTAAATGTTGTCTTTTCCCTTTATTTTCTTCTCAGAGTGCACCAAAATGCTTCGCTTACATGTTAAAATCCCCCCAAAGTTTACAAACATGTCACCTTTTTCACCTCTTGTGAGTTTGCAGGTCTGCACTAAGCTTCCAATGTGTAATATTAAGAAAAAGCTTCAAAATTCACAAATCAAACGCAGAACAAAACATGAAAATCTCTTATTTCAGGCATTTAAACAAAAACCCATTTATGAAACCCCATTGACTTCCAGACGAGGGAACAGGAAGTGCAAAAATGCTAACTCATGTCCAGGTTTTAGGACTCATTCCTGCAGAACTCTATAAAGGGAGTGAATAAGACTGATAGCTAGCAAACTTTGATAGAAACAATGCAGGATTAAAAATATGATATCTATATAACATCGTCTTAGAAACTGTTTAATGAGAAAGGAACTGCACTCAACGTGTTTGGTAGACCTCCAGGATACACAGTGGTTTTGGTGAGTAACACTGAATGTAAACAAAACTCCACAGGGCACCTTTAATATGTGCCAAGCTCCAAAATCAAATTCCTGTAATGCAATTTCATAACTTCTCGTCGCTAGCCCCTCTCTGCCTGGTAATGCCCACGTCCTTCAAACCTCACACTTCCAGTGTGTAATTCAGGCATTTATGTAAAAAAAAAATGTGTTGCCAAGCCCAAGCTGAAATTACATCAGCGTCATTTTCTCAGGCTTGACAGAGGTCCTCCAGAGCCACAGAAGACATGATAGAACTGTTTTCACACAATGAATAGTGCTCTCCATGACAAGTGAACTGGTCTTGATGTGTAAAATAGTTGGAATGCTCCTTCAGTGTGGTTCACTGATATTTAAACACTTTAAACAGCTCACTCTGGTGTAACAACGTCAGCACTGACCTCCTCCACCCTCTGCCAACATTAGGAACCTGTAGTCAGATGGGATGACCTGTTTTTTAGCAACAACAAGGCTCAACTAATAACCAGAGGGAGGTGAGTCATTTGAGTAACACACAGCTGAAGGAATCTGGCACAAGGCATCCTGGGTCAAGGACAACTCAGATGAGGCCCGCCATCCTCTGAGACGCAGCAGAGGCTAAGCATGAGGAGAATTCCGTGCAGGATATTAAAAATCGTCTGACACGCCACACTCCCTCTGTTCATTCCTCAGCATGGACATTAATTTCCACACAGACATGATATGACTGACTTTTCCAGTTAGTAAATACCTGAATTAGCCATCCGAAATGTGCATAAAATAGGGCAGGTGCTGAAAGTGTATTGTATTGTGTTTGTCATTCATTTTGGGATTGTTTTTTTGTTTTTTTGCCACTCTACTGGAGGCGACATTGGTGAGGTGACAGTATCTAGGATGTCTCTTCTTTTATCTTCTTTTATCTTTCGTGCCCTCCTGTCTTTGATCTCTACTGCTACAAAAATCAATCAAAGATAGGAGTGAATGGAAGAGAAATGAATAGTGATGTACAATATTTCAGTCTTTGGTTATACTGACTGTGAGCAGTATACTACTCTTATTCTGGTATCAGATGTATCCACAGTGCTCTAGTTTTGTCTGAGAGGTTTTGTGTTAGGTAACTACAGACTGATGTCAGAAACATTCCTCAGGACAATTAAAGTGTATGAAATTCAGCACAAACCGGGCCTCTGGGAGCAAAGTAGCACTCGAGATTCGAGATGATCACTTTACATGTCCACTGGGGAAATTATTTTGGTACATAATGGAGCAGAGGAAAGAAGAGTGTTTAGCCCTATGTAGCAGCAATTTAAAGTCATCAAGCTGGCCGTTAACAGCAATTTATCGGCTAATCTGTGGCTTCCATAGGGGCTTCAGTGCAGTCCAAATACCCCTGGCAATAGCTTTTATACTTTCATGGGTAATTGTTCAAATGAAACTATTTAAATGTCTTCTTTTCTTTCTTTCCTGTCTTCTCCCCTTCCTTTCCTCTTCAAGTGATTTGAAAGCAAACTGTGGGTTAAAGGTCTCCTTGTTCTTCTCCACTGTTTACTTTGTACACTTGAGTAAATTTTACTCCTACGTGTTTACTTTTCCTTAGGTAAAAAATTGAATGCAGCGTTTTTCTTAATTTTTTCATTCCAGTTTTCACTTCCTCCATCCTCCAACATTGATTAGCCCTGGACTACATCTTATTGATACGTTGTCTACTTTGACATGATATTTCTGACCAAGGAAATCTAGTTTATTAAACATCACTTGGTTTGTTTCAAGAGCTCCATGGGTGCACCAGAGACCTGGACACTGTCTTCTAGCTTTGGTGTGCAACTAAAGATTTAAAGGAAAACTCCCCCTAAGATACTCTCACATTAATAAATATTTTCACTTTGTAACATCTAAAACACTCTAGTTACTTTTTACTTACTTTTCAATGGGATTTTCAGAGTTAAACACACAGTTGGAAATAGGTATTTTAGTGCAGATATAAAGAAAACAAAAAACTAAAATAAAGATAAATAAATAAGAAACAGATAGACGTAAAAACAGAAATAAAACAAATCAGACCAAAAAGATTTCATAAGAATGAGATTACTGTGGTATTATACATCACATTTCCCAGAATTCTTTTTGACAGCCCTAAAGGAAAAGATGTAATCTCGCTTTCAGCTGTAGGTGGGCATACAGGCGTCACCTGAGCTGCGTTTAAGGCCACTTATTCCAGTGTGTTGGATTGTGCTCAACTGTCACCTGCAGAGAGACCTGCTTCACCCTGCCTCCAGGAGCGGCCAGCATGAAACAATTCCATCAGTGCGACTTCTGGAGATAATCAGTGCTCATGCATGAAATTTAAAATGTTTTTGGTAAAAAATATCAGATATTGGTAGCTTTATTTAAAAAATAACTGAATCATGTCAGCCTTTGAATATTACATGATATCAATTTACTGTCAAAGTACATTTAAACCAGGCTGTAGTGCACACATTTGTTTTTGTTTGAAACATACTTGGCCAATAAAGCTGATTCTCATACTTAATCCGTCAGGATTTTACCATGTTATGGGGCCCAAGGGCAAGCATTTGCTGTGGGGCCCCTATTGACTGAAAAATGCACAATGTAAACATAATATGAATTCAAATAAAAAAGGTAATAAAACTAGATTTTAACACAGGGCAGCAAGACAAGGTACAACTAATAAATCTGATAAAATGACCAAAACCAATTGGTAAACAGTGAACCTAGATCTTTGGAGGCAGGTTAGTTGCCTGCTTTGCCAAATTGGTAGTCCAGGCTTTGGCTTTTACAATCATGCCTCCCTGCCTGGACAAACGACAGTGACCACGTTCTGAGGGTTTCACATCAACTGCTGTATGAGCCATCCGAGTGTGGTGTGTGTGTTCACAGCAGCAGGTAGGAGAGGGCAGCAGACATTCGAGTTGAGAGCAGACTGTTTGTTTCATGTCTCTCATCTCCAATCCAGGGAGGGGCTCATTAAATCTGGCTCCCCATCTCTGGCTGATGAATTCTTTATTAAAACAATATGTTCACCCAGTGCTCCTACAAAGATATCATATAAAAGTTCAATTAACTGGGGCTTGATGATTTCAATGAGATGATCTTTTACAGCTAAAAGCTCCCTCTACGCGGTCCACTGGAGCCTTTCCAGAGCGAGAGTACACACGGATAAACAGTGAAAGAACATCCACCAGCAAATAACAAAGGGAAGTCAGACGCTGCATGGGGATTTAGATGTTCAAAGGAGCAGCTTACGCCTCTGGGCCATGCAGGGCCCTCTTGAGTCGGAGAATGAAATCTGTTGTTTAACAAGCCTTTATTGGAATCCACACTTCTACCAAAATGTTGAAGATCAGGGACAAACAGAAACCCGCAGCGGAGGTACATGAGCCAGCGATGAGCACAATCCCAGAGAATTTTTGTCAGTGAGGCCATATCAGACTGTATGATTCCCATATTGGTATAACAAAATCCACGGGTTGTGGATGTTTGTGTGTGTGTGTGTGTGTGTGTGTGTGTGTGTGTGTGTGTTTCTCCGGAATATGAGGACATTTCAGTGGTATACGTACTTACTCTGTGAGGACATCACCGAATTGTGAGGACAGAGCACATGTCCTCACAAGTCGAGAACTGTAGAAGCACTTATCAAGCTGCAACTAAGTTCCTCCCGCTTTTTCTCTGTATGTCCCAATAAGTCCATTATACCTGAATTCTAGTGTATCCCAGTGTGTGCTCATAGTGTAAAATCTCCAACTATCACTTGTTTGTGGTATTGCAGCCGCAGACACATTTCCACTTTTTTTTTTTACACTGAATGAGCACCATTCATTGGCTGAATGCATCCCTGTCAATCAGGGAGATTCTGATTGGCTGCTGAGTTCATGATCGAGGTCTGGCCGCAAAGAAGATGACAATGGAGGATGAAACAATGGCGGCAGATGTACTCTAATACAGACTTGGAATTACATGTACCAATCTGGTAAGTGATATATATTATTGATGTATTAACAACAAAATGTATCTTGTGAAAGTCATATTCAAAGCGTTGAGATGTTATGGTGAAAATGTTTGCTGGCTAAAAATGAACAAAGTTTGTTGAATTTGTTCAAACTGCCCAGCAAGAAGGTGAGGTTAGATTAATTCAATTCAATTCAGTTTTATTTATATAGCGCCATATCATAACAAAGTTATCTCAGGGCACTTTTTCGAATAGAGCAAGTCTAGACCGACTCTTTATATTTACAGAGACCCAACAGTTCCCACCATGAGCAAGACAGTGGCAAGGAAAAACTCCCTTTTAACAGGTAGAAACCTCGAGCAGAACCAGGCTCTAGGTGGGCGGTCATCTGCCTCGACCAGTTGGGTTGAAGGGGGAGGGGGGGAGCGGGAGAGAGAGAGCAGGAGGAAAGAGAACATACAGCAGCACAATACAGTTCCACATAGGGATGTATTACATAGCTAGTCAAAGCTACACATTTAAATAAAATGTGAGGTGGTCATAAAACTCAATCCAAGCTGTCTTAAGTCAGTCTTCTTCTCATCTTGACGTTCCGATAATATCAAACGTTTAATATTATCGAAGGTACTTGCCCTCTCCACAGTACCAAACAGCAAATTGTGTAATTACTTTGGTAAAGGCCGAAAGAACTCCTCAAATACCGTCTCACACACATGATAGACAGTGAATTAACAGTGTGGTGAGTCGGTGTTTAATTTGGTGTGTTTCTGATCCACCAACCAGCCCTTATTTTATTGAGAAATCTTGATTGTTGAAATGGTTCGCCTCCCTTTCCCACGGCCCTCTCCCAAAAAAACAGCGGAACTAACCGAGAGAGGCTGGTAGCGAGTTAAGGTGACAAAATCCAAAGTTTGTACGGAAATACAGATTATCTTTATGGATTATATTGATGCCGAATTGTTATTTTATATGATCAGCTTCTTGATTGAGTCAAACGCATGTTTAATATTATGTGGTTGGCGTGGACTGTCCAGCCAAACAGAAATCTGCTAACCAGGTAAATTAGGCTACTTAACGGCCGAAAAAAACCCTCAAATACCGTCACACACGCGATAGACAATTAATTAACAGTGTTGTGTGTCGGTGTTTATTTCGGTGTGTTTCTGATCCACCAACCAGCACTTATTTTATTGATAAATCTTAATATTTTTAAACGGTTTGCCTCTCATTCCTACGTTCGTCTTCCTCTATTAGCGGAGCTAATCGATGGAGGCTGGTAAGCGAGTTGAGGCGACAAAATCCAAAGTTTGTACGGAAGTACAGTTTATCTTTATGGATTGTATTAGTGCCGAATTGACAAGAAGACTGTCGACATATGACACCCTTTATCTTGTGTTTATAGAGTTTTGTGTTTTTACGGACACGTAAGGAATTGTTAATATGGCATATTTCTTAAAGGGAGATTGGCATATATTTCCCCCAGAGCGCAGGGAGCTTTATTTTAATTAAAACTGATAATGTGCATATTTTTTTACGTTTTGTCACTACTACAGAAAAACTAGGTCTATGAGCCACTTTGTTTGTTTCCCATTTACAGAGCCAGGACTGTGTACAAACACCGATTTTTCATCAGCGCACACAACCCCACCTTTGGAGTTCTATGGCTAACGGGACATTGCTGATTTTTAGGAATTTAGGAACACCAGCCTGATCATTTAATAAACAGGAAGAAACAAGCGTAACATTAACCTTAAGTTCTACTTTCAATGAGCAGAGTTTGGCGACCCATGGACTAGTTGTGTGACGCATGCCAATCTCGTCCGGTCGGTAAAAGTGGTAAATGTTAAGACATAATAACGTTATTTGGCATGAAATATAGCTGAACTAACAGTTGTCCAGAGCGCCAACCACATGCACTAATGATATATGGACCCCTCTATTCTGTAGTGATGCTTTTTGACCTAAAGAGATCACTATTAATTACTTATCCAAATTTGAAACCTAACGTAATTGTTAATGCTATCATCACTATGAATAAAGATTGGTTTACTACAGCATGTTCTCTGGAAATTATTGCAGCAAAGATGATCAAGAAAAGGAGGAGAAAGACTCTTGAACAGGATGGAATGGACCATATCATTCTGGGCAGAGACAAATCTTTCCTAGAAGGAAGATTCATTAACACATTTAAAGGTAAGTTGTTCATCTCATATAGCACAACACATTTGTTTGCTCTCTCTCTCTCTCTCTCTCTCTCTGTCTGTCTGTCTATCTCTGACTGTTTATTTCCCTGTGGTTTCCCTTCTGTCTGTGGGTTGCTACAGTGGGGGGATGGAAAATGGAATTAGGCCCGAAAGTTCTATTTATAAGTTTTTCTAGTTATACATCTTCAAGTTAGATAATGCAGGAGGACCACTGCTCCACCTGGCTAAATCTGCTGAGGTGCTGGAAGCATCAATAAGTCCAAACTGATTGAAGAGATTTACACACACACACACACACACACACACACACACACACACACATCTATGCAGTGTTTCACTTTATTTTGCGCTTTCGGTCTATCAGACCTTAATCAGAGCATACATTCACATGAAACACTGCATAGATCTAAGTGTGCAAAAATCTCTTCTATCAGTTTAGATACATCAAGTTAAAAAGTATCTAGTTACTGTTAACAAACACCTTTACATGCCAGTGTGAGCTTATTGTAGGAAGGAGTCTGTGCTGATCAAGCAAATATAAAATTTCTACTCCAGATGTACCTGAAGGGCACTAATACATGTGGGCAGCCCACCCAGATAAAGCCTATGTGTGGTTAACAGTGTAAAAGAACTTGCTACCTATATTCCACATTTTTGCAGGATTTATCTCTTTGAAGGGATAAGCCATGAGTGGTGTTAGTTGCCTCACAAATATTTGGACTTAGGTTAATGTTTTCATTCTTTTCTTGCTATTTTAGGGAGAGGTGTTTTTACACGGGAATACATTGCACCATGATGGAGTGCCGTGGAGTTCTGTCACTGTGTAAAGGTCTAGATGACACAATTAACGACTTTTTATTTGATTTCACCTGGAATGGAACACGCTATTGGTAAGTTTGCTACTTGTTGATTTACTGAAATGGATTTCTTTTAAGGAGTTATTTGTTTTAAAAGAAATACAGATCAATCATCAGATTCAGAACATAGATATTGGACAGCAGATAACTTGTCAAACATGACTAGAAAGTAGCCTATCGCGTTTAGCAAGTTGTGTCACTTGTGTGTCGGGGGTTTGGGCACAGCACTGACCTGAATTTTAAGGACGGCTCTCCCTATGAGGGCCATCATATTTCGTCACATATGCGTCAAACAAGTTGGTTATGTGTTAGCTTACTACAGTAAGTTACTTACTGACATAATTTGCTATATTTGATGCATAGGAAGGAAGGTCTTGTTAGGTTTCTCCCAGAAGTGGAAGTTAGTTGCTTCTGGTTCTGTGGTCACTGTGTACAGGACCCATCAACTGCTTTCATCCTTTCTTGCTGGCTAGTAAGCGAAATTTCTGCCAGACAAATGGCCAGTGTTGTATCACATTGAATGCTGAATGAAAATGAATCATCACTGTTTTAAATGTTCTTAAAGTTGTGCCCATCTTTTACTCATTTACAGGAATTCTGTGCTGAGACAAGTGAGGCTGTGACGGAACTCAGTGCAACTTCCTACACGCCAGGGAATGAGAAAGTAAGTTGTTATGTATTAAGGACAGCAGATAACTTGTCAAACATGACTAGAAAGTAGCCCATCGCGTTTAGCAAGTTGTGTCACTTGCGTGTCGGGGGATGGGCACAGCACTGACCTGAATTGCAAGGACAGCTCTCCCTATGAGGGCCATCATATTTCTTCACATATGCGTCAAACAAGTTGGTTATGTGTTAGCTTTCCAGACCTTAGGTACACAATTTAAGGCAGTACATACTTTGATTACTACTACTGATCTGTTAGCTCTGTAACCTGCACATCATTAGTGGCCTCCGCCCAGGGACTGCAGATGAAAATTAGCTTTCAGCTATATTTGGCACAATATATGTATTGTGCATTGTCCCTGTGAAAAAAACAGTAAATAAATACAACTACAGTAAGTTACTTACTGACATAATTTGCTATATTTGATGCATAGGAAGGAAGGTCTTGTTAGGTTTCTCCCAGAAGTGGAAGTTAGTTGCTTCTGGTTCTGTGGTCACTGTGTACAGGACCCATCAACTGCTTTCATCCTTTCTTGCTGGCTAGTAAGCGAAATTTCTGCCAGACAAATGGCCAGTGTTGTATCACATTGAATGCTGAATGAAAATGAATCATCACTGTTTTAAATGTTCTTAAAGTTGTGCCTATCTTTTACTCATTTACAGGAATTCTGTGCTGAGACAAGTGAGGCTGTGACGGAACTCAGTGCAACTTCCTACACGCCAGGGAATGAGAAAGTAAGTTGTTATGTATTAAGGACAGCAGATAACTTGTCAAACATGACTAGAAAGTAGCCCATCGCATTTAGCAAGTTGTGTCACTTGCGTGTCGGGGGATGGGCACAGCACTGACCTGAATTGAAGGACAGCTCTCCCTATGAGGGCCATCATATTTCGTCACATATGCGTCAAACAAGTTGGTTATGTGTTAGCTTTCCAGACCTTAGGTACACAATTTAAGGCAGTACATACTTTGATTACTACTACTGATCTGTTAGCTCTGTAACCTGCACATCATTAGTGGCCTCCGCCCAGGGACTGCAGATGAAAATTAGCTTTCAGCTATATCTGGTACAATATATGTATTGTGCATTGTCCCTGTGAAAAAAACAGTAAATAAATACAACTACAGTAAGTTACTTACTGACATAATTTGCTATATTTGATGCATAGGAAGGAAGGTCTTGTTAGGTTTCTCCCAGAAGTGGAAGTTAGTTGCTTCTGGTTCTGTGGTCACTGTGTACAGGACCCATCAACTGCTTTCATCCTTTCTTGCTGGCTAGTAAGCGAAATTTCTGCCAGACAAATGGCCAGTGTTGTATCACATTGAATGCTGAATGAAAATGAATCATCACTGTTTTAAATGTTCTTAAAGTTGTGCCTATCTTTTACTCATTTACAGGAATTCTGTGCTGAGACAAGTGAGGCTGTGACGGAACTCAGTGCAACTTCCTACACGCCAGGGAATGAGAAAGTAAGTTGTTATGTATTAAGGACAGCAGATAACTTGTCAAACATGACTAGAAAGTAGCCCATCGCATTTAGCAAGTTGTGTCACTTGTGTGTCGGGGGTTTGGGCACAGCACTGACCTGAATTTTGAGGACGGCTCTCCCTATGAGGGCCATCATATTTCGTCACATATGCGTCAAACAAGTTGGTTATGTGTTAGCTTCCCAGACCTTAGGTACACAATTTAAGGCAGTACATACTTTGATTACTACTACTGATCTGTTAGCTCTGTAACCTGCACGTCATTAGTGGCCTCCGCCCAGGGACTGCAGATGAAAATTAGCTTTCAGCTATATCTGGTACAATATATGTATTGTGCATTGTCCCTGTGAAAAAAACAGTAAATAAATACAACTACAGTAAGTTACTTACTGACATAATTTGCTATATTTGATGCATAGGAAGGAAGGTCTTGTTAGGTTTCTCCCAGAAGTGGAAGTTAGTTGCTTCTGGTTCTGTGGTCACTGTGTACAGGACCCATCAACTGCTTTCATCCTTTCTTGCTGGCTAGTAAGTGAAATTTCTGCCAGACAAATGGCCAGTGTTGTATCACATTGAATGCTGAATGAAAATGAATCATCACTGTTTTAAATGTTCTTAAAGTTGTGCCTATCTTTTACTCATTTACAGGAATTCTGTGCTGAGACAAGTGAGGCTGTGACGGAACTCAGTGCAACTTCCTACACGCCAGGGAATGAGAAAGTAAGTTGTTATGTATTAAGGACAGCAGATAACTTGTCAAACATGACTAGAAAGTAGCCCATCGCGTTTAGCAAGTTGTGTCACTTGCGTGTCGGGGGATGGGCACAGCACTGACCTGAATTGCAAGGACAGCTCTCCCTATGAGGGCCATCATATTTCTTCACATATGCGTCAAACAAGTTGGTTATGTGTTAGCTTTCCAGACCTTAGGTACACAATTTAAGGCAGTACATACTTTGATTACTACTACTGATCTGTTAGCTCTGTAACCTGCACATCATTAGTGGCCTCCGCCCAGGGACTGCAGATGAAAATTAGCTTTCAGCTATATTTGGCACAATATATGTATTGTGCATTGTCCCTGTGAAAAAAACAGTAAATAAATACAACTACAGTAAGTTACTTACTGACATAATTTGCTATATTTGATGCATAGGAAGGAAGGTCTTGTTAGGTTTCTCCCAGAAGTGGAAGTTAGTTGCTTCTGGTTCTGTGGTCACTGTGTACAGGACCCATCAACTGCTTTCATCCTTTCTTGCTGGCTAGTAAGCAAAATTTCTGCCAGACAAATGGCCAGTGTTGTATCACATTGAATGCTGAATGAAAATGAATCATCACTGTTTTAAATGTTCTTAAAGTTGTGCCTATCTTTTACTCATTTACAGGAATTTGTGTGCTGAGACAAGTGAGGCTGTGACGGAACTCAGTGCAACTTCCTACACGCCAGGGAATGAGAAAGTAAGTTGTTATGTATTAAGGACAGCAGATAACTTGTCAAACATGACTAGAAAGTAGCCCATCGCGTTTAGCAAGTTGTGTCACTTGCGTGTCGGGGGATGGGCACAGCACTGACCTGAATTGCAAGGACAGCTCTCCCTATGAGGGCCATCATATTTCTTCACATATGCGTCAAACAAGTTGGTTATGTGTTAGCTTTCCAGACCTTAGGTACACAATTTAAGGCAGTACATACTTTGATTACTACTACTGATCTGTTAGCTCTGTAACCTGCACATCATTAGTGGCCTCCGCCCAGGGACTGCAGATGAAAATTAGCTTTCAGCTATATTTGGCACAATATATGTATTGTGCATTGTCCCTGTGAAAAAAACAGTAAATAAATACAACTACAGTAAGTTACTTACTGACATAATTTGCTATATTTGATGCATAGGAAGGAAGGTCTTGTTAGGTTTCTCCCAGAAGTGGAAGTTAGTTGCTTCTGGTTCTGTGGTCACTGTGTACAGGACCCATCAACTGCTTTCATCCTTTCTTGCTGGCTAGTAAGCGAAATTTCTGCCAGACAAATGGCCAGTGTTGTATCACATTGAATGCTGAATGAAAATGAATCATCACTGTTTTAAATGTTCTTAAAGTTGTGCCTATCTTTTACTCATTTACAGGAATTCTGTGCTGAGACAAGTGAGGCTGTGACGGAACTCAGTGCAACTTCCTACACGCCAGGGAATGAGAAAGTAAGTTGTTATGTATTAAGGACAGCAGATAACTTGTCAAACATGACTAGAAAGTAGCCCATCGCATTTAGCAAGTTGTGTCACTTGTGTGTCGGGGGTTTGGGCACAGCACTGACCTGAATTTTGAGGACGGCTCTCCCTATGAGGGCCATCATATTTCGTCACATATGCGTCAAACAAGTTGGTTATGTGTTAGCTTCCCAGACCTTAGGTACACAATTTAAGGCAGTACATACTTTGATTACTACTACTGATCTGTTAGCTCTGTAACCTGCACGTCATTAGTGGCCTCCGCCCAGGGACTGCAGATGAAAATTAGCTTTCAGCTATATCTGGTACAATATATGTATTGTGCATTGTCCCTGTGAAAAAAACAGTAAATAAATACAACTACAGTAAGTTACTTACTGACATAATTTGCTATATTTGATGCATAGGAAGGAAGGTCTTGTTAGGTTTCTCCCAGAAGTGGAAGTTAGTTGCTTCTGGTTCTGTGGTCACTGTGTACAGGACCCATCAACTGCTTTCATCCTTTCTTGCTGGCTAGTAAGCGAAATTTCTGCCAGACAAATGGCCAGTGTTGTATCACATTGAATGCTGAATGAAAATGAATCATCACTGTTTTAAATGTTCTTAAAGTTGTGCCTATCTTTTACTCATTTACAGGAATTCTGTGCTGAGACAAGTGAGGCTGTGACGGAACTCAGTGCAACTTCCTACACGCCAGGGAATGAGAAAGTAAGTTGTTATGTATTAAGGACAGCAGATAACTTGTCAAACATGACTAGAAAGTAGCCCATCGCGTTTAGCAAGTTGTGTCACTTGCGTGTCGGGGGATGGGCACAGCACTGACCTGAATTGCAAGGACAGCTCTCCCTATGAGGGCCATCATATTTCTTCACATATGCGTCAAACAAGTTGGTTATGTGTTAGCTTTCCAGACCTTAGGTACACAATTTAAGGCAGTACATACTTTGATTACTACTACTGATCTGTTAGCTCTGTAACCTGCACATCATTAGTGGCCTCCGCCCAGGGACTGCAGATGAAAATTAGCTTTCAGCTATATTTGGCACAATATATGTATTGTGCATTGTCCCTGTGAAAAAAACAGTAAATAAATACAACTACAGTAAGTTACTTACTGACATAATTTGCTATATTTGATGCATAGGAAGGAAGGTCTTGTTAGGTTTCTCCCAGAAGTGGAAGTTAGTTGCTTCTGGTTCTGTGGTCACTGTGTACAGGACCCATCAACTGCTTTCATCCTTTCTTGCTGGCTAGTAAGCGAAATTTCTGCCAGACAAATGGCCAGTGTTGTATCACATTGAATGCTGAATGAAAATGAATCATCACTGTTTTAAATGTTCTTAAAGTTGTGCCTATCTTTTACTCATTTACAGGAATTCTGTGCTGAGACAAGTGAGGCTGTGACGGAACTCAGTGCAACTTCCTACACGCCAGGGAATGAGAAAGTAAGTTGTTATGTATTAAGGACAGCAGATAACTTGTCAAACATGACTAGAAAGTAGCCCATCGCGTTTAGCAAGTTGTGTCACTTTTGTGTCAGGGGTTTGGGCACAGCACTGACCTGAATTTTGAGGACGGCTCTCCCTATGAGGGCCATCATATTTCGTCACATATGTGTCAAACAAGTGGGTTATGTGTTAGCTTTTAAGCATTGACTAGGCCTAGACCTTAGGTATACATTTTAAGGCAGGACACCTTTCCTGTTTTAAATGGTCTTAAAGTTGTTCCTTTGCTTTACTCATTCACAGGAATTCTGTGCTGAGACACAGACCATCAATTGCCGCTTGTGGATATATTTTCTATTGTATTGTTTCTTTTACAATTTTTCTTCATTTATTTTCTTATTGTTGCATTAATTTTTGGATTCTCAGTGCCACCATGAAGTTACCAGTGGAGTAATCTCCTCTTTGGACCATTGTGAAGACTGCACAGGACCCGTCTCCAGGCTAAAATGGCTTGGTTTGACATGTAAATGTCAGTATCTATGTCACGCAAACACACAGTATTTTTTTTTTTTTTTTTACCTTTCTTTCAGACAAATTTCAGCTAAACATCATCATTTCATAAGCAGGTAACCTTCATCTTAGTTAAGAACAGTGCAAATTAATTTCATGGTAAATACTAAAGCTAAAGAAACATTTTGTGCTAATTTCTTTTCTTTTCAATGTCTTTTTAGTATGTTCAAGATCATGGCACAAGACCTGCTTTACCAAGAATAATTCATCAGTGGTATGTTTACTTTCTGTTTTTCCATTCTTTTTAAAAAAAACATCTGAATTTAAAGTTTGTTATTTTAAAATTTTTGAGTGTATGAGTGTTGGACTGTGACTTGATATATACACTGTAGCGTGCTCCTGCTACCCCGGGCCCTTCAACAGAGACACACACACGATTCTCGAGTATGAACCGCTCTGGTTCCTTTATTGATACTTGTGCTCACGCTCTCTCTCTCTCTGGCTGCCGCGGCTCCCCGGCTCCCCGGCTCCCCGGCTCGGTGTCGTCGTTCCAGCTTCCCCCTTCTCAGGGCTGCTACTACTGATATAAGCACAGATGTAATTACTTGATGCGCTGCACCTGCGTTCCCCTGGGCTACCCGCCCTGAGCTCCTGAGCCACTCCTCCACCTCTCCCCTTCTGCAGCCCTGCTCCAACCACGCCCCACCACCACATACACAAACAGATTTGTTGAGATAATATAGAGAAAGCTAAATTTGTTTTTCATTTTTTGTAGTTGAAGAATGTTGAACCTACCAGTGAGGAAGGTTCCATCTGTGAAGACTAAGTTCTTGACAGTGCACCAAGTAGTGATTGTGACACCATCAATAATCTGAAGCCACCACATTGTAAGACTGCATCAACTGTCTCAGAGTCTTCTAAGGAGAGGACAAAGAGTGTGCCACAACCCCTAAACTGTGTTGAACAGGAGGACAAGGCTGCTTCCAACTCTGACAAATTCAGCATTGATGAAGACATCATACCTGATATTGAACCTTGTTGTGATCATCACCCCACCACAAGCAATACTCAGAGGCTTCCAAGTTGTAAGAAAACAACTGTAACGGCAGCTCGTTCTTCTGATGAGAGGGCAACAATTGAGACTGTGCCAAACCCCAAGGACTCTTCTTGTACCCACAGAAATTACTGTTATGTTTGCAAGAAACCTCAATCTAAAATTGCTCGCCATCTTAAAAAGCATGAAAAAGAAGAGCCTGATATTGTTGAAGCATTCTTGCTCCCTAAACACTCTAAAGAGAGAAAAAGGTTACTTGAGAAGCTGCGGAACAAAGGTAATCACCAACATAATCAAGAGGTTATGAAGCATCAGAGTGGACCACTGAAACTAAAATGAAGACCAGGAAGATCAAACATCTCACTAAATCCCAAAACATATGTGCACTGTGTATATTGTAAAGGCATGTTTGTTCGGAAAGAGCTGTGGCGCCATTTACGTAAATGTCCTTCAAAGACAGTCTCAGACACTGAAGCAACTGCTAGGGCCAAAGTCTTAGCCCTGGCTGATGTTGCAGAGTCAACATTCTCCCAAGCAATTTCTCCTGCGGTGTGGAAGATCCTTGGAAATATGAAGCAAGATGCGGTAGCATCTGTAGCTCGAAATGATTTCCTCTACAACAAGCATGGAAGTGATCCAACAAAATTTGAATACATCAGACAGAAAGTTCGGGAATGGGCAGACTCTTGTTGAGCTTGAGAAAAAAACATTCTATATTTACTTTTGAAGATGCTGTAAAACCTAACAATTTTTACAAAGTCATTGAGGCTGTCAGAGAGGTTGCTGGTTATGATTAAGAGAAGCACTCCTATCGCACACCAAGTCTTGCTCTGAAATTAGGACATTTGCTTACGAAGATTGGTGACATTATTCTCTGCAGGGCCATTGCAGCAGAGGATGAAGAGATGATAAAAGCAGCAGAGCGATTCACGAAACTATGCACAAAAGAATGGGCAGAACTTATCTCCCACACTGCTCTTGCTACTTTGAGCAAATCAAAGTTCAACAAACCATGTACCATACCATTCACACATGATGTGCAGCTTTTTCACCAGTACCTGGAAAAGAAATCAGCTGATGCTGTTGAAAACCTGAAAAGGCACGAGTCTTCACAGACGTATGCAGAACAAGTGACACTTGCTCAAACAATAATCTTCAACAGACGTTGTGCAGGAGAAGTCTCATAAATGACACTTTCAAGAAAAGAGACCAGACTGAGCTCCATGAGGACATAGCTGTTGGCCTCTCACTGTTCGAGCAAAAGCTGGCCAAGTGCTTCAGCAGGGTAGACATTATGGGCAAAAGAGGGAGAAGAGTTGCTGTTTTGTTAAACCCTGAGGTTGTCAGTGCAGCAACACTTCTTGCAGACAAAAGAGACACATGTAATGTGCACAGGGACAACCCCTTCCTATTTGGAAGGCCATGGTGCCCCCCCACTAGCTTCTACAGGGGACAGGACTATATCAGGTTTTTTGCAAGTCAGTGAGGTGCAAAGAATCCTGAATATCTCAGGTCAACACATCTTCGCAAGCATGTTGCAACATTGTCCCAGATTCTCAACCTCAAGAATAATGAGCTGGACCAACTAGCCAACTTTTTGGGCCATGACATTCAGGTCCACTATAGAAATGGCAAAAATCTCAAAGCTTCTACTGGCAATGGAGAAAGGATCTCTTGCAAGATTCCAAGGCAAATCTCTTAACGAGATTGAGATTGAAGGTATGTGCCCAATTTTTTTATTATTATTATTATTATACACTCTTAGTAGCTCTTTTTAAAACAGTTACAATTCCATTACAGGAACAAGATAGATGTTGCAAATTGAACAACAATAATCAAGCAGTAAGATTGGGACGAAGAAATACAACCACTTAAAATAAAACAAGACTAAAAGGACAGGACAATTAAGAGATGAAATAGATTAAACATGGGGTCCCAGAGACTTAAATGAAATGGAAGTCTATTATTTAAAAGATTATACTGACTATACTGAGATTCTTGTCAGGGAGCTCCATAGCTGAGGAGCACTGACAGTAAAAGCCCAATATAATTTGGATCTGGGCTGAGAATTAGGAACAGCCCTATCTGACTGGACTCAAGCTTTAAAAGTTATTAGTAAAATCTTAACATCCATTCTAAAATGTACAGACAACCAGTGAAGAGAGGCTAGGATAGGAGTTATGTGGTTTAATAAGTTAAAAACCAAGCAGCTTCATTTTGTACAACCGTGAGGCATTGGTGGGCATGTTACCAAGAATAAAGAAAAGAGATTTTTTATTTAGCACTTTAAACTTGACCTGTATTACTCTAACACTAAGTTGGAGGAGGTTCTACAACATCCAACAATTCCTTCACTGGATTTTAGAGCAATGTAGAGCTAGTTGTAGTGTGATGTAGAGCAACAACAATAACAATCAAAGTGGATATTGTGTTTGGAAATTATGTGCCCCAGGGGCAGCTTGTAAATTGAAGATAGTATGGAGCCAAGTATTGACCCCTAAGCATCATGACAAATGAAGAGGGCCCAAGAGGAAGAGGCCTCTCCAGTTACAACAGAGAAAGTTCAGTGAGATAGGAGTAGGACCATTCAAGAGCAGAGTCCCTGGTGCTAACCCATTTTTCCAGCCCATTGATTAGGATTTTGTGATCAACTGTCTAATGCAAAATGAGATCCAGTGGAATTAAAATTGAGCAATCACCAGCATCAGCTGTGAGCACAAGATCATTGGTGACCTTGATTCAGGCTGTTTCAATGCTATGGAAAGCTTGGAAGCTAGATAGGATTTTTTCAAATATCTTATTATTCATAAATGAAATGTATTCAGTGTAAAATATCTTCTCAAAAAGGTATCGAGAAGAGTGGTAGGATAATTTAGAAATTAAATGTATGTAGATTGTGTGTGTGTACTCATCAAACATGTTTTTCTTTTAGATGAATTGGAATTAGATCTGGAAGTAGATGAGGCAGAAATAATTGATGGAGATGATCAAGATGATGGAGACAATGAAGATGATGGAAATGTTGAAGAGTCAGATCCTGCCCTTGGACTAAGGGGTATGTAATCAATATGTGCTCTTACAGTATGCCTTAATGGCACAGTGTGGAAGATTGGAGTGGGGACCGTATAGAATAATGTCTAGCAATGAAAGTCTGCCCACTGTATTGGCGAAACAAGATATACAGGCACCATATATAGCATATCTACATACACGTATAAGAAACAAAAACACAAAGACACACTAATAAGATAGAGACCAGGGGTTCTCAAACTTTTTTACTTAAGCCCCACTTATGAATTTTACAGAGGTTCAAAGGTCCGGAACAATGCCAGTTAAACACACCGACATATATCAATGTCCATAACTTGTCCATAACATAACTTAAACATAACTTTTAAGTACACACATTCAATACTACAGTATGGTAGCTTGATGTCATAGGAAAATGGATACTAATATGACACAAGGGTTGATTTGTAATTTGGGAAGCCCTCAAATAGACCATATAGAATAAACCATGACACATCTACGTTGTAGGTGGATGTAATTTAGAGTAGAGTCTGCATGGTTGTCATTCTCTGTTGGACCGTAAGTGTTCATATTGAACATAATTGGTTGATTCTGCATGGTCCTCATTCAAATCTTGCACAATTTACCTTTTTAATAGATTGTCTATTGATCAATATGATTTTGTAATGAACAAATAAGGATGTCAGGATCATGTTTGCATCACTGTAAATGAAATTATACCTGAATCATTTTTCATTAAATGGCTGTAACTAAAATCACATCTTGCCATATCCTGAAAACATTTTGACTCCACTACTGTCGCCACCATTAAAGCTCTTCATTGAACACTTCACTTTGATTGATGCCAAAGGCCTGTCTTTGCATTCTTTACCAGAAAATCAAGTGATGGAGAAGTCTAAGGAGGCCACCAGCTCAGAAGGTAATGTGTAGAAGTGTCATAGATTTTCTGTCTTTTATTTCACTGGAAGTACTACTGTGTCACACGTGTTCTAAAGGGGGAGAAAACAGACTAGGTTATGACTTTTAAATAGGAACATTTTATTTCAGGTATAGGGTCAGGTTTGGGCTTCGAATGTTGCATTACATTCAGTTTTAGTTTTGGGTAGGGCCTGAATGTCATGGACTTGGGCTGGGCCTTGTCTTAATCTACAGGCCTATGCAGACCTCTACTTTCAACATCACTTTGGCTATCCTGGTGAATTTGTTTTGGTTGGTGATGATGGAAGATTTGTATATATATCATTAGTATATGTTTTTTGGGAAGAAATTATATCATTGGAGAGACTAGTTTAGTAATAAAGTTTGTCTCTACAGCTTATATGGTTCCAAATTGTAATATCATAGTATTTGTTATTCATTGGGTGTATCATTAATTGTGAAATTGGGGTGAGAATACATGCAGGAGCACAAAAATGTTGTTCAAAAGGAAAGTTCAGATTTCTGATGCTCAGAAACTTAATGTATTTGAATTGTCACGTTGAATTATGAAATATATTTAAAGTTTTGTTTTTTGTTTTTATTAGGGAAAAGAAAAGATATGGATTTCACCCAGGATGAGGCCAACATCTCCAAAGGTAAACATAATATTGCCATGGATGTTCTTAGAAATTCAACATTAGTGGGCCTGCAGAGAGATTAAGAGCGTTTTCACACCTAACCTGTTTGGTTCGGTTAAAACGAACCCTGGTGTGATTGCCAGGTTAGTGCTGTTCGTTTGGGCAGGTGTGAACACAGTAATCTCACTTAGGTGCGGACCAAAACAACCACTCTAAGACCCTTTATAGTCTCGGTCCAGTTCCAAACAAACTCTGGAGCGGTTTGTTTGTGGTGGGAACGTGATCCGACCTCGATCCGACCCAACTATGCGGTATACTCCACAAGTTTGAGTTAAACGGCTGCTGTAGCCAGATGAGCTTTGCATTCTGGGATGCACCAGAGCTGTTTCTAGTAGTAGTAGAAGCTAGCCGGAGAACGAACCAGCAATGTTTCTCTCTCAGAAATATGTACTACTCCAGAACACTGTATTTA
>SEMN01000612.1:0-241953 GCA_005408345.1 Macquaria australasica
GGTCATAGGAGATATTAGTAGAAACTCTCTACTTTCAAGCAGACAAGTGAACACGTACAAATACCTGTTTGGATAAATGAAATTCATTGTACTTCTTTTTGTTCTTGAAGGCATTTGGGTTTCGCATGGGGCGACTCTAGTGAGCAGTGACTTCACACTTTGGAAAGACAGCAGATACCACTAAAAGGGTCCTGATCAGGGATAGGTGATCAGTGCATCAAATAAGAAAGTACAGCAGCACTGATTCAGGCTGAGTGGAAGAGAAGTAACTAATGCTAAAAAAATATCAAAGTAACATAAGGAGCAGAATGAAATAGATTAAATTGTCTTGAAGAAGTCTATGTTCTCATCTCCAGGCCACGGAGGCCGGAACGGAACTGTTTGCTTCCCAGTAAGATCTGTACTCTGAAAAATAATTTTAAACACACATCACGGTCAAGCTCTGCATACACAATGCGATTGCACTATTTTGTTCCCCACCTAATAAAAGATTAATTACTTTGTGTCTGAGAAATTATCCCTGGTGTGACTTGTCGCAGATACTCCTTAAATTTCTGGCCGACACTTCCCCCCTTGGACTTGGAAATCTCAAAGAAGCGAGGAGTTCAATTCAATTCAGTTTTATTTATATAGCGCCATATCATAACAAAGTGTATTTGTCAAGTTCTTTGAAGTTATTTTCGTTTGGACTCCATACTGGTCTCATCTTCACCATCAGGAAAATTGGGTAGAAATTGATTTCAAAATATTTGGCTGAGCAGCATACCTCTGTTTCAGCAAGTTCTGAATATTCTCAGGGAAAGATAAAACCAAAGTAACTGTCACCTTGTTCATTTGGATGGATGGCTTGAAAAATGAGGAGTCCACATGGAATGCCATTATTCTTTGATGTTGGACAGCCAGAGTTTGTGGGACGTTTTTATAAGTTTTTTTGTCTTGCGAAAGACTTGTTTGTGGAACTATGCTTTCCTTCAAAGCACATTGTCCACATATCCTGAGCAGCCCATACATCCTCATCAGCTGGGAATAATATCTGATGTGACGTTTGGGGCCCAATGTGAAATGAGGAAATACTCTTAAAAGTAAACCTCTGTGCTCTGAGATCTTGGCATCAAGAAAATCAAGAGAATCTTCTGTTAATCAAAATAACTGTCAGTTCTAGGATGTCCTTCAAAAGTATTAAAATCTTCCATGTTTGATCATTCTCTGGGACATCAAAACCAATCATGAGTGGGAGTACCCAGTTTTCGTGGGCGTTACCGCCAATGGTACCTCTAGAGGCAAATGTGGCTGGGATGGTCTGAGGCTGAATTTGTAAGGAAAATGTTTGATGGCTTCGTTTAGGGATTCAAGGGAGATCTACTTCTTAGTAGGAATGCTACCCTCCAAGAGGTCAGGTGGAAACCCAGTGACAGCGTGGAAATGTTCCAACTTGTCTCTTAAAACACAAAGACTTTTCACACCATACTCTTTCACCAAATTTGGATTCTGTAAAACTTCAGGAACTTGCCTGTCATGATTCTGTCTTGTTCTGCACTCAAATGCTCCTGACCAGCCCTCTTTCTGTTGAATGTCACTCCTCTTTGCCATGCAAAATTGACAAGGGTGCTGCAACATAAAAGTGGGTGAAGGGCATCTGCATAGCCATACTATTTGACTGCACTTGCTCTGGATGAAATTGCCAACTGAATACAGTGAATTGAGGAGCGGTGTTTTAAGGGGAGGAATGGCAAGAAACCAATAAATACTGCACAGTTTGTGTTTCTTTTTTGAAGTGCACAGAGGATTATGGCAATCTCAAACTCATTGATGTAAAGGCCAAGCACACTCCTTAAGGTCTCAGTCTTAAAAAAAATCATTCCCACGATAGTGAGTGTCATCTCTGTAAGTGTTGAATCCATCAACGCTGCCATGATGAGTGAGAATTTTATCTAGAACATCAGCTCTGTAAAATTTTCAAAATTGGCACATAAGTGAGTGATTATGATTCTTTGTCAAGCTTGTATTCAACTGGCGTGACCATTGGAAATTTCTTCTGACTTGCCAGCATTTGACAGCATTCACAATCTCTCTCACACCTGAATCATTGTCACTGATGCCATGTTTATTGATAATTTGCTGAATTGAAGTTGTTGGATTACCTCCTGTATTGCCATGTCAGATATATGTAAGACTGCCTGCAGTTTAAGAAAGAACAAGGCTAAATTATGCTCCATTTGATGCTGTAAATGATCCAAATTTTCAATTTGAGCCTCTTCCTCATTTTCCTCTCAGCCAAAATCTGTAGGATCATTGTAAAAAGCCTCATCTTGTTGTACATCTTGTGACACATCTGGATCTGAATTGTGAGGTGCAATGTGCACGGCAATGTCAGTCTTCAACTGCTTCTGACTGGGAAGCCTATGTTTTTTATATTTATGAGCACTGGATGTTGAGTAGACATTGCTCTCAAAAGTTCAGTTTCTATATGGACACTTCATCGTTTCATGTTTTTTTGAGATGTTGGCACAAATGGGAGAAAAAAAATGTGTTCTGTGCAGGGTTCTTCAAAATTGGACAATGGAATATCACAGGGATTTCATATCATGTACTTCATTCTTGTTAAATGCACTTAGAGGGCATTAAATGACTTGAATGAACACAGATTCCATGCCTCCACACAGATTGTCTGAGTAGTTCTGGTGTAGCTTCCATGTTTTAAGCAGTAGTGCTTGAATAGTTGAGCCCTCTTTTCAGAAGACAACCAACCAAACTTACACTTCCAATGCATAGCTAGGTTTCTGTCTCTAAAGATCAAAACCTACAAAAGAAACAACAAAAGCAATAAGTTAAACTGTAATTAACTCCTAATCAAGATGCATGTGTAAAGCTAGCTAGCCATAGGTTTGATGGAAGGGTTCAAGATTTTTTAACTTAGTGCCCTAGGCCAGTTTTGCTTGTTTTTCTACCATAATACAAAAGTATTATTTCAGCTAGAGAGTCCATGACTTGACTAAATAGAAGACATAAAGTTAACCTCCAAACCCTGACTATATATGACTTCTAATATGGCAGAAGACCAGCTAAGTTAGCTAAATTGATAGCAACTTACCTTCACATAACTTGGCTGCACACTTTCTTCCTGCTTTGTGCATTCACCCTTGACCCTCACTCAAAGCACGTCTTCAGTGGGCAACTGCGCATGTGTAATAGCGGAGTGCCACTGAGTTCTGTCGAGTTTCTCTGGGTTTTGCAGATGGTTCCACCTCACTCATACTTTTAAATTAAGGTTACTTAAAGCTGATGAGTTTAATTACTTTCCTCACCATAAAGTTGTCTTAACTAAGTTTAATTAAGTAGAGTCAAAAAAGTAAGCAGAAATTAGTTAAGGTCACTATTTTTAAGTAAGGTGATCAATCACATTTTAGTTTGGTGGATGAACAAACAGCAAGGATCATGTGAATTTGCCTACCACAGAGGCTTCAGCGAAAGACCACAGAAACAGGTACAGAGCCTTTCAGAGTGTACTTCTGTGTTGGACAGCATTCAGTTACCACACTTTTACCTAGTAGGCTCTATCTTCATAACACACAAAAACAGAACAAAACCAAAACAGAAATGTTGGCGAGAGCCCCAGCTTTTGTTTTTATATTATGAGACGATTTGTTCTCTAGCATTATTTTTTGTTATTTAGTTTCAGCTCTCTTTCTCAGGCCTGCATTGTTTTCCCCTCCAGGCCTCCCACCAAACCCACTCCTACTACCACTACCGCTCCTCACCCCCACCCTTCACCACCCCACCCGATGAGCTAAGAAGTGGAGCTAAATACACTTGACCTTGGCAGACCGGTGGGGGCCACCCAGCACTGGCATCTTGGGTCCCTGGCTCGGTTCCAGTGCTGACGGTGCTGGGAGGGTTTGGCAGGGATTATGGTCTTTGGGTGAAGATCACTGTGGCATGTTCAAATAGGAGAGGAGGCTGCCAAGAGGAGGGAGCAGAGGCCTGGGCAGTTTATCTGGGGCTCATCCACACAGATATGGAAATACACACTCACAGTTACACACAGGCATTTAACACACGGACACAAAAACACATATACATGCAACTAATGATTATTTTCATTATGGATTAATCTGCTGATTTTTTTTTTTGATGAATCGGTTCATTGTTTGCTTTGTAAAAATTCAGAAAATAGTGAGCAATGCCAATCACAAGTTCTCATAGCTGAAAGTGACACCTTCACAATGCTTTGTTTTGTCTAACCAATAGTACAAAATTCTGAATTATTAAAAATACATTAAAAAGCAGCAAATCTTCACATTTTAGAAGTTTGAACCATGAAATGTTTTAGCATGAAAAATGACTTATCAAAATAGTTGCCACTTAATTTTCTGTCATTCGATTAATCATTTCAGCTTAACTTGAACATTTTCATATGTTTTGTGTGCAAAAATCTTAATTTGAAAAGTAACTAGTAACTAATGCTGTCAAGAAATTATATTACAATAAATATTACATTTCCCTCTGAAACATTATGAAGTAAAAGCAGAAAGTGGCATGAAATGGAAAGACTTAAGTAAAGAACAAGTACCTCAAATTTGTACTTAAGTACAGTACTTGAGTAAATGTACTTAGTTACATTCCACCACTGAGAGAAACTGATCAATAGTACATCTACAATAGTAGATCAGCAGTTGCTGCTGCTGCATTTTCTGCAGTGATCTCAACATTAACAATAAAGTAACTCCCCTGAGTTTACTTTAGTTATGTTTTATTACGTTGAAGTTGTGCAAAATCAGACATTCTCAAGGAATATATTCACGTGTCGTCCACAGATGATTTGGCCCTGATCTGTACACACAAAATACACAGGCAAAAACATGAACAATGCTTTCAGCCTGTCTTTACATACACATTGGGTGATGGATGAATCTCCTCCTACAGTGTATTTCTGTCATGCTCATATGAGTGAACTGCACTGAGCGAAAAAATTCTACTCACCTGTCAGGACCTGTTGCGAAGACCTCACATTACATCTCTGGTTACATGGTTGTTTACTCCAGACTTGCTGGACCGAGCAAGCGCTTTGTCTGTGAACACACCACTCTCTCCCTGCACTGTATGGCTCATTTTGAGTGGCGAGATCACTTGAGTTTACGGACATTTGCTTTTTTCTGTTGGCTGAATTTTAGATTTCCACTTGTAAAATAAACTCAGCGGATCCCATTCATTTAGCGAGAAAAATCCGCTTTCCATAAGCGCCGGCTGCCGGCGTCAAACTGCCAAATAATCAGTCCAGCCGGCTACTTTATTATATTCATTTTTGATTCTAATAAAATAGTTTTAATTAACAAGTTGTGATTCACTATGCGTTACATTTTACGACCACTGGCCTTCACTTCAAAACAATGCGAGCATGATGATAGAGAAACGTGCCTGTCTGTCTGTGTCAGTCCCGCCCCCACAGACGTTTATGGGCTTAATGAATGAATGATCTTTATTTATGTTGAATAAAAAGCAGATGCTGACCTTTGAGTAATAAGTTTGAGAACCCCTACTCTAGGGGAAAGTTATCATTGTCATCAACAAGGTCAAAGACTAGATGCCAAATATCAACGTTTTACATGTTCTACATTCACATAATAATTTATTCCATGTGAGTTAGCTGACTGAACTATGGTCAGCGTCTGGTTAAGTTTAGGCGACTAAAAAAATAAAATTAAGAGTAGGCGAAGTCACATAATAATTAAGGCGAAAAATTGTGGTTAAACTTAGCTAAAGATCTCCTTCATGGTTAAAAGAAATCAATTTTGAGTGTTAGGGTGAGGGTATGAGAAAGGGCATGCACTGCAGTATCCTGTGTCAGAGAGCAAATCTTTAACTGCAGGCATTATCTTCATGTAGGAAATGTTTCATATACCTGGAATCAATGTAGGTTAAACTTTGCGTCTAATTCAAGGACAACAGAGGAAATAAACCTGTTTATTAGTCAGACAAAAGTCTAACTGCTTTTCAGGACACAGGGTTCACAGGATGACTCTGGCAGAAACTTCCCCCTCCTGGTTCAATGGAGGGGAGCAGCAGTTTGCCAAGCTAAAAACAGAGCCATTTGGACCCACTAGCAGGGGCAGCGGTAATGTTGGCAGACATTGGCAGGGGGCAGAGAGACTCATTATAGTCATTAGTTTCACCTAATTTCTGTGTCAAGTCTCTTTTGCCATGCTGGCTAAGAGGAGGGTGGGGGATGAGGTGTGTGTGTGTGTGTGTGGGGGGGGGGGGTGCAGGTCTGTAACAACCATTAGCATCAGGGCGTGATGGATGCGGCTGGCTGGGGTGCCACCGAGGCAGAATCTGCACAGTCAGCAGCCCAACTTCCCTTCACTTTCCTTCATCCTTTCTTCCCCTCCCTTTTTTTTTCTCGCTTCTAATTGACTGGGAAGAGACCAAAGCATGAGGATGGATGTTGGAGAGTAGCAAACAAAAAAACATAAAAGGAAAAAAAAAAACTGTCAACGGTCCAAAGACTTGACATAAGGTCATTACAGAAGGTCAAAGCAAAGTGTGAAATGGGCAGCAACATTAGTAGGTCATCTTTTTAGACTCTCACATTCCACTACAGGGACTCCACAAGAGAAGCGAGGGCTCCATGGCTATTAGCTGCACCAGCATTTCTGCTACCATTGAATACTGTATTGAGATCTCAGGGAGCCTCTTTTAGAGTCTTTTCACAGTTGGTTTACAGCAGTCTTTTCAAGCACTACTGCTCTCTATCTCAGTGTGCACTCAAACCAATCAGACTCTGTTTGCTCCTTTAGATCAGTTCATTCAGCCAGGTGAGAGTGAGGCTAACTGATCCAGATCCCACCTGAAGAACCAGTTTGTTAGGTGTGAGAACTGTGTCAAATCCATACAATATATTACAATATAGTAACATTTCTAAGGGATGAAACAGAATTTATAAGACTTTAGAAGTCCAGTACACCAGTGACACTGTAAGGAATCTTGGAGTTATCTTTGATCAGGATATGTCCTTTAACTCCCACATAAAACAAACTTCAAGAACTGCCTTTATTCACTTACGTAACATTGCAAAAATCAGGCACATCCTATCTCAAAAAGATGCAGAAAAACTAGTCCATGCATTTGTTACGTCTAGGCTGGACTATTGCAACTCTCTATTATCAGGCTGCCCCAATAAGTCCCTTAAGACTCTCCAGCTGATTCAGAATGCTGCGGCACGTTTACTGACAAGAACCAGAAAAAGAGATCATATTTCTCCAATATTAGCTTCTCTACACTGGCTCCCTGTAAAATCCAGAATAGAATTTAAAATCCTTCTCCTCACCTTCAAAGCCCTAAATGGTCAGCCACCATCATATCTTAAAGAGCTCATAGTACCCTATTTCCCCACTAGAGCACTGCGCTCCCAGAATGCAGGGTTCCTTGTGGTTCCTAGAGTCTCTAAAAGTAGAATGGGAGCCAGAGCCTTCAGCTATCAAGCTCTTCTCCTGTGGAACCAGATCCCAGTTTGTGTACAGGAGGCGGACAACCTCCTCACATTTAAGAGTAGGCTTAAGACTTTCCTCTTTGATAAAGCTTATAGTAGGGCTGACTCAGGTGACCCCTGAGCCACCCCTTAGTTATGCTGCTATAGGCCTAGACTGCCGGGGGACTTCCTATGATGCACTGAGCTCCTTTCTACTCCTCTTCCTCTCCATCTGTACGCCTTCATATCCCATCAATGCTTGTTATTAATTCAACTTCTTCCCGTAGTTGTGTGCTTTCTCTCCTCTCTCTCTCTCCCCCCTTCTGTTGCTTTCTGCAGGTATTTCTGCCTCCAGGGCTGTTGAGTCTGGATCTGTGGTTGCGGCTGCCTGCTGCCCCCGTGCTCCTGCTCTGCACCCGCTGCTGTTGTTGCTGTTGTTGCTGTTGTTATTAGTATTGCTATTATAATATTGCTCTTAGTGTTGTTTCTGTTGGTGTTAACATCAATGCCATTACCATATCTATGCTGTATTGTGCTGCTGTATGTTCTCTTTCCTCCTGCTCTCTCTCTCCCGCTCCCCCCTTCCCCCTTCAACCCAACCGGTCGAGGCAGATGACCGCCCACCAAGAGCCTGGTTCTGCTCGAGGTTTCTACCTGTTAAAAGGGAGTTTTTCCTTGCCACTGTCGCATAGTGCTTGCTCATGGTGGGAACTGTTGGGTCTCTGTAAATATAAAGAGTCGGTCTAGACTTGCTCTATTCGAAAAAGTGCCCTGAGATTACTTTGTTATGATATGGCGCTATATAAATAAAACTGAATTGAATTGAATAGAAGTTATAACAAATGGCTAACAGACAGACATACAATCACTCCACCTACAGGCAATTTAGAGTCTCCTATTTGCCAAACACCTAACCTACACGTAACCACACCTATCCACCATTTTTGGACTGTGTGAGGAAACTCTTGTACCTGGAGGACAACCACGCAGACACAGGAGAACATGCAAACTCCACAAAGAGAGGTCCAGCCAGCCTGTGGGTCATCTTGCTGCAAAGTGACAGTGCTAACCACTGCCCCACTGCCTCGCCCTGTGCCATGATGTCAAAGTTTAAAGTCTTTCATATGCAATTTAGGGGGGTAAGGATAGTTACCATAACTTAACCAGTCAACTTCCACAAATCAATCAAATGGTGGATGCTGATATTTAAATGTAATTGCTAAATATACAGTAATTACTATTTTTTTTCTGCCACTTTGCTGGCGCATTGTACTGCCATCCTGATTTCCAGTATGGTGCTGTCATCTCAGACTAGAAATTAGCATTTACAGTACATTTACAATTTACCTTCTTTCTCTATCCTTAACCAAGTGGCCAAAAGAAGAGAATCAACTGTAAGTAAAGGCTGAAAAGTGCGCGTTCGAAGTCTCCAACATTTCCTTCCTGGGCTTCACTGTATTGGGCGGATGTGTCCAGATGGATCCTGCCAAGGTAAAAGCTGTGGTTGACTGGCCTCAACCGACTTCAGTTAAACTCCTCCAACGATGTCTGGAATGAACTTTATTGCTTTATTTGGGGTTTCAGTTTAGTGGCAACTCCCCTTAAAGTCCTTTACTCTCATTCTTCTGCCTTTTCCTGGACTCCTGAAGCTGAGCGAGCCTTCCAACAGTTGAAGAGGCGATTCACTTCAGCCCCAGTCCTTGTGCATCCGGATGTCTCTCTCCCTTTCATCATGGAGGCTGACACCTCTGAGGTTAGTGTAGGAGCAGTCCTCCCCATCGCTCTCCTGCGGCCCGGAAACTAAATCTACTATGGAGGGGGACAGGGGTTCTTTTGTCCCCGCCTGTCCCACCTGTGCACAGAAAAAGACCTCCAGACAACACCCATCTGGCCCTCCTTTGTCCTCTCCCTGTCCCACGTAGTCCTTGGTCTCATATCTCATTGGAATTTATGACTGGCCTGCCACCATCTGATGACAACACTATTCTTACCATTGTAGATAGGTTTTCTTAAGTGTGCCCATTTTGTTGCCTTAATCAAGCTGCCCTCTGCCCAGGAGACTACTGAGCTTCTGATCCAACATGTTTTCGACTCCATGGTCTCCCCCAGGACATCAGGGCCCCCAGGTTCACCGCTCACTTCTGGAAGGCATTCTGATTCCTCCTAGGTTCTACTGTCAGTCTGTCTTCAGGTTTCCATCTGCAGACCAACAGTCAGACAGAGAGGGCTAACCAAGCTTTGGAGACCACCCTGCGTAGCCTCGTCTCCTCTAACCCCTCCTCGTGTAGTATGCTCATAGTTGCTCTGCACAGGTCTGTCTCCTTTTGAGGGTGCCCTGTTATCAGCCACCTCCCTTCTTGAGCCAGCTAGTCTTCTTTCTTTTTTGTAATTTTTTTTAATTGGTTTTCGAAGACAGAAAAAAGACAATACTCAACAATAATGACATGACACTGGAAAAAGAAAATAGAAAAATAAATAAATAAATAAACATGATTATAAAATAACTGTATACAAACCTAGCTTCATGGATACAAAGAAATGGTGGTTGAAGTTATAGGCAATAAACACTTACTGGTGATGATTCTTACATCCCACAGTGGGCAAAGGGGTATAAAGAACTGTTTAGACCATTTAAGGAGCAGTTGGCAGCTGGATGTTCTCTCTAATGTGGACCAGAAAAAGGGTTCCAGAGTTTGTGAAATTTGTTCATGGATCCTCTCAAAGAAAATTTCTCTAATTTAAGAAAGAACAGTAAGTCATGAACCCATTGTATAAAGCTAGTTGGAAAGGTATCTTTCCATTTTAAAAGGATCAGGCGTCTGGCGAGAAACGTGGCAAAGGCAAAATACAGTCTGCCACTGCTTTTGAAAGGGAAAGCGTAGAAGAGACACCAAAAATGGCCAGCAGCGTCATACATGAACTGATCTACTGAGACAGGTGGAAATTAATGAAAAGATTTTAAGCCAGAATTCCATGATTTTGCTGCATGACCAGAACATGTGAACATGAGTGGCTGGGGCTGATTTGCAGCTAGCCTTCTAATCCCTGTGCTATCTTTCAGATACACAAGAACTCCCTAACTGCCTCCCTGGTAAGATACTACTTTGTCACACAGGGAGAAAGTCCCCGAACTCCCTTCAAAAATCGTGCTGTTTTAGTGATTTGTTGAGTTAGGGGAAACTTTATATATTTTCTGAAATGCTGTGTACAACAAATTTGTAATTATTTCTGCCTTCTTGTGAATTTGGCATTAAATGTAATACGTCAAGTTTTCTCTCTTTTACATAAAAAGCCCAAAACATTTATTCTCAAACTGCCATTTTATAACATTTGCCTGTCAGTTTCTTGGCTTCCTACTGCAAATGTTGTTACTCAGTATAAGTTTCATGTTCCCAGTGATGCTTTTTAGTCAAGATTTTGCAGTAAAGTGCATTATACTATAGGACTACTTTCGTTGTATCCAGTTAAAAACAGCAGCCACTTAAACGTATAAATTTCACACAAGCTACAAAAGTTTGGTCTACCTCCAAATTCAGGATGCTGAGGCAAAGAGGAAGGTAAAGTACTGTATATTCTGCTGCATTTAACCCCATCTGACCCCACAGCCCCACTGCAGTATCAATTAAAGTGATTGCTTTTCTCAATTGTTCCTCCTGTTGTTTATGCCATTAACATTTTAGTCAGATTGCAACCACCATAATTCATCCCCAAGGTTGTAAAGTCCTCACACAGGCATTAAAATCACAGAGAGGAAAACACAAAGCTGCATGAAGGTGTAAATGCGGACGAGCTCCCCTGCATTGCTTTTGTTTGGTCTCCACTTTGACTGTGTGGCCTGCAGGACAGGACTGTGGTTATACTGTACACTCCCAGTGGGCAGCAGTCTTTAACAGACACCTCCTGTTTCTTCTCATCTTTCTTTGTTTTCAAGCTGTTCCTCACACTCGGATAACATGCCTTTATCTTTGCCCGCTCCTTCTGTTTCTCCTTCTCCCTCCCTCTCCCTCTTTTTCCTTCTATTTCTGCCTCTCCCTCTATCCCTCTCATCACAGTCAATCACCCGCTTTCCTCTTTCTCTAGCTTTCTATGTTAGGCTGTCAGTCTATTTACCTGGATTTTTTCCACTTCTGTTCGTCTCATAAGTCAAAAGTGGATATGCCTGTGGCCCAGTATCAACAGTAATATCAAATGAAACAAATGCTTGTTTGCCCTCTTGCTTTTACAGGCATGTTAGACATACATACACACACACACACACACACACACACACACACACACACACACACACACACACACACACATACACACAAACTGGAATACAGTACATTGTACCTTTAACTCCACATTATATGGATCATGTTAGGGAAGCCAGGCTAAATAAATTGGATTATATGCTTGCATATGCGACATCCTCTTGTTCTACATACTATGCTGTACATAGACATCAGAGTTCTTAAGACAAATCTGAAACCTCCAAAATCCAAGGACCTGACCTCAGGTGAGTCTCAGGTCCAGACATTTTAGTATGATAATCAGAGTGAATAGCCATTCCAACCAACACGACAAATGTTAACTGAAATATGACTACATCAGTCTGACATCATGTTTATGCTAGCTGTTTGGTAGGGGGGTATTTTGCCCTAACCATTCGGAAATGAGTGATATATTCGTCCCGCCAACATTTTCACTAGACACAGAAGCTGCGTTCAGAGGAGTAGTTAACTTAACATTTGACTTGTTGATCGAAGACATGTTGATCTAAAGGTTTTGTATTTGTATTTGTTTTATATTTTTGAAAATATGTTTTTTCTCCGTCTTGCTTAGAGATAGATGAGATGTCTGTAGGATAAATAATACTAATAACTTCTAACAAAATTTATATAGCACCTTTAAAAACAGAGTTTACAAAGTGCTTTGACAGACAAAGCAAAAACAGGATACTCAGAAAGGAATATACAGTAACAACACGAAGCCAAATAGTAAGGCAAAACAAAAGCAAGATAAAAATGAATGATGGATAAATACAAATAAAAAGAATAAAAACAGTAAAAGCAATACAAAGACGATATAAAGACGACATCACATTAAAGCAAGTCTATAAAAATGGGTTTTAAGAAGTGAATTACAAGAAGTTGCTGATTCTGCGAGCTTTATCTCCTCAGGCAGGTCGTTCCAAAGCCGAGGGGCCCTGATGGCAAAAGCACGATCACCTTTAGATTTTAACCTGGACTTTGGAACGGCCAGAAGGGCCCCACCCAAGGATCCTCATATGGAGTCAACATTTCTGCTACATAGCTTGGGTCCAGACCCAGGCGTGCCTTAAAAAATCAATTCTAAATCGAACGGGGAGCCAATGGAGAGAAGCCAGGATTGGGGTGATGTGATGTTGTCCGTTATAACCAGTAAGAAACTGAGCTGCTGCATTCTGAAATATGAAGCGACAGCCAGCAGCCAGTTAGCTTAACTTAGCAAGAAGAATGGAAACAGAAGGTTTAAAAACAAGTCGTGGTTTTACGGTGGGACTATTTCTTGGGCAGGAGCAGTGATTTAGGATCCACTGGTCGCCAGGGGACCTCACAGTGACAGCAACACTGCAGGAAGTCACTGCTAAGAAATAGTCCCCCACATACACATAACACCCCGTAACACCAAAACATTTTGTTTTTACACTTCAGTTGTGCAGATTGAACAAACAAGATGACCTGTTAATCAGTGTGCTTTAGAGGTGCAGATAGGCAGATTTTTGTTACCTTTGGACAGAGCCAGGCTAGCTGTTTCCAATCTTTGTGCTAAGTTAAGCTAACTGGGGGCTGACAGTAGCTTAATATTAGGCAGCCAGATATTAGAGTGGGATAAATCTTCTCATCTAACTGTCGGCAAGATCACAAAAAGGTGTATTTCTCAAACTATCTTCAAGAGTTGTTAATACTGTAAGTCAATTTACAACAAACAATAGAGCTGTGTTAATCTTATCCATGCCTGTCGCCATTTTTATTTGGGTAAATTCTTGCTCTGGCATGTCACAATTCATAATCCTGCCTGCAAAACTCTGATTAGCCAACTGCAACTGCAGCTGCAGTGAGCACAAAACCAGACCAGAGATCTGGGCAGCAATTCAGAGGTCTGGAACCAGGCTACAGACTTACCAGTGCACAACATTTTGGGTCAGGTCAAATTCTCACACAAGGCAAGACTGACATAGTACTCCATTTCCATACAGTATGTTCGCTTAAAGAATAATCCATTGTCGTTATCATTCCATCTGTCCATACTGACTGTAAGGTGTGATTACACTCTAGCATGCAAAAATGCATTCTAAAATTAATTTTAGCCTAATTGAGACTTCAGCAGTCTTATTTTGTGTGAGAATAAATGTAAGTTGTTCCCTATTACAATGTGATTTGATGATTAATTTAGCCCTTATGGCTGTTTTCTGTTTGCTTGAAACTAAAGTTATATGATCATTTTGTTCTTAATTGGTTGTCAGAATACAGTTAATTATCGTAAAGCGTACTGCATAGAGTCTTTAACAGCTTGGTTTTGAGGTCAGTGTGTTGAGACGGTTAGCATGTTGTGCCCTTGCAATGTGTCTTAATATTTGAGGGTATTTTCAGTGCTTCTATATATCTATTTATATTTATACTATGGAAACTATCTTGGAGTTAAACATGACTTTGTACTGTAACTTTGCTGAACAGTGGCCACTGTGACCATAAAATAGGGAGGAGCATCAGGCCTCCTGCTGAGGTACGGTGTGTTTGCTTCCTGTTTGAATTTTGTGATAGAAGTAATGAAATGTTTGTCTGTGATATGCTAAAATGTTGTGTAAAGTAGAGAAGAGTCATAAAGTCAGCAGACTGACTCAGTGATGTGAGTTATACTGAAATATTAGCTTATATTAGCCACCATAAGCTACTGGTCATACCAGACCAAGTAAGGCTGTAACAGCAAAACCTCTGAGTGTATTCAATTAAGGGTGTTTCATTTGTAGGAGGAGGAATGTGTTCTTTTTTTTCTTGTTTAAATGTGACTTAAAACTTTCATTGGCTGATTGTTGACTGTGGTAAACTAATGTTACGATAACTTTATAAATTATGTTTACAGCGAAAAAGCCCTTTAAAAACAGACAAAAAGGAAGAGGAGGAGCAGTCGGCCTACTGCTAAATTATTCTGACTCAAACTGTCACTGCTGGTGAGTGTGAAGCAGCAAGGAATAGCACCCAAATGCAGACAGGCAGGGCGGACAGGCAAGTTCAGTGCCTTATTGAAATAGGTAGACAGGTAAGCAGGCAGACAGACAGGTACGGTAACAGGGTCAGGTTCTGGATCTGGGTTGAAAGTGAAGCCACTAGGTACATGGCAGCTTTGATAGTCTGGCAGGGAATGAATGGAACTGGGCCAGATGCAAGTGAGGAGGTGGGTGGGGAAGGCCAGGTAAGAGCAGAGCAGATGAGGGAAGTGGGAACAGGTGTGTGGATGGGTGGGGCAGTCAGGTGATGGGGAAAGAAGGGAAATTCTGAGGGCACCCAGTAGATGGATGGAAAATGGCAATGAAGGGATCTGGGGACTGTGGCTGTGGCTGGAGAGGAGGGACAGAGAGACAGACTGTGACAGAAATTTCCACCAACCACTTTTTACACACTTTATGTCCAGTAAGTATTTTTGTCTGTGTATCAAAGTACGGAGTTAGTGTGTTTCTATAGATTCTAAGTTTGTTTGTTTGCTTGAAAGTGATTGTTTCATACTCAAAATATAGATTTCGGTTGAACTATCACTTCCTGATGGCTTGAAAGATGTCTGTATAAAGTTTTCTGTTTGTCTCCTTCATAGAGATCAGTGGTTGTGTTCAGAAAAAAGTATTAGGAGGTCCATAGAAACCACTCCAAATCCCTTTTTCCCTGACCACCTATACAGTCATTTTCAGTATCGCCAAACATGCTATTCCATCTCACCTTCCTTGAGTTTTCAGGTAACAACTTACAATCACACTTCTTTTTGCATTGGGTATAGCCTAATTGAAATGTCATTTTGTTTCACTTCATTCATTGAGCCTGACATCGTGTTCAGGTTAGCCAATTGAAAGCGGGTGTTATTTTGTTTTGTTTTGCCTTAACCAATAGACAAACAACTCATTTCATCAACAATGACTCAGTACCATGAGGTGTCCCAGTAAGCGATGACAGTGAGCCAGCATGCACAGTAAGGACCCTGTAACTAGTTCAACTTAATGAAACGCAGTTGTTATTAATGTTATTGATTAACATTAATGAAAAAGGTATATTGTGCAAGTGACGTATCCACCCCTCCAACATCATTTTCAGTCCACACAGAAGCTGCAGTAGTGTTGCTGGGAGCAGATTCCCAGGGTCTGGAACCAGGATAGTGTTTTGGAGCTGTGAAATCAAACACATACTGTAACACTTGGACACAACTTGTAAGCCTATACTGTTTCTCTCTTGTGCTTTGACAGTATGTACTTACTGTATAGATGTTGGATCAAGAGGAGCTGAATTTAAAGGACAATTCTGATTTATTAAGACTGGGGCTTATTTTTATTATAACATTGTACTCACCAAAGTAAGTGCAACAGTTTAGCCACTCAAAACACTCAATAATAATTCTTCAATGCACAGTACAGTAAATGCACACACATACACACACCCTTCTTTCTCCTCAGAAACCAACCATAACTTATACACTCAAACCACATCAAAGAGATAAAACCTTTGGAAGTTTGGGCAAAGCTGGAATGCTGTCAAGCCAAAGAATTACCTGACCCCAGGTTTTCTTTGTATCAATTACTTTGTGGTCATTTGATTAAACCCAGATTTATGCAGGAAAATACACCATGTGAGGACAATATAAAGAACTAGGCAACCGGATGTAATCAGATCTATTTTTATCTTATACCTGTTTGCTACCTCTTGTTCATCAGGACCTCTTATGCAGTAGGCCACACCTCCATCCAGGTTTGAGCACTTAAGATACACAATTAAATAATCAAGATTTGGGTTAGTTGCCTGCTTTTCCCAGTTGGTAATCCAGCTCTTGCATGCAATTTGGAGGAAGGCTCAGATGGTCACCATAATCATTAGGAATCATCCTCTGTTTAACCACAAATATTCATATTAGATTTTAAAGCAATCTGGCAGTAGTTATTGAGATATCTTAGTTGAACAGTAATGAACAGGCAGACTGACCAACTTACACCCTCATCCTTATGATCTCTAGATAGCAAGGCAACAATCTAAAAATGTATGTATATACACAATCGGCTTTTTAACTGCGTTGGTAGTAAGCTCCTCCAGATATTTCCTGTTGATGTTGTGTGCTGCAGGGCCTGTTGGAAGCTGTCCAGTTTAGGAGGAAGAATTGCCACTTTTCTGCTTTCCAAGCCTCAACCTCTCTGTGTTTCCGTCTATCTGTCTCTCTGTCAGTGCGTCTCTGGGGAAATCGAGGCCCTTTGCTGACACAACTCTCTTGCTCTCACACACACATCCACTTTCTCTCCCTTTCTGTATATCACTCTTGTTCTTTCTGTCCCTCCATCCATCTCCCTGCCTTTCTTCCCTCCATCTCAGGGGTATTTGAGGCCAGGGCAGCCGCTGTCGCATCAGGAGTCATTCAGTGTGACAGAATGACGAGCATCACACAGGCTCAGGCCTGCTGGACCGGCCCGTAGACCAGATACAACACACACACACACACACACACACACACACACACACAATACATACACACACATATACAGAGATAGAGAGAAACAAACATGTTGATTATGCCTTTTCTATTCTGTCACCTGCTCATCCTAAAGCCCAGTCTACTGCACAATAAATAATAAATGCAAAGCTCTGACAGTGTCTCTCTTTGTTTTTTTTCTTTTGTCTATGTATTTTTAGTGTTCTTAAGGTATAATCTCTGTTTCTTTTAAAATTTTGTTTATTTGCACTTTGCACAAAGTTCAAAAATATACATTATTGCTGGTTAATTTCACTGTCTGAGTGCAAGAAAATGAACTCACTGTATGTCGACCTTTACTGCTGTACGTTTTGTTTTTTGTTTTTTGTTGCCACACTTTTATGTAAAACGTTTTGGCACTACAGGAGGGGTCACTGGGTCAACAAAATCCAAAGGATGCATTCTCTAGGGAGGCATAAGGTATTCAGCAAAAATTATGGTACTGTGCTTTCCAGATTTTGAGTTATGTGGACAAAAAACTGAAAAACGAAATCTTTGCACACCTGATTATGTCACAGGTATGTCACAGGAAACATTGTATGAGGTACCTTCATACAATGTTTCAGTTCAGTGTTACTCTTCCATAAAGTTCGGGGACTCACAAAAGACAGATAAAAGAATGAATGAAAGAATGATCAAAATCGAAGCAGTAGATGTGGCGATATCTTAACTTTTAATCTCCAGAATGGATAAACTCCAAAAACACTGGATCCTACATTTGCCATAACTTCACGCCTCCAGCTTGTAACATAGGGTTTGTGTTATAAATGTGTTGTCTTCAAACCCTGATGACATCACTGTGACATCATCATTTTCTCAGACTTGACAAATCTCCTCCAGAGTTACAGAAGACAATATACAACTATTTTCACAGCCTGAGTAGCACTAACCATAACTGGTAAACTGATTTTAATGTGTATAGTGGAGTGCCCCTTTAATTTGATAACAATTTTGAAAAATGAAATTAAAAGTAGCCTAAAATTGTGACCCAATGTGTAGGCTAATGTGCATTGACAGCAGCAAAAGAACATAAAAATGGAAGTCAGAGGTCATTCTTTAACTTTTACACATTTAAAAACACACTATTCATATGGTTCATGCTTACTGCAAGATTTTCTTCACTCCCAGTTTTCAGTTATTAAACATAGTTTAAAGCTAATACCTCCTAATTTCTTGTGAACATCTAAGTCTGTTTTTATTATACCAGTTCCCCATCATGCTTAGCCTGGGAACCAGACAAATCTGTGAGCTCATGTTTTATTTGCTCTGGCAGATGCTTCTGGTCCCTCTCCCATTCAGACATATCTCCAGCCGACCTGGCCCGGGTCGAGCCAATCACAACCTTTCATCTAATATGGGGCGGGTTTGATACGATGACTACAGAGGAGTATTTTCGTAAACAACCAAGATTCAATCCAATTCAGTTTTATTTATATAGCGCCATATCATAACAAGGTTATGACAAGATGGCTGCCGCTGATCTGGAACGTTCTGAATCTGCCATCGCATCAGTATTAAATGAACTGAACGGTATATTTTCTCTAAAGAACAAACAACTGCACTTAAAGCTTTTGTTGATAAGAAAGATATGTTTGTCGTACTTCCGACAGGATTCGCTCAGCGCTGCGTTACACGTTTCATTGCTGTGATTGGTTGTAGGTCTATCCAACTGCGTCCAGAGGCATTTTGGTCTGTGCTCTTGGATTTCGAAAATGAACTGAGAGGTTCCAGACAAATTTGCATTTGCGAACTGGTCTGGTGATGTCAGGTTATATCATGCTCTTAGAATATTCCGATGTGTTTCTTCAGAGTTTACTATTTGTTGATCTCTTTTCACATGAAGCCTTTTAGTGTCCTCCTCAACATTGTGGTAGATTGATGTTAATGTCTCACACTCCAAATGGCTGGTTGATATGAAAGGAGGATGAATGGTAGCACTATCAGTGATAGTAACAGTTCCCATTAAGCTCATCACTGCCAGTCTTGAAAGACACAGACTCACTCCCAATCTGATATTTGTAACAGAGTGAAAGATGCTCCTGTCATTACTGTCAGAAAGGTTTGCATTAGACCGCTATTCTGGGGAAGTGGAAAGGAAAAAGATTTTGGAAAAAAGATGGGAGGAGAGAAACTTAGAAACAGCTGCAGATGTAATATGGGGCTGAATTCATCTTGCTTGTGTCTCTCTGAAGCCCAGTCTACACCCAAAGAGACTCAGACTGCTCTTTTCTTTTCTGTCTGTCATTTCAGTCAGCACTGCTGTCTGCACTGACTCTGACTGAAACAAGCCTCATCGCTGTCACACACTCATTACTCCATCTAGCTGCAAACACCTAAATTAAAGTCTGTTTTTGTACTGCTAGCTATGAGGAGGCTCTGCCTGCCCAACACTTTGGTCCGGAAGAATTTTTCCATACTTACTGGCTAGATTGCTGGGAAACTTAGTTTGGATATTTATGACATTGAAAAGTCTGTCAATATTCTGTTTCTTTCTTTTTAACAAATTCCATGTGAAGACCCAAAACAACACTGAATGTGTACTACCCTACAGCTCCATTATTGTCCAAAAACTATTAAAACACATCAGTGAGCCACACTGTTGCACTGGCTGACATGTTCCTTCATTACCATTAATACACACACTGTAGTTTATTTTAACTCAATTCCACATACACTGTCCTGCTGCCAGAAACACCAAATGTGGATTAATCCGCTGCTGAAAATAGTCCCCAACAAATTCACTACTTCCTCCTGTTTGAGTAATGTTTGTTGAAAACTACAGTGGCCAGCTGTTTTAGGAAATTACTGAGCCTTTAGTAGGGATACATTTATTTTAAGTTTCAGTAGGAACCAATGGGCTTGGAGCTGAGAGCCACAGACAGGGTAGGGAAGTCAGAAGGTATTGAAAGACAGACTAACACATTGTTGGTTTTGATCTTTTCATGGGATTTGAGGACAATTAAAAATAAATTAAATGTAAATGTAAATCTGCATATAACAGCAGGATTTATAGTCTCTAATAATAGCAAATAAAGGCTGGTCAAAAATAAAGGCTGGTTAAAAAAGGGTCCAGTTTCAAAAGGGTTAAAAAAAAAAAAAAAACTACTGGTGAAGTTACATGTAGTCTATCAGTACAACAACAGTGTCATGTCATACTCACCACTATGCTGCTCTGACTTTCTAATTAAAAAAAAAAAAGTTTTTATAATTGATGCCTGCTGTTTTAGGAAATTACTGAACTACTTTTTTCTGAATTTAACTATATTTTTTAAGATTTACATATTCAGTAGGAACTAGGAACCAATGGGCTTGGAGCCACAGATAGGGTAGGGTAGTCAGAATGTACAAACACATTGTTACTTTGGTAATTTTCATGGAATTTGTTGACAATAAGAAAAATATAAAATATTGCCAGCCTTATTATTTAATGCGCCCTATCCTTTTCTAGGCTCTTGACAAGGTAAGCGATTGGCCAGATTGAAATTTGCTGCAGATATTCATGGTTCCCAGATGATGAATCCTGCTATACAGCTGAACCGCAAAGGGGGCAAGCTCAGGAGGTGTCAGGAGGAGAGTTAATAACGTGAATTAATCACTCATGACCACAACACCAGAAACTGAAGTGACAGGCTGATCTGGCTACTCCGGTCAGTTAAGCTCAAGTTATTCTTTCTCTTATATCTGCCAAGGCGCAGGTCATTCTTGACGTTGGAAAACAACAGCTAACAAAATAAAACAAGGTCCATTTTTTAGCTGTTCTGGACCTTTCGATCATATAACAGGATCTTCCTAAGCAGATTAATTCTAGTGTAAACATTTTTATTGACATGCATTGTCCCTTCACTCCAGCACCAAGCTTTTATCAGGTGAGTGATAATATTATAATACTGGACTTTAGCAGGGAGTTCAAGTATAAGTATTCAGTGACTTAAGTGATGATACAACCATGTAGCCTGGAGGTTAGAAAACCTGGTTTGATTTTCTGGACCAGCTGAGAAACTGTGGGTCAGTAGGAAGTCAATGAAAAGCAATACATTACATTCTGTAATTACGGTTGAGGTGCCCCTGAGCAAGGCAGTGAACCCTCAACCGTGACAGCAAAACTGCTTATTTACCACCTATAGCATTTTGTCCCGCCCATAGTAAAATGTTGTTTTAAAGACATTTTGGGAAACAAACTTTTTGCTGTCTTTCCAGAGTATGATGTTCAGATGGATATCAATTGCATTGTTCTATGTTAAGTCCAGAGCTGGAGGACATAAGCTGCGTTTACATGGACCCTAATATTCCACTAATAATCAGAATAATAGATCCATCACAATAAAAATGCCTCATGTAACCACCTCAATCGGAAGCAAATTCAACAAATGGGATACAACATGCTAATTAGTGAGCTATAGAGGTGTTGGTAGGTGAGCTTTTGAACTTTGTTAGCCTAGCTTTCCCCCCCCTGCTTCTTTATGCTTAGCTAGGCTAACCACATCTTGATTCCAGCTCTGTGCTGAACACACAGACATAAGATTGATATCCATATTCTCATCTCCCTCTTGGAAAGAAGGAAAATAAGCATATCACTCAAAATGTTTAACTATTTCTGTAAAAAGAATATGTTGTTGTCACATTACATGCAACACAATAGCAGTCTATACCCACTGCATCTTCACTGTTTTTCTGATACAGTGGAAATGCAAACAGGAGTGTGCAAAAGGGACTTTTTATTATTTGGTAGAAAAGGGCGTAGAGCTGTGAATCCTGGTGTTTCTGGAAAAGAGCATGGAGTTTGGTTGACTTTCCCTGGACCACTACAGGTTAAGTAAAGAGGACCTAATGACAACAGCAGGTGTATTCAGAGTGTCTGAAGGAGAGCTGTGTATGGGAAATCAACAGCCTCACAGTCGAACTCATCGATGCTAATGGCCTAGCAGCAGGCCATTAACAGCACTCACCTGCTCACCCAACAATGAAAACTCTGTCTTGAGCTTTGTGTGTGTGTGTGTGTGTGTGTGTGTGTGCCTTTGCTTTTCCACGTGTATAAACAAAGAGAAAGAGGCAGAAATTTCAGCAGAGCAAACAAAAGTGAGAGAGACTAAACGGCGGAGTTGAGAGAGTTTGATAGATAAATAGTGAAATAGTGAGCAGAAACTGTTAGAGAAGGCTGAGGATCGAGACAGACATGGCAGCCATTTGAGATGCAATCGATTGACAGATAACATTGTGTCCTGTCTCTGTCCCTGATCCTCATCCAATACTGTCTCCCTGCTATTGACAGGTTGACTGTAAAGACTATAGTAGAATAATGGGTGATGAATAACCTGTATTGTAGAGAAAGGCAGACACAGAGGGAGTGTGTGTTTGGGAGTTGGATAAGTTAGAGTATGTTTTCTCATTAGCAGGTAGATAGGGCATGGCAGAGGTGACAGGTGTGGAACTGGACCCCGGGCTCACAGACAACAGCAAATACACACACATACACACATCAGGCTTCTGTCCAGGCCAATTTGCGATGGCTAATGCTGCCATGCACTGACCAAGTATCTGTTGGGGAATGGATGGGGTTGGCAAAGCCATCAAGTGTTTGAGAAATATTTCATTTGTCTGATGATTTCAGCCAGATCTGGGTCAATTACACAGCGGAGAGACAGACCAGGCAGGGAGGATTTCCAATCAGCCACTAGGGAGCTGTGAAGGGCACTTTGTGCTGGAGATGACACAGACTATATGGCTACTATGACTACCAAGTTGCAGAGAAACTTGACTTTTGTTCACAGGATTGTTTTAAGCCAAATGACCAGAATTCAATGGAAAATGGGTCACAATTTCCCAAGGAACAATAGCATTTAACAAATGTCTCATTATTTTATAATTTCTTAGCTTTTTGGGGTCACCTTACCACTACTGACAGACATTTGAATAAAACTTAAAGCTAAAGAGTGAATATTGGACATTCAGGTGGACACAAACATCACTCCACATGAATAATAATGTTGCCCTATGTCTGCTGGATGTGTAAGTAGGCAACCATTGGCCAACACTCATTTGCTGTAACAACTTTATATGATGATAATACGTTAGTGTTGTTTTTCTAACTTCAATAACATCAATAAATGCAGTTTAAAATTCACACCATATTGTGGTTAAAAGTTAAGAGGGCTTGCAGAATCCAACATGATTCACCTGTGCAAGCAAGCTTTGCAGAAAACAGTCAGAGGTTTAAGGTAAATATGAAAATGTCCGTGCATGGGTCCAACTGTAAAGAAGTCACAGTTTTGAAGAAATAGCAACCAATGGTGACTCAAAACAGAATGTTAAAAAGACGCAAAGCCTTAAGCCTGTAAGCTGCCCCCAGCCCCCGCAATAAGTCAATTTTTGACAAACAAAATACTAATGATTAAGCTATTTGCACAGCCTCACCAGTGGGGCTAATTATGTCAGGTTTGCCCTGATGGTGACCCTAGAACATCAGGGGTCATGGGATTTCATTAACATGAAAAGATTCATCCCCTGGCAGCATGAATGTGCTGATCAAACTTTTGGAAATTTTAATTAGAATGCATTATACAAATATTTGACAATGAGAAATCTAGCGAAGTTGACATTTTTGCTCAAGCTTATGTAGTATCCAAAATGAAAAGGGTTCATGCCCTGGTGAGCATGATTGTACACGACAATTCTGATGGTAAACTGGACATTAGATTTGCAAAAATTGATGAAGGCCATTCTTAAAAAAAAGAAAGAAGACTGTTTTGAATAATTCTTCAGATAGCACATTCTGAATCCTAAATCCATTTTGTTACAAACCGATATTGCCCATTGACAATGCATTGCAAGTCCATGTTTTAACAGTACCATGTAGTCCTGAGTCCACTTTATCTACTTGTTTTGTGTTGAAGGATGTTAAATCCTGCAATTTGCAGAAACTCATAGCCGTTATATGGCATTGTTTGATTGTTTGAAACATGAATTGTGGAGATATCCGTTTTTGAAAGAAAAAAAAATCAGTTTCAAAAGTTTAATGTTGTATGTTACCTGTATTTTGTTGTATTATTTTTACTCAATCAAAACAACCCAACACCAGTTTGACTGATATTCCTCAGAGTGCACAATAAAAAAATAAATAAAAAAACATGATTTATGAAAATTAATAAAAACTGAGATATCTGTTTTTGCAAATTAAGGTGGCAAGTGGCATTCCTAATGAATCTTAATCTTTTGATGGCCTCCTGGGTCATGAGGACGATAACCACTTCTTTTGTGCAACTCACATTAGCTTCAGCTGAACTTTGCACAGAACATGGACTGTGGATTTTGACCCCTTTTTTATATTCATGTTAGGATCACTTCAGGGCCAGGACAGGAGGAATGATTACAGAAACCAATAACTTTTTCAGTTTACATAGGGGCATGGGAATATTGTATTATGATAGACTTTTTACAAAATCCTAAATTATCTTTTAAGGACACATTACATAGGTACAGTATTAGTGTTCTGATTAGGGTGTAGTGATATGACTAAGAGGAGGGTGGAGAGAGGGGAGAGAGGTGACAAGACATAAGTAGTTGTGTGCACAAGTCAACAGATGCACAATACAAGACTACTTTCACTGCACGCCACTGAGACACTGAATATTTCTTTGGAATGGACCATTTTTCCTTTCTCTGTCTCTTCTGCAGAAGCGCAAAACTCCAGCTGCATCAGCTGCTGAAGACACCTAGCTCTTGTTTTGTCTCCTGTTTCCCAGGTTCCCTCAGCACCCAAATACTGTCCGTTACCACAAGCATTTATTTTTAGAGAGGACCATTATTTGGTTAAATTAAAGGCTGAAGATGTACATAAATTAGGCAGCTTAAAATAAATTGTTTGACATGAAAAGGCTTTGATCATCACCACAAAATGATTAATGACAGTTGAAACGTAGAAATGCTTTAAAAATGTTTCCATCATTCACTTCCATTAATCATTACATTTGAATACATTTCTTCTTCCTTCCTTTGCTAGTTTGTTTTTCCTTCAGTGTTTATAAACTGATAAGGCTTTGGAGAAAATGTACTGGAGAGACTCTCAAGGTTGCAGACTTGTAGCACCACAGCCAGTCTTATCAATAGGAACAGGTCTGTCTCTACAGAGTGTCAGGATAATAAGCCCAGCTTTTACGCCCGATAAAGTAATTTTGAGTATCTGTCCTGTTTTGTGGAATGGTTAGTAAGTGAATCAAAAAATATCCAATCTGCTCTCTACAGGAAAATAATGCAGTAGGCCTTTAGTATGCTGTAGTAAATACTTGTAACAGTTAATGAAGGGCACAGGAAAATAATGACTCCATCTTCAAATATGTTAGTATTTACGAGTATTTCTGGGTTGACCTTTCAACGAAAGCTTAACATTTAGCAAAAAGTGAGACCCACACAGACACTTCCAAGATTGATCCGAGCTCTGGCTCCATATAGAGATCCAGACCCCGATTATTTAGTAGCAGGGAGAAGACTATCAACAGTGCATGAGTTTAAATATTTAGGCATAATAATAGATTCACAACTCACATTCAACACACAAGCTAAAAAAAGTTGTGAACAGAATCAAATTTAATTTAGCAAATTTGAGACACATTAGGAACAATTTAACTACCAAAGAAGTTGTACATCAATGCCATGATTCTATCACACATGAGCTACTGTCTTACCAGCTGGACACAGACAGGTAGGACCACGTTACATTCAATCCAAACACTCTATAAGCAGGCTTTGAAAACATTGGATAAAAAGTCAAATTCATATCATCATTGTCAAATTTTAACTAAATCTGATTTCTTAATCTGGGATTAACTTTCTCTAAATCTCTAAAACAGTGGTTACTGAACAATCAAACATGCTGTAATAATCTGGAGTAGTGGTTATGTCATTGTCTTACTATTTGCCTGTGTTTATGTGCTTTCATATGTTTTCTTTTTTTTTTTTTTTAATGTGCCATCAAACTGCCAGGGATTGCAGATGAAAATTAACCTGTAAGGTCTATCACATAAATGTGCCAGATTTAGCCAAAGTGCTCATGTTAATTTATGTGCATTGTCTCTTCTTAAATAAAATTAAAACATAAAACATATCTGGAAGGCAAGACACATGACCCATGAATGGTAGTTAGACTGTGTTTTATTAGTAGGACTGTGTTTTAGCACAAGTGTAAAGCTCAAAGCCAAGTGTCAGCTGCCAAAGCTACGTTGTCAAAAAATGAAAATATGAAAATATATATAAATACATTTTGGAGCTTATCTCACTCCCTTTGCTATATACATATATATACACATATATATGAAGTGTCTTTAAAAAGGCAGCTGTTCATTAGCAAATTATCACATTTTGGAGGTTCACTTAGCACCTGAACACACCACAGCCCAGTAAGTGTCAGGTACGCACACACAGCAGCAGCAGCAGCAGCAGCAGCATACAGTGAATTGTTTAAATAGCATAAAAAGATGCAAAAATACTGCTATGCTATTTCCTGTTTGGTTGCCACCTATGGTTGCATAAACAAAAGGAAAAAAAAAACAAAATATAAACTTTAATGGCCTACTTATAAAATGTTTACAGTATACATGTTGTATTAAATGTGATAAATCAGAATCAGAAGTATGTGTACTGTAGAAGAAAATGTTTACCTAAGTTTTATTTTTATTTTATCCCAATAGTGTCTTTTCTGCTTTTCTGTACGACATTAAGCTCTGTGCTGAGACAAACTATTTTACATTGACTGTGAGTTAAACTGCTTTATTGTGATGAGAGCCCAGGCCAGCCCTGGGAGGAGTCACACCTTAACGGATTTTTTTATTTTTTGCATGATTATTTGCATAGATATGGGCTTCTTTCAAAGCATTCTGGGAATTTTCTCCTTCCACTCCGTTTGGAGGGCCATTTGGAGGGCTAGATGACCACTACCCCTCGATCCCCAAAAGGCAGCGCCAGGGTTGCCAGGTCTGTGTGACAAAACCATCCCAATGGCCAATCAAAACCAGCCCAATGGCCAGTCAAAACCAACCCAAAACCAGCCCAACGGACAATAAAACCAGCCCAACGGCCAGTCAAAACCATGATTCAAAATATGCCCTTTACCAAACCTTATACACTGCTTTTAAAGTCAAACAGCATTGCTATCATTGCCAAATGTATTGTAATATCTACAAAGTAACACTATGCATGTTTAGTGTGCTAGCATTAAAAGCAGTTTTCCCTAAAGAGATCTTTCACCTAGATCCTAAAATGGCCTTGTGTAGTTAGATACAGATAAATAAAATATAGCTCCAATTCATTGATGCACAAACCAACCTGTTGTTTTTGCTTTCTCTTCCCTTTTCCCTCTTCCTCCCTGCCTGGACAACATGAATGTATTGTTTTTACTTCATATGCATTTACTGTAATTAACACAATACCTTATTTCAGCTAGCTAGGCGGGAGGGCGTCTGTGGGCAGACAGCATTAGGTATAAATAAATAATTTCATTTAAAATATGTATATGTATTTCTATTTATAGATATTATTTATGTATTTTGCATGCAAAATAGGTCTACCTAATCATCAGGCAAAAAATTCAACCTGCGGCAACACTTTAGAAGTAGCCCAATTCTGTGGGAAATCTGCGGTCTTGGGCCAAAGTCTACACACCTGACTCAATGCGTTACATTAACACACATATTTTAGTTTACTATCTTGCACATTGCAAATATTCTTTATACCTCATTCTGTGAACTAATATTTTGCACATCCCTGCACAAAACTGTACAGCTCTTTCATTTAAATAATAGTCATATTGTACATATTTGGGACACATGGGAACTTAACTTGCACTTGAATCTCAGCCGCTTTCCACCTTTTGTTCTTTTGTTCACTGACAGACTGACTTGTGTGTTGGGCAAAGGATATTGTTTGCCTTCAGGATAGAGGTCAGAGAAATACTGATGCGTGTGTATGTGTGTGTTTCTCTCCATGCTGAATGAATGCTCATCATAACCATCTGCATTCTTCTGAAGCTTAAGTAAAGATTATTTTCCTCAATTTGGAACTTGAGTTATATTTTTACTGTTTCTAGTTTCTAAGCTTAGATACAAAATGCAAAACACTGGTATGGTCCTTTTAAGGAGGATTTCTTTCCCCAGTGAATAGCCATCTTGGAGAGCTCAGGTGTCCTCTCTGGCTCTCCCTGGTTAGCTCCCAGGCATCCTGTTCCAGTCCCGTGATTTGATTACCCTTCTCTTCCGCCTGGCATCAAATTGTATTACTACTGGCGGAGCGTGCACAGCCGCACCAGGTTATCAATACTGATTGCCAGCCATAATTACAATGTAATGTCTGAAAGAAGCAGCATCTGAATGAAACATTATCAATATGTATGTCATTGCTGATTTCATAAGCTCCGCACTTTAAGGTCACAGGGACACATTATGCAGAGTTATGGACTATGATAAAACAATAAGTGAAGCTCTCAAAGTGCTGACCTTACAGTAGTCCTTCCTTTTGCATCAGTGCTGCTGATAACAAATAAAATAATAATGCTTCTGCACATCCCTAAAAGCCTGAAAACATATTTAACTTTAAAAAATAGCAGCCCTTAAAATTCATTATGTTGTCTTTGAAGCCACACTTCATGTGATTTTATGTTTTTTTTATCTCAACCCAAAATCCTCACTTACTATTTTATTTTGAGCTTTCAACCACATCTCATGGTCTCCATTCTGCATATCAATCTAGCAAATAACAAATTATGATGAAATGCTTTCCATAATTATGGTTGTGTAACAAATGCATTTAAAAACAAGCTATGTTCATCTCTGTATTTTAATGCACTAAATCACTTGAGATCTAAACAACTATTGGCCTATCTCTGAGCTGTCTTGTTGTCAAGTCATAACTACATGCCTGGATGCCATGGATGACATTGTTACTCACTTAATAAAAAGCAACATTGTGCTGCACTCCTTGTAGATCTGCCCAGGGATTTTAATACTCTTGATTATAATGTTTAGTTAAATAAGCTACTTTCCATTAGTTTTGCTGATTCTGCTTTCAACTGGTTCTAATCATATCTTTCTGGTTCAAACTGTTATTGCAAATGATTTCAAATCAAGTTCCCAGATGGTTGAAAAAGGTGTCCGACAAGGATCAATATTAGACCCACTGCAATTTTCTCTACACATACATTTTATTCATTTTCCAACTGAACATTGCAATGTGCATTTTTATGCTGATGATACCATCTTGTATGCCATCGACTCTACCAAAAACCAGGCCTTTTCCAGGTTACAGTCTGCTTTTGATGACCTCCAGACCTCTCTCATTAATTCAAATCTCATTCTAAACTCCAGAGCGACAAAATGTTTGCATTTCACAAGAGCTTATAGCTCCAAACTCTTAATGGAAATCTAACAGATACAGCATTATTAGTGCTTAGAATTTTATTTAGATAGCAGATTATCCTACAAAAGTCATATTGAACACCTCGCTTAAAAACTAAAATTTCAGTAGATGCCCAAGATTGTACCTGTTATATTTACCTTCAAAGAGAATCTCAAAGTCCTCTGGGTTGCAGTATTCAGACATGCTACACACCTCACACATCATACCATTTTATAGCCCATTTTTTTCTCTCCTGTAAACCAAGAGAGGCTCCTCATTAATGGAAGTTCATCACAGCCAGATGCAGTGACAGATAGAAACAAGCTAATGACCAAGACAATTAATAGCACGAATGAGAGCTTCCTCCCTCCTCCTCCTCCACCCCCTGCAACATTCCTCAAATATGAGTGTTTAATTAAGCAGCAATATTAATTAGGACTTCATGATATTAAGATGTTTGGGTGAGGATGGGGAGGAGGGACTGTTAGAGTAAAAATGAGTTTAAGACAAATGACATGCAAGAAGCCGCTCTGCACTTTGGCACTGTGTTTAATGGCGCCCTGTGATGGAGCTGGTGGAGGATGATTAGGATCCATGTTCCACTGAGGTAATACAGTGTTAATGATGAGGAGGAGAGCATTAGTGGGTAGCAGTAGGTGGAGGGGGTATGAGCAGTTAAACAGGTTCATGAGGTTTAGTGTGTATTACCTGACTCCACATAACAAATCACTCACTTGACATTTTCCCATGTAAAGCAACTGAAATGGGTTTGTTTGGGAAGAAGTGGGAGTTTGAGAAAGACTATGAGCTGCCCCCTCAGATTTACCCAGGTCCATTTTGTCAATATTTGTGTTGAGTGTTTAACACTGAGAGACGCTGAGAGTCTGGGTCAAATCTTGTTTAATAAATGAAACAAGCAAGACAAATGCTTTTTAAAGACTGAGTACTGTTTAATTTGCAGCTGAAAGGCTTTTCATTATTAAATTAAATGCTTCTTGTATAAATATTCTAGTGCATTGAGTGATAAATGAGGTGCGCTGTGAGTTGCATAAAAGAGTTCCCTTTCTCGCCACTGCACATAATGATCCACCTAGCTCAATATGAAGAAGACTGAATAGTCCCATGCACAATCAACCTGGCAGCAAATAGCCACATTTCCTTAATTTGATTCCCTTGGCATTCAAACAGTAGAATGGTTTTAGAGGAGCAGATTTAATCAGATGTCTTAATTTGTTGCGAGAAATTCAACTTTATTTTCTGTGTAGCCTAACCATAGCAGTAGCTGATGAGTACATCTACTGTGGTTTGAAGAATTCCTCCACTGATTGATTTACTAATGAAAATCATTTGCAGGCAACTGAGGATTAGAGAAAAAGAGTTTGGAAGTCAGTATATCCAGTATTAGTTTGGTAATTTGGTTAGAAAGTTGGGACACATCAACAGGCTGGACTGGGTTTTCAGGTGGGGGTGTATAAAGTTTCCAGTTGTCAATTTAGAAAATAGATGTCTTATTAACTACAGTAGAATAGATCTGTCAGGCACTAACAGCTACAGGCCATCATGTTCTTCTCTAAAGGCACCTTTACAATTACAATGATTGTGTAAGTTTACTGCATGTCACACTGTGTCAGACTGTACAATATCAATAGTGTGTGTGAGGAGAGACAATGTGTGTTTGGGGTGGTGGTGGGGTGTTTGGAGGTCAAATGGAGGCAGCAGAAGAAGTTTGCTGGATGAGATGGATGTTTTCAGTTATTGTGGGAAAAAAAACAGATTTAAAGAGATACTGCACACTTAAACGTGTTTTTTGAGCTGTAAACTAACAACATCAATGCTGGTGTTAATATTGACATTTCTTACCAAATGTATAAAAATCTGCATTTCATGGGTTGAAAATGGCTAAACACTGTTTCAAATCAGCCCTGAACCTGCAAGGCCAATGTGGTGTGTGGGTCAGGGGACACAGGGGAGACTGACTGACACTGAGACACTACACAGCCACGAGGCGACGCCTCCTACAGTTGTTGTTCCCTCACTCGTTGCATTTTTTAAATTTGCTGGGAGAGAAGGTTCTAGCTGAATTTGAGGATTGAGTTACACTTTAATATTTGGCTAAATGAATTAATGAAGTTTGACTTTTATGTAAGATTAAATGATAGCAAAGAGGGTAACTGTATATACACAATATAATAAATTAATTAAACACTAGACTATATGAAGTCTTTTAGCAACTAAATATATGGACCTCTCAACTGACAGAGAAAACCTTGGGTCCAATCAGGATCAAGAAGATATCCCTCACAATTATGTTGTTATAATAAGTACAATATCTTGTTACAGCAGAGCATCTTCCTACAACGAGAACACATTCTAGTTAGAATCATGTTATCTTGTTATAACAGGATGTAATAAGTGGTATATATATATATATACATATACACTGACTTTGGTACAGGAGATTGGGGGTTCGATTCCCAGTCAGGGCGCCAGTGTGGGCCCTACCTCATGGTAGCTTGGACGTCGCCCGGGTTAACAAGGACAACCTGATGAGAAGAGGGCTACTGGAACAAGAACAAGACATTCGTGGACAAGAGCAGAGAATAGGAAAATTTTGGAATGCTACTACACAAGTGTAACCCCAGTGAACAGGGGTATATGCAGAGGATGTGGGACCAGAAACAACTAGTAGCTCAGTGTTCCAACATTCGCAAGCGGAAGCTGCTATCACAACTAGAGATTGAAGAGGTACAACAAGAACGCTATGGCAAGGGGGAGCCAGGACGACAGGTCAGCAGGGAGATATCATCATCATCCCCACCCCAGATTGGGTACCAAGCCCCAATAACAAGCCCTGCAGAGAGGCTTAAAACAAGAGCAGCTGACCTGAGATTGAAGATCATAACCAAGCTGGACACCTGGAACCCCCGTGGCCGATTAGCAAGACTAACTGAAGTACCCTCTGAAAGTCTACTAGAAGATGTAAACGCAGCACTACAGACAATCCCTACTGTGACCATCACTGAGACCAATAAGCTGAGATGCTTGGAGCAGTATCCTCCCCCATATATCCTCCATGGAGAAGGAGGCTGGAGGCCAGGATTAAGGTAACATGGGAGCTATCAGAACTACAGAAAGGTGTGATGAAGAAAGGGCTGCCTAAGAAGTACAACAAGCTGCCCATACCTGAGGCCCTGGAGACTGCCAAACACAGACTCACAGTACAACATGGAAGCTCCTGTCAGGCATCGTAGCGGCTAAGATGAATAGGCACATGGCCCAATACATGAGCAGGGCCCAGAAAGGAATTGGTAGCGATACCAGGGGAGCCAAGCACCAGCTGCTGGTAGACAGAGCAGTCACTCAAGACTGTAAGACCAGACAGACCAATCTGTGCACCGCCTGGATTGATTACAAGGGGCTGTGGAAGACAACTCTGGAGGCCAACTCAAAGCCAATTGCACAAGTGACCATCAAATGCGGCATATACCAAGGTGATGCACTATCCCCACTGCTGTTCTGCATAGGCCTGAACCCTCTCAGCCAGATCATCGCAAAGAGTAGCTACGGATACCGGCTCTGGAATGGAGCAACCATCAGCCAGCTTCTCTACATGGATGACATCAAGCTGTATGCCAGGAGTGAGCGAGACATCGACTCACTAATCCACACCACCAGGATCTACAGCGACGACATTGGAATGTCTAGACAAGACTAGACAAGTGTGGCCGGATGGTCTCCAAGAGAGGGAAGGTAGTCAGAACTGAAGGGATCAGACTACCAGAAGGCAACATAGCAGATGTGGAGGACAGCTACAAGTACCTTGGGATCCCGCAAGCAAATGGCAACCATGACCATGGCAATCAATCTAACAAATAACAAATTATGATGAAATTGGTTGTTGTGCTTTCCATAATAATGGTAATATAACAAAAAAATAAAGAAAGAAATGCTGTAAACCTCTGTATTTTTAATGGAGTACTACTTAAAATCATGTTTAGTATCCTTAGTATTCTCATTTTTTTCTAGACTAACATTCTTTTGCAAAAATTGAGCTTGTGGGATGTAGTCTGGCTGTGTGAGGCTCTCTACTGAAGGCAAAATGCCAAAAACTAGCCTTCAAACTAGAATTACTGCCCCACGGTTGTATGCCTCCGCCAACCAGTCTAGTTGCAGTTTACATCCTTGTCTGCCCAGACTCGTATAATATATGTAGGGGTGTCGCCAACTAAGAATCTGATTGGTCAAGTCTTGTCTATCATTGACTGATGGTCGAATCTTTTAATAGTCGCCAAGGTCTTGGAACATATGAGACATACTGATTTCACAGATTCACTTGGCTGAGTAGCATCACATGAGATGATTTACAGTGCATGCAATTGGGCTGCGAGTTTCCTGGGCCGCTAAACCAGTGGCATAAAGGCTAGAAAAGCTGCGCCGGTTAAAATAGAAACACTCTGTCAAAATTTAATAATTCTCAATAATTTATTGGTTATAGGTCTGGGTTCGGATAGGACGGTGTCTGCGTCCGGTCGCAGTCTGCCTGTTAGTGACCTCAGCCATATAGCATGATTTATTGGGAAAAAACAAGCAATTCTATGTAAGATCAGACATTCAGCCCCCCCATATATCCGAATGGAATGATCCTTTGTTTCATAACTACATTTTACATTTAGTGAACACTTGGAAGGAATTGAATAAAATGTGTGTTTTTTGGCTAAATGGAAGTTATCACTATATTGATGATACATGTATGATTCCAGTGAGTATACATTGTTGAACTGATTGATGAAGGATTATCAAAGATGTATTGGCTAAACAGGTACTCATGTACTTGATTACTAAGTAAAGATGGATTCTTACAGAGTGTAGCCGCACAAAATGCATCTAAAATGCCAGGACAAAACAAAAGCACTACAAAGTCTCTCTATGAGCTGCAGGTGAAACTCACTCACTCACTCACTCACAGGATCACACTTAGCTAGGCACGTTGTTTGCAAAATTTCAAAATTCAGAATGAGGCAGGAAGTGAAAGGCAAAATGGACAAGATGGAGGAAAGCCGTACTGTGTTAGTTATTTGTTAGTCATTAGGTCGTCCCAGTCAATATGTGTGTGAAATCTGGAATCGCCCAGCTCGTTCTTAAATTATGGCTAAAAACCTATTTTGAGGTCACAATGACCTTTGACCTTTGAGTGAAAAGTGTCACCTATTCAGTGTCCGACCAACTGTGAAATATGGTCACAGTCTTGTAAGTTATGGTGTTGAATAATGGACAAAAAAGTTTTTATCCAAGACAGGAAGTCAAAGTATCACAGATTCATTGTCCGACCAATTGTGAAATATGGTCATCAATTCATGAGTTATGGCCAAAAATGTGTTTTGTGAGGTCACAGTGACTGTGGACCTTTGGCCACCAAATTCTAATCAGTTCATCCTTGAATCCAAGTTGACTTTGTGCCAAATTTGAAGAAATTCCCTCAAGGCGTTCCTGAGATATTGCCAAGAATGGAACGGACGGACAGACAGACAACGGCCACGGCTATTGCCGGCGTGGAGGCATAAAAATGTATTAGTGTCCAAAGCCAAACATCTGGTAACCTCAGGGCTGAGCTCTAGACCAACCAGACCAATCTGAAAACCTAAGAATCAATTCCAACTTAGGATGTAAACAGTTTTGTGATATCAAATGTTTGTGCAGTTGGAAATCCTGGTACATGTATTTTTTGACATGCTAGGGAAATAAAAGACTTAGGATTAATATTATGAACGGTGACCACTCACAAACATGTCCAGCCATCAAACCACTGGAAGTACTTTACGCCCTTTGTATTAATTGCCATTCCCCATTCCCCCTACCCCACCCTGCACCACACGGAGCTCCACATTAGTATCGATGGAGGGGGAGATTTCTCATCGGGGCCAGAGAGCTGTCGCCCTGCCCTTTCCAAGAGGGAATGAAATTAAGGGATATTTACGAGGCTCCTAACAATAAGGCAACACTGTGGAGAAGATGCACTCAGAAGACCTGATGCAGCATCATAATATTTCAAATGAGCTCTTCCCAAAGAAAGAGTTAGAGGGTCACTTTGTGTTGTAATGTCCCCCAAAGGCTCTTACTGGTCATTGAATCCCATAAAGTAGCCAGTGGATGTAAATTGATTGGGCCCTAAATGAGGATCGCATTCACTTTTATGACGACTGGGCATCCAAGTTCTATTGTTTTAACGTGAAATGAATACCACAGAGAACTCTGCTTTCAAAGGATTTGATTTCGTCCAGGCAGAAGCCTGTAAATAACGCATTTATGGAGGGGGGTCGGGGAGAGATCAGGCATTGCATCAGCCACTTTTGGAGGGCAAAAGGCCCTGAAGTGGCAGAGAACTGGGAGGACAAAGATGTGGGAGTTAGTGAAGAAAGAATGAGGAGAGGAGCTAAATAAGGGAGCGCTTGGTGGACTTTGGAGAGTCCTTGACCTCGCCTCAAGGGTCAAGTTTCCTGCATTAGCTCTAGTCTGAACGTGGTAATGAGCAGTCACATAGTATAAGGGTTGTTCAAAAACTAGGCCAGATGAGAGGGAGGGCTCGCACCCAAACAACCCCAGGAAAGAGAATCAATGGAGGCGGTGGAGAGGCAGTTGACAGGCCGTCCTCCCTGTCTCTGGGCCAAGGTGAGTCACACCAGCAAGAAATAAAACCTCCAGTTTGAGTTCTTGGGAATATTAGAAGCAAAATCAGGAGAATCAGAAGAAACAGACAGCCGAAGTCCCTGTATGTTCTTCTCTCTCTGTCTCCTTCTCTCTGCAAACAACAGCCACTTTGTTGTATAAAATATGAGATGGGTGTTTGGAATGGCAGGATTTTTTTTTCTTCTCAAGCTGTCACGCCAGAGATTTCGAATTCATGACATGGACCCGCATAATGGGTTGCAGGGGACATGCAAAGTGAAAGAGAGCAAAAGGAAAAAAAAGGGGGGAAACGTAAACTCATTTGCAAGGGGGACTACACTTGTAATTAAATTTCAAGCTAAAAGCCCTGTTCATCATGCACTCTCATTTGCATCCCTCTTAAATATGCATGAATTTATTTTGCATGAGCAGGCACAGTGTCTACACATGAGACATCACACATGATTGGCTGGGAAAAAGAAAGGGGAAAAAAAGGCATTAACATTAATTTAACAATTTGTTCTGATGTGAGCTATCAGAATGGCAGTGATGTTTTTTGTCACACACTTTCTTACATTCTAACTTCCATTGTAATTTCAAACCAGTGTATTGAGCTCAGTTCTTCAGGGCTACAAGTATGCTTCATATGCTGTTCATGTATTGTGTAGAATAACATCTGGGGGCGTGTGGCTGTTATCTTGAGGGATCACAGCACACTCAAACAGTACAAACATCATACCAGGCCCTGCTATAGATCAAATTGATCTGTCTTGCAAAATACAGTATATTCATCCGTTGCCATGGCACACTCTCCCCAACACCGTGCTGCGGTGTAATTTCTGGCTCCAATTGATTTCTTTAGAGGAAGATTATCAGGGAACATGAATTAAAAGACCAAAATAAGAACAAGAAACAATATTGCAGCTTTCACTGTCCGTAGAAGATGAGGAGTTTCAGAGCCACTGCAGCTTAAGAAAATGGACACAACACAAACAGATGATGGAAAGATCTTGACCACTTTTACAACACATACATGACTAAGAGAAACACGCTGAAAATACAGAAAACACAAGCAAATACAGAAAACACTGCGAGCCATACCGAACATGGAGGTTTCCTTGGACACTTAAAACTGATGTCTGCATGCACAATTTCTGGAATATTACTGGAAAGTTGACATTAGGTTTTTTTGTTGCTGTTTTTTGTTGCTGTTTTTTGTGTACTATTGTACTACTTTTTTTTTCTATATTTCAACAAATACATGTACAAAGAGATAATACTTTGTTACATCTGCCCAGGGACTACAAATGAAAAACAGCCTCTTTGCTAACTCTGGTGCATTTATAGCCACGTTTATTAATGAAAAATCAAGCCATCAGGGTCATTTATTTATCATTTTACAACACACTCCTTCATGCTACACACACATCAAACACATAGTATATACAAATATTTAAATTTAGAATATAATAAATTAAATTCTATTCTCAGCAGCAGATGAATCTACATTTGGTGCTTTAGTGAGTGTTTGGGGCAGCAGGACGGTGTATGAGGGATTGAATCAAAATAAACTACAGTGTGTGTTCATGGTAATGAAGGAACATGTCACCCAGTGCAACAGTGTGGCTCCCTGATGTGTTTTTAATAGATTTTGAACAACAATGGAGCTCTATGGCCCAGAGGAAGAAGATATATCAGGCTTTGATACACACACAATACTTGTTAGCAGGAATCATTCATTGTTGGTTTGAGTCTGCACATGGGACTGTAAGAACAATTCAGAATACTGTCAGCCTTTTTCTTGAAGTTGCAGTGTGTTGAGCTCTTTGGGCCCCCGTAGAAAAAACCCCAGACAGAAAGCCAAAGGTGGAATCTCACGGGCTGCCAGACACTGAATGAATAGCATCCCATTGTGAAGCTCCTGTGTTTTAATAAATCACCAAAGCAAATGCTTTGTGTTCACTAAATGGTCCGCTCTCTTTCTATTAGCATCACATTTAGGCCCGGTGCACTTTCAGGACGAGAGCACTCGACACGACAGCAATCCACTGCATATTTAACACTGTGGGACCAGCAGAGGGAGGATCACGCTCTGTAAATAAGTTTTTTTTTAAAAACAAAGAGAATGTGTGTGTGTGTGTGAGGGGATGGGGGGTTACACAAGAGACAGAGAAACAGAGTCAGAGAGATTATCTATGGCTAAAACTGTAACAATGCTTCTCTGTTCCAAGTTGCATAATTCAAAAGCCATCCCCATCCTGTTGTGTTGTGTTGTGTTCTGTTTCGCTTCAGGCCGGGTCCTGAGACACTTTGCTGAGTTCTCCACGATTGAGACATCATTGTACAGACAGAGGGAGAGAGAGGGAGGAAGCGTCTGACTCCGTTTTCCTCGGCCCTCATCGGAGCAAATCACAGTTCCATGTTTATGGCGCAGCTACCTTTTTTTTTTTTTTTCTTTCCCAGAACACACTTTGCATTTTAATGAGTGCCTGGCCCGCATACTAAGTGCACATTAAGCCGGCTCTGTGGGGGTGAGCGCGGCGATACATCACGGTCAAAGAGAAGCAGCACTCTTCAAATTTTAAAATGAACAAAAGCTGAAGTTTTTCAGTCCGGGGGTGCAGGGGGTGGGGGGTGGTAGGGGGTTGTAAGTAGATGTTGTGATGATTTTAAAGAGGTTATTTTGGTTGCACTGGAGAGTTTTGGGGAGGCGGGAAGCGGGGTGAGAGCTGGTGGAGGGGGAGTGCGCTTTAAAGGGATAACAGCAGGGGTGGGGACGTGGAGAAGAGTTAGATTTCAGGGCTTCCTGAATAGTTTATTGTGAGGGTGATTACAGCTGAAGTGGCTGGCAGACAGTGTTGGTGATGAGGAGGAGAAGACACACAAACACAGACCAAAACAGTTCACATTTTTTTGAGTGTCATACGAGCTGTTTCCTAATTCCATACATACATACATACATACTAATTGTCACAAAGTACTATTTTTCCAGTTATTATACCAAAACAAAAAAGTACTTTACCATTTTGTACTAAGAGGAAATGATACAGTATGCGCCGACAGACTTTAATCTTTGAAATGTCACTACCAATTACACTTCATACAATGAAAGCAAAATGATTTGTTGTTTTCCTCATTCTGTCTCTGTACTTTATTTTCAGTTTTTGCATCTGTTAGAAGCTCCTCAATTTCTTTTTGTGCAATGCAATAGTGTACATCAGCAGCAAAAATCAAGCCTTTTTGAGTAAGCATTCTGACTTTTTTTGAGAATTCTTAATTTTGTCACTATGGATGTGACACATACTACACATAACGGCTGCTTAGAATTAGACTGTAGTGTGGAATATGGATACAGCTACAATCTGATATTCTGCCCATGACTTAATTTGGTTCCATTTTAATTTGATTCCAGTCACTTTTAAAAGGTATAGGCACTCTACAAACATCACTCAATACATTATCAGCCTATCCCAGCTGACAGTGAGTGAGAGGCGGGGTACACCCTGGACAGGTCGCCAGTCAATCAGACAACCATTCACGCTCACAGTCACACCTGTGGGCAATTTAGAGTGTCAGTTAACCTAACCTGCGTGTCTTTGGATTGTGGGAAGAAGTCGGAGTACCCGGAGAGAAACCACAAAGGCACAGGGAGAACATGCAAACTCCACACAGTGAGTTCGAACCCAGAATCCTCTACTGCCCTCTACATACACAACATTTCTAAATTGTATTACATTAATTAGACTCATATAAACATGAGACCAAGATACAATATCATAGATAGAATAGTACTTGTTTCAAAGGCCCAACGTCTGCTGTCACATAGTGTGAAATGGTAGTACAATCAGGATCAGTATAGTACCTGGACACCAAGCCTCACAAGCTGTCAGGAGTTCAAATAAATGTATAACTGACAGCATGGAGTCATGAAGAGTGAGTGTTTGCTCACTAAATTTAGTTAAACCTAGCCAGGTTGGCTAGAAACTTACTAATGACCATTTACTCCGAAGTGAAATGGGATTGGGAAACTAAGTGACAGGACTGGAACAAAGCCCTGAAAGGAGAATATAGAAAACATTTGCATTTTTTTTCAATAGGTTTAAAGAGAAAGATGGTTAATTAAAACTGTATTTGATAGACAGTTAATGCATATTTATTCATTTATTAATGATTGACTGGATTTTTTTTTGTCAACACCATTCATCAAAAAAAGAAGATGAAAAAAACACACAAGATGACCCAGTTCTTACTGTAATAATTCTCTCTGTGCCTCCATCTCTCCTCACCCACTACTATGCGACATCCTGGTTCAGTTCCTTGTTGGCGTGGCAACAGCATTGGCACACGCCAGGTCTGCTCAGACTCAAGCAAAATCCTCCGCCGAGCACCGGGAATCAAATCGACACCCATTTGTCCTGTCGCCTAGTGGGAGTCAAACTGCAGCTGACAATATCAACTGTTTCCTGGGGCTGTGACAGTTGTCAGTGCCCCGGCACAGGAACACATTAAAGCCAAGTACGACTCCGTTCAACTCGCTGTTAAACACTGACGCTTTCTTTGGTTTATGTTTATGTATCCGGATGGCTCTGGGCTTTATGAAATGCAGCTCTCCAGTTATTGTGGTCCATTTGTGATATAACAGAGGTTCAGAGAAGCCTTTTGGGGGCGTATTTTTCTTTTAGGGAGACACTGAGGCTGTTTTACTACAAGGGCTGGATTTCAAACTGTCTTTTACAGCCACTCTGTGGGTGATGAATGATGAACATGATGAACCTCCCTGATCACTTTATTGAGGAGACAAAACTTTTACATTACTGAAAGGTTCTATATATGAGATTTTGAACATTAATATAGCAGCAAACAACTATTTGCTATGTAAAGATATTGTGGAGTAATGGCGTCCTGAGCAGAGAACGAAGTCACACTCGCGCTCTGTGTGTTGTACTCAGAGCTGCTCTGTTCTTTGTTTTGGTAGCTGGTCCAGCCGCGCGTGCATGTTAGTGCATGTGAGTGCATGTGAGTCCCCGTTTATAAAGAGAGTAAGAGTGAATTTTTTGCTCAAGTTGAATATTTACTATTACTATTTATTTATAGGCGGTTTTGGTGAGTTTTATTTTGTTTCTGTCGAGTTTGAATGAACTGAGTTTTACAATTATCTGCCAGGTAAAATTAGTGTTTTTGTCAATAGAGTCTGGTGGCTTTGAGGAGAGCAATATAATGGCTGTTTCTGGTTAGGGGGGAGGTGTGGCCGACGCGCCCATTTGTTTTGGTCTGAGATGCTGGTGCTCTAGTGCGACATCTAGTGGCAGTGATAGAACCTTTAATTTTGTGTCAAATAGAATTTTGGTTTTGGGAATAATTCATATCATAGTGTTTGTCAAATAAATGTATGAACACTTACAAAACTAATGCAATCTAAACCAACAGTCCTGCAATAAATCCTCCATTCATGAAGGTTCTAATGTTCAGTTTTTGTTGAAACTGTTCTGTGCGAGGTAGTTTGTGGTGCAGGTGAAATGGGGTGGACTAAATAACAGAAACACCTGTTCTACACAGGTGTTTTCAGGTGTTCTAGCTAATTAGATCTCGGCTGGGAATTATGTGAGGTCAGGTCCCCAAAGTGTTATAAACTGTTGATCAAGGTGTACAGTAAATTGTTACACCCACAGGTATTGACATCACAGATTACTGGTTCTTTTATTGCAATATTACTCAACATTTGGTCCCGCCTAAATGTCTGGATCAGTTCTAAACTTGATGTGTTTTATAGTATTAAATGTGGTTTTTTTTGTTGTTTTTTCATTCACAAATGCAATTGGTGTAGAGTGCAGTCTTGTTTAACAGCATTTAAGAATAAAAAAGTACATGTGATAGTCTTGGTGTGTTTTGTCTTGTTTTCCTCCCGTTTCCCTTCCTCCCTTTGTGTCTCCTGTTTGGGTTGACGTGACCTGGCTGAGCTCCCTACAACACACCTGCTGCGTGACCTGATCACGCACACCTGCCTTCCATAAGCCTCATCAGCCTCCAGCATATATACCTTGGTTCTTCAGTCAGTCATCGCCAGATCATTGAGTCAACTACTGTGGTAGTGTGTGTTTTTGGCCGCTAACTAAGCTACTAGTTAGTTGTGTACTGTTTTGTGAGCTTCCCCAGTTAATTATACTTTCTTGTCTCCAGTGTTCATCCTCGGGTCATTACCTGTTTACCTGTCTGCTTGCTTGTCTGCCTTGGATCCCGGATTTCTCTCCACACTCACGCCTCACCCCGGACCAGGAGCCAGCCACGTCGCCGGTCCTCCCCGTGTTCCCTCTCGTCGTCCAGCCTCAGTACCTTCTGACACCTTTCCCTTCTTCCCTGTTCTTTGTTTAGAAATAAACCTCTGCTTAAAACTCTCCAGTGCTTCAGTCTGCGCTTGGGTTCCCCACCCGTGATCATAACGGTACACCTTTCTCAAATCTCTGTGCTGCATGAGTGGTAAAGGAGCCTGTAACTACTCTGTATTTACACATTATGATATGTTAACCCTTAGTTTGATTATTTGTTTTATTCTTCTGTTCATTTTCATGTTATTTCATTTATTTGTGTTGATTATTGGTTTATTTGTATATTACATGTTTGAAGACCGTCCTTGCCTGGTTTCTCATAAATATTTTAATTCTATGGTGGCCGACAGGGGCGAACGCACTACAACGACCCAAAACATTTCCATTAGGAGAAACGTGCTGCAGCTTCAGAAACGATGCAAAGTCACAAACATACGAAAATCCAAAACAAATACAACAATGGAAACATGCTGCAAATGAAAATACATGCTGTAGAAAGCCAAAATAAATACAACACGCTGCAAATACAGAAACAATGCAAAGTCAAAAACACACAAACCACAACAAATGCAACAGAAAAACGCTGTAAAACGGGAGTTCTCCAGGAATCTCGGGGGGGGGGCGCTAAGTGAAACAGCTTGATTTTCAACCTGCGAGAGACCAGTGTGTTTGTTTTTGATATGTATTCTTTTTTAATATTTGGCTTTAGTCTTTTCCCCCCTAGAGTCCTGGAGATCTTCTGTTGGTGTTGACTGGATATGCAGTGTTTTTCTGTAGCATTTGTTTGTGGTTTGTGTGTTTTTGACATCATTTCTGTATTTGCAGCGTGTTCATAGTTGATGGATTTATTTTGGCTTTCTGCAGAACATTTTTTCAGGTCATGTTTCATCAGCACATTTCTATGGAGTGAAAATAGTCTCAATATTATTTGTAAATGTGTATTCCATGATTTGTAACTGAAAAACAAAATTTGTAACTGAAAAAAAAAGGATTTGAAAATATTTTACTTACAGACTTTTAACTTCAGCGTCTCAGATCTGATCCTTTACGCCTTCAAAAAGCTTCCTGTGCATACAAATGTCTCGTGTTACGCACGGATCAGGTTACTTTCGCTTTCGGGATTTTGAGACTATTTTAACGCGCCACAGATTCGTAAATGCATGATGTGTTTAAGTGCTGGTGGAAAACTGGGACATATGGGCTTTCGGCGTATTCGTGTTTAATTTCAAAGTGGAAAAGACGTTTTTCTATATAGACAGAATAGCTTGTCGCCCCTCGATTAGAGCACATGCATTTACCAGCCACAGACTCTATACAGTAACCTATAAATGTAAATATATGGTTTAAATAAGCTACTGCTAGGTGGTAGAGTTGTTCTGCTGGGAAAACAGCCAGTCCAGGCAAAAAGCGGATGCCGGCTGAACCTACCCCTAGCCACGAGGGGCGGCGCTACGGGAAACACAATTCTAACAGGAGGGAAACACATTTCGACGGGGGAACGGGCTTCCACACAACACCATTGTAGCGTCGCCCCTCGGTGGTTCATTTAAGTGCAAAGTGGCGCCAGTTTCTACCAAGAAAGGAAGAGAGCAATAAGGGTCAACCTGCCCCAGTCTCCCCTACTATGTGATTTATATTAATTCACCTTCAGTGGAAAACATGTTAAATGACTGGTTTGCCTGATGGAGTTTCATTAACAAATGTACTGATGTTTGACAACATAACATCTCCCATGTTTTCTGATATCATAATTATTGATTTAAACAGTGACTCACACTGGAACATCACACATGAAAATCACTGAGGGCAATATGGGTTTACTGGCAACTTTACCTCCCCTCCATGTGCTATCAAGTCGTGTGTCCGATTCCTGGCAGAAAAAAATGTTTATATGAACCTGAATACTAAGAGTCTTGATTTACTTTGAGGTGAACAAACACTTTATAAACAAATAGCCAGTGGTGTGTGAGTGATGGGGCTGTAGGTGAACAGCCAGTGAGGGGGAAAAAACCTGCACCCCCGTCTTTGCTGCCATGTGTTTTGCCAGAAGGAAAATCACACATGATTTAACCCTTAAACCACTGGGAGCAAAGTCTGGGCAGGGAACAGAAGTTATGCCGGCCCTGTTTCGTGCTTACTTTGCTTTAATCCTCTATGACAGGCCGTGTGTAAATACCACTGACGTTTGGAGCAGTTGGAGATGACTGTAGGTTGAGAGGGGAAAGTTGAATCCTGGGCAGAGAGGTGATGTGTATGCTGTTACTGAAACAGGCCAGCTCTGTATATTTACACAAACTCATAGAGAATGACAGAGGCCAAAATGGCAAAGGGTAAAAGTTGGGTAAAAAGTCTCTTATTCCTTTGCACATGCATGTGGAAATTAAGGGTGGTAATGTACAGAAGGTATTGCTTTTATTCTCCTCATTTGTCTGCATCAGTGATACAGGGTGTGTCTTGTAGCATTATGTTGTATCAATAAAGCAGTGTCTTGATTGCAGTAGTGTGACATTTTATTTTCCTTGGACTTTCTGAACTAAATACATGTAATTAAAAGGGGCACTCCACCAATTTTAAAATGATGTAAGGATCACTTAAAAGCACATCTATAAAGTGGGGTTTTAAGAGATTTAAGAGAAGAAACTTTTCTAGATCTCCTAATTTCCACATGAATATACTAGGGTTAACAGTTCAGTAATTTAAACAGGCACAAGGCCCATTGTCATATTTGATTATTGTAGTTGTGAGTTAGAGTGGGAAAGTGGATCAAGTAATCTGAAATCTGGGTTTGCACTCCATCAGGAACAATAATAAGGATCTCAATTTTATTTGTATTTAACTGCAGGACATTTTGAGACATCCTGTTATAAACATCTTCAAAGTAATTGAACATAAATAGAAAATAAAACTGGACCAAGCACTGAATCTTGGTGCATTCCATAGGACATAGTAGAAGAGGTTAATCTGGAGTCTCCAATATTTAGCTAAGCTCTTTTCAGAAGTTCTTTTAAGTAAGACCCATTCTAAAGCTGTACCCTTGATACCCACCAAATCATTAAGATAATCACCTAAGATGGCATGGTAAGTGGAGACAATGGTACACTTAGATCTTATCTTAGTTAGGGCTTGGGGACTATCAATTGTTTACAACCTGGGTTACAAACTGGATGAACCCAGTCAATTTATTTTGGTCAATTTTGACTGACTTAAGCTGACCATGTAAAAATGCTATATTTGTCCAAAGGCAATTATACAATTCATTCAATTTATTAAGAACAAAGTTTTCAAATGATAAATGAAAAATGAATTAATATTTACTTCTTTTTCTCTGAAAATTAAGAAGTGATCCCATATTCCCTACAATTAGTACAAACCTAACAAACAATTCAGAAATTATTACTGGAGGGAAGAGAACATATAGTAGTACAGTACAGTTCTACATTGAGATGTAAAGTAATAATAGTGATAATGGTATTGATGTTAATATTAATTAAAATAATACCAATAGCAATATAATAATAGTAATACTAATAATAAGAGCAATAACAGTAATAGCAGCAGTGGCCGTTGAGCAGGAGCACGGGGGCAGCAGGTGGCTGCAACCATAGATCCAGACTCTACAGCTCCGGAGGCAGAAATACCTGCAGAAAGCAACAGAAAGAGAAAGAGAGAGAGAGAGAGAGAGAGGAGATGAAAAGATGAATGGAAGGACAGTGGTGAGAGTGTGAAATACAGACAGAAAATGAAACAGCCTCAAACCTTATTTCCATTCATCCCACCTCCTCACCAGTGCAAAGGTTACTGTTCATTTTGTTGAAAGTTAGAGGTTGAGTTAGAGGTAGAGAAACACAGAAACGGAAGGAGAGAGAGTAAAGCACTGCCTGGCTTTCCTCCATTTGGGATCAGTAGGGCAAGAAGCGCCTGAAGAGAATGGCTACATTATCTCTGCCCCAAAACAAACTGTGGGGCGCCCTGGGGGCCCACCCAGCACCCACCACGGACCCTAGACCCAGAGGCCTCCAGATGGGGAAGGGTGGAGAAGGTCAGAGTGGAGAGACAATGGTTGAAGGAGAGGCTACGAGGACACATAAAAAAAGACATCTCTGGCAATCTAACATTTATTTTAAGACTTTGGATGAAAAATATAAGCTGGAGACATTCCACAGTTTTATTGGAGGAATCAGTTGGTGGCAAATGATTAAAGATTCTAACAAAGAAAGGCATGAAGTAAAAGATTGATTTTATATTTTTAATGCTGGAAAACCTTGGTTTGGTTTGTTAAACTGGGTGTGCCAAAGGTAAAAAGAAATCATTTTAAATAGTTATCTAAGAGTTGTTTCATTACATTCATAACACTGAGCAGTCTTCTGTATATCCCTGAAAGGTAAGCTGTAAAGTGTCTAGTTTTATGCCACTTCTATCTGGTTCTTTCATCACAGTCTTCAATTATACCAATATTTGGAACACTGGAGGAAAGACTTGGAGCTAACATCTCTATCCAACAGAATAGAGTGAGTTGCAGTGTACTGTAGTTGCAGTGCAGTGTAGTTTCAGTGTGGAGTGTTTGTGGATGAAAGTGTAAAGGGAGTTCAAACCAACAAAGGCTTCTGGGATAAACTCAAAGAAACAACAAATACCTACAGAACAAGAAAGCTTGATTACAGTGGAGGAGACCCTGGGTGGACCTCGTGTTGTCAGTCAAAACAACAGACTTTTTGACTTTTTTCTTTTTCTTTTGCTGCGTCATTGTACACAGAGTAACACAGGATAACAGCATGATGTGATACAAAGTTTTTCTGAAAATGACCTAACTGCAAACCCACCTCTATTGGAAAAAAACGGCACAGCTCATACTGCATGCTCCTATGCTTTCATTTACCTTAACCCTTCCCCTACTCCTATTCAGTGTAATCTTTGATTTTGTCAGTGTACAATGATTAAGACACTCACTTTTTTTCTTTAATGTGTGGAAATCTTAACTTTTCACATCACAGATGATGATCATGTTAGATGCCAGTCAATCCCGGAAGCCATTGGCTATCGTCTGACGACGATTTAGCCTCTGGGGGCAATGGCCAATGTTTCAGGTATTTCCGTATAGCCAGTGTGCCAAGACTTCCACTTTCGTGCACCGGTCATTGTTTGAAGTCCAATTAGCAATCTCGAAACCCATTGGCTATCTTCTGATGACACTTTGAATGCTTTGAATGGAGATACTTTTTTTTAAAAAGCTAATAAAAGCTAATCTCTAGGGTTCCGAGATTGATCAAAAGCTAAATCATCCTCAGACGATAGCCAGTGGGTTCTGAGATTGCATTTCGGCCAATGCGTTCCGCCTCTTTTGCTCTCCACACGGACTGTTTACCTGCATGCAACCAAAGCAACCAAAACATGAGTCTTAAGGTGTATAAATACTTAATGTGAAGTGAATTTGCAAGGCCCCAAAAACATTTGCAAGGTATTTGAAATTTAATTGATGGAGTATTTTTGCAGTTTGGTTTTATCACCTTAAACAGCCAATTAGTTAGCTGTAGCTATCTTGTAATGTACGCACAATGTATAAAGTGGATGGGTCTGTGTGTGTGTGTGTGTGTTTACAGCTCACCCACATACTCAGACTGATCTAAAAACTTCTTTCTGTTATTTTAATACAGACAGCAGTTCTGCTTTTCTGGTCTCCATACACTCATGAAATGAAATCACAAAGCCTCAGGAAAAGCACAAAAAGTTGAAATATTTTCTCCAATTTGATATAGTAGTAATGAATGAAATGCATTTTCCCAGCCAGTACAAGGTGTATTTCAAAGATGTATGCCTCTATAAATACAAATAACATTACAGACTGCCAAAACACCCACAATGAAGATGTGAGAGTTCCCCTGTAAGTCCCCTGTGCTGCCCTGGAACTAACTATCTCTACATGTATAGTTGTATATAATATGTGTTCAGTTCAGTATATCTTTACTCTCCCTCAGAGACATCTTTTCTGCAACAATATAACACCCATTCAGTATTATCGCAGTTTAAAACTGTAGTTCTCTATTTTACTGTTACTTAAGTGTATGTGTGTTTCCTCAGAGTTAATTCCCTTGCAACTACTTTGCCCCAGTCACTCTAACTGTTCCAGGCAGAGATGTCAGCCAGCCTGCTCTCCCAAACCAAACTATTACCTGTGAGTTTATTGCCATCCATTTTTCCAGAAACCCTGTAATCCTCCAGCTCGTTCTGTTCCTTAGTGGCCCCTCTGGTATGCTAACAAACAATGGCTCGGTATGTGTGTGTGTGTGTGTGTGCACGCACAGTTTCACTCAATGCTTCTTCCTCTCACACTTGTTGATGAATAAGGAATGAAGTGCTGAGCCCATCACCACGGGGGATAGATTCCCCCAGCAGGCCTTCCTACTTGCGCACACACACATACACGCACACACAGGCACTTACATGCATATATAGATGCAGACACACTCACAGGCAAGCCTACAGATGCTCATGCATGTGCAAACACACATGCAAACACACACGCACACATGCTGGTGCTCGGCCTGCTCTCAGGTGGTAATTATGCAGGTGCTGTACTGTCTCTCTGATGCATCCTGGGGATTATTTAAATGGTCAAATGAAGTGATGTACCACGGACCACGAAGTAGGCTCAGGGGAGCCTTAGCAATGGACAAACAATGTTAATAAGTGTGTGTGTGTGTGTGTGCGTGCGCGCGCTCTGTGCTTTAAACTGCCATAATTTCTCTCAAACAAGCCGTGGAGAACATGTTTCTGTCCTCAAGTCCCCAGAGCGCCTCAGTTGTGTTTTTTCTTACAAACAATGTCCTCTGTTGGTGTCTGCTTGTACTCAGGAACTGAATTATGACATGCAGGTAGAGATGCCTCCATTAGAATTGAGCATGAGCAAGGAAATATATGTGTTATAGATTGGACCTATCAGGCCCATGTTGACCTTTTGCTCAAATTTGCATATGGTTCCCATCAGGGTTATCCACCTCTGATATGATCGATATGAAGCAGTTCAACAGATTGCATACCCATTGTGACCAATGCTATACTTGTTGTCTATGGCAGGGGTTTTGAAAGTCTGACATTGTGATGCCCCCCCTCAGGAAAAATTGAAACAACTGCGCATCTCCCAAACAATGTATAAGAACCATGTTGATGGGACATTCTGAGCCTTAATACTGTCAAAAAAAAAAGTCCAACTGAAATCACATTGTCATCCCTTTTTGTAGTCAAAAATAATGTCAACATGTTTTTTAAAAGCATTGTTAATAGTTTTTATTATTAAAAGGAAGATAAAAGTGTCTTTGGGGCTAATATCAGAAATGCTCCTTTTCATCACAGCCGGCTGGAGGGGTGTGTCGATGTCTGTGTTTGATTGACAGCAGCTGGTAGGCTGCCACAGTGCCTGTGGGACATCTAAGGGAACCAGAGACAAAGTAAACAAACTTGTACTGTAGCCTACATGTCATGGGCAGACAGCGTGTTGTTAGTGGTATTGAAGATGAAGGACCACATGAGCATCTAACCGGACCCAAGTGACTTTTGCAGGTACGTTTATATGCTGTTTAATGTGCTGAAGCTGAGCAGCCAATTAGTTATCTAGCCTGGAAACTGACATTAGCAGTGCACTTTTCCCAGGTGATTGTTTGTTTGGTTGCTCGTTCAACAAGCTAGGACTATTATCAGGCTGCCCCAATAAATCCCTTAAGACTCTCCAGCTGATTCAGAATGCTGCGGCACGTTTACTGACAAGAACCAGAAAAAGAGAACATATTTCTCCAATATTAGCTTCTCTACACTGGCTCCCTGTAAAATCCAGAATAGAATTTAAAATCCTTCTCCTCACCTTCAAAGCCCTAAATGGTCAGGCACCATCATATCTTAAAGAGCTCATAGTACCCTATTACCCCACTAGAGCACTGCGCTCCCAGAATGCAGGGTTCCTTGTGGTTCCTAGAGTCTCTAAAAGTAGAATGGGAGCCAGAGCCTTCAGCTATCAAGCTCCTCTCCTGTGGAACCAGATCCCAGTTTGTGTACGGGAGGCGGACAACCTCCTCACATTTAAGAGTAGGCTTAAGACTTTCCTCTTTGATAAAGCTTATAGTAGGGCTGACTCAGGTGACCCCTGAGCCACCCCTTAGTTATGCTGCTATAGGCCTAGACTGCCGGGGGACTTCCTATGATGCACTGAGCTCCTCCTCCTCTTCCTCTCCATCTGTACGCCCTCATATCCCATCAATGCTTGTTACATTCAACTTCTTCCCGTAGTTGTGTGTCTCTCCTCTCTCTCTCTCTCCCCTTCTGTTGTTTTCTGCAGGTATTTCTGCCTCCGGAGCTGTAGAGTCTGGATCTATGGTTGCAGCCACCTGCTGCCCCCGTGCTCCTGCTCTGCACCCGCTGCTGCTATTGCTGTTGTTGCTCTTGTTATTAGTATTGCTATTATAATGTTGCTCTTAGTGTTGTTTCTGTTGGTGTTAACATCAATGCCATTACCATAGCTATTGCCTTACATCCCTATGTGGAACTGTATTGTGCTGTTGTATGTTCTCTTTCCTCCTGCTCTCTCTCTCCCGCTCCCCCCCTCCCCCTTCAACCCAACCGGTCGAGGCAGATGACCGCCCACCTTGAGCCTGGTTCTGCTCAAGGTTTCTACCTGTTAAAAGGGAGTTTTTCCTTGCCACTGTCGCATAGTGCTTGCTCATTGTGGGAACTGTTGGGTCTCTGTAAATATAAAGAGTCGGTCTAGACTTGCTCTATTCGAAAAAGTGCCCTGAGATAACTTTGTTATGATATGGCGCTATATAAATAAAACTGAATTGAATTGAAACAAGCTGCAGGACAAGACGTATGTTCATGTTTGTAGGTTAGGTAAGAAGTAGCCTGGGAACCAGACAAATCTGCGAGCTCATGTTTTATTTGCTCTGGCAGATTTGTATGGTCACCCTCCTGTTCAGACAGTTTTCCAGCCGTTTATCTAATATGGGGCGGGTTTGATATGCTGACTGTACATTGTACAGAGCAGCGCTGTTGAGGCATTTTCATAAATAATAAAAAAAAAAGACAGTTGGGAAGTCTAAATATGTGTCATTTAAGAAGCAGGAGTTTAACCATTTAACACCACTTTACAACAAGTTTATCTGTAATACTTTGCCATGCAGACATGGATATTCTGGTCCGACTTGGAGTTGGCGGATTGGGGTACAATCTTTTCAGAGCCCTCTGTGTCTTTGAAGGAGTAGGCTCTCAATTCCTTTTATCTGCTGCTGTTGATGCCGATGATTCTTTAATCGAATCAAATTGTTTTTCGTCCTCTTCCCATCTTCTTAAACCTGGTAAATCCACACTACATGCTGTAGTCTGTTTACATTTACAGAGGCATTTTGGTCTGCACCCATTGATAAAGCCCCTTGAAAATCGAAAATGAACTGAAAGGTTCCAGACTAATTCACATTTGCAAATTGGTCTGGTGATGTCAGGGTAGGTAGGAAAGCTAATGTGGGTTGTTGTTCAGAGTCTGTGGCTCTTGTGTTGTGTGGCAGGCTGTTGTCTGGTTCAGTGTGATTGTCTGCTCTGCCTATGATACATCGCTGACGTTACTGCTTTATGCAAGATTTGATTGGCTGTATCATAATAACATCTCCATCTAATTAGATGGATAGCGTAACGGTATTTCATTTGGATTAATGCAAAACTAGGGGGCGTCATCATGAAACCAAAAAAATATTAATTTCTCCCTTTTGGTTTCTGATCTACAGAGCAGATATGTATGCTGTAGCAGACAGAAAAATGCAATTTAATTTCAGTTGGACTTTACTAATATTAATGGATTTCGTAACTTCTATCATTATTTTTGTCTTACTTTGATTTGGGGGATAATCATGCTGTAAGTTTAGGACCTACAGTTCCCATAATGTGGGGCTTTGAGGGATGTAAACAGGAAGTATAATGTTATGGAGTTATTGAGTTAGCTGTGGGCTACAACAGCAGTCCTCTTTTTTTTTAGCCTATATTTGTTTACATTTTGCCAAAATGGCACCATTAAAAGTATGCTGAATTAGCTATTTGCAGTTCCTGTTTTCAAGGTGCCCATTGATGTACAGACAACTTTCATTGGATTACTATAATGCTGAAGAAAACTTAAAAATGTGATGATTCTCAGGCAAGTCTTTTTTCTATGATTGCTAAGCATTTTTATGGATGTTTATTTGCAATGGAGATAATGGTATTATCTGTAAGGTCTGTGTGTATCATGTCTGTGTTCAGATTTGACAAAGTTATGACTCAGCGACTGAGTTCGATTTTTGATGAAACTTTAGGCAATTTTAGGTTTTATTTTACGGTTTAATAGTACCTTTATTACCGCCATGAGCTGTGTGTCACACCTGCTGATGCTGCTGCAACTGCTGACTGTGTTGACAAATTACAATAACTAACTTCCTGTTGTTTTTAGAACACCATGCACCTGTCGCTTTCACCTCACGCAGTTTCATTGCCTCATGTCTCTCCCTAAAGGGAACACCTTTACAGGAACTGATTCTAATGAATCATTTTGCCTCGCAAATTAAATATTGGCCTTTCAAATCCCACATCAGTCAAACCCTGGTGAAGGTTTGAGAGAAAGAGACAGAAGGAGCCCACACACATTGCAATCAGGGTTTGTGTCTGTCATTTACAGAGTTTTAGGAGCGTTGACAGATGAGTCCAACTGCTGTCTGTCACTCTGACAGATTAGAAAATAATTACTGCCACTGCAACATGGTTACTCACATAATCTGTCTTCAAAAAATTGAAAGAATCAAACTAAATAGCATACTGCCCAGAAACTAAGGAACTGAGAAATATTTTAGGAGTACATGAACTTTACATAAATTTCAACCTGAGGAACCTTGTTCCAGTTTGAGTTCCTGGGCCATAGTTCCTGTCCCCCAAAATGTAAAATGCAATGGTATACCGGGCTAGGCCCATGGCTATTTGGCATGTAGCACTTACTGCCTGCTGCATTTAGCTGAATTGACCCAGAATAGCTTTACCCCCTGGCTTCATGCAGAAATGACCTCCTACAAAAAATAACACAGTTAATTTGCAATCAATTACACTATTCTTCTCATTGTACTAACACAGATATATTTACAACATACATTGTTTAGGGTATTTTAAAAGACCACTCCCCTAACAACCACTGAATTCCCGCTCTGTACTCTACCCCCCCCCTTAGTACAGTGTGTTGTGTTGAATGTCTATATTAGTATGAATACTGAAACAACCAAGCATGATTTTATTGTTAGCCAAGCTAGCGTGCATAAACCCTCTGTAGTAGGCTACTGTTCAGCTAACATAGTTAAAGTGGCTATAATGGAGAAGAAGAACACCCCTTTTTATTGTGTTCGCCCTGCAAGAACTGGGAACAATGGTAGTTCTTAGAATGCCGTTTTAAGGTACTTTTCTTAGCTCCTACTTCAAAGTAAGTACTCTCCCAGCACAAGAGGAACCTTGGGTGACGTAAGTGTACAGTGATTGGTCTAAAGTTTAGTATACGTTGATTGGTCGAGCCAATGCAGCACTGTCAACCAGCATTTTTAAAAACCTGTGTAAAACATTAGCCACGTAAACAACAGCTCATAACGGTAGCATTAAAAAATGGAGCAAAACATGGACAGTTGTAGCTGTTGTTGTTGTATGTGGCACAGAAGTGACGTTGCTAAACCAACCGCCGACTGGCTTACATCACTTCAGCATTCCTATTGGCCGTGCAAATGCAAATGAGAACTGTTTGGTCTCAATTCAGGGGCCGCATCCTTCAAAGGCTGCATTTGAAGACTGAATCCATCACAGCGGCGAAACAATCCTCCGTAGACCAGACCGTGTCATTTAACTAAGCTCGGCTCCTTCCTAGACTGAATTGAGACACAGCTCTAATGTGACAATGTGAAAGGGGTCACTCGTAGTGATGAACCTACAGAGAATTATCACCTGAATCTGCAGCTCCCCTTGGCTTTACTGAGCTTTATAGTGAGTTTCAGCTCATTGTATAGCTGTCCAGCCCACAACTTTACTGTTTTGGTTCACTCTCACTGCTCTCATAGTGTTGTTTTTTGGCCGCAGCAGGAAGCTGTTTTCAGTGAAAAAGTACTTAAAACCCACTGCACACTACCTGCTCAGCAGCAAACCTCAGAAGTTGGTAGAAACCAAACACAGAGCTAAAAGACAGTGGATATTTGACTTTCATTCAACAGTTGGACACAAACACAACTTCAAATGAATTATAATGTTGCTCTGTAACTGCTGGATGTGTAAGTAACTGTTACAAAAAGGTGATGATGAAATGTCAAGTTGTTTATTGTTCACAACCAAGTTATTGCAGGTTTAAAGAGTAACTTAACAACAGGTTGAAAAGCAGTGCTTTCCTGCCCACTCTGGTTGAAAGTTTTCAAGCCTGTTTCACCTTGTTTGGTGTGGTCATATGTGTGCTTTGTTGCACTCGTAACCACACCCAACAGTGATTTCACAGTGTCCTGGAGTACACCTGTACATTACTGCAGCAAGGTGAGAATTTGAACCAGTGGAGATCTGTAAAGACAATTTTCAGGGGAGCTCCTTAGCTACACTGTAGGCTACTCTGTAACTGACGTGCGCCTCTTCAAAAGTGTAACTGTAACTGTGAGTACCATGTGGGGTCCGCAAGAACTGATTGGTCTATTGCCTTACATCCCTATGTGGAACTGTATTGTGCTGCTGTATGTTCTCTTTCCTCCTGCTCTCTCTCTCCCGCTCCCCCCCTCCCCCTTCAACCCAACCGGTCGAGGCAGATGACCGCCCACCTTGAGCCTGGTTCTGCTCAAGGTTTCTACCTGTTTAAAGGGAGTTTTTCCTTGCCACTGTCGCATAGTGCTTGCTCATGGTGGGAACTGTTGGGTCTCTGTAAATATAAAGAGTCGGTCTAGACCTGCTCTATTCGAAAAAGTGCCCTGAGATAACTTTGTTATGATATGGCGCTATATAAATAAAACTGAATTGAATTGAATTGGTCAGCTTGGGCTGCTTGTTTTTTCTCCCAATATAAGTTCCCAATAGGAAAAATGAAAGAATGTAAATGCAGCAGGTGACTGCACAAAATAGTCCCATATTCAGTAATGTAACAAGGCAGACTTTCCCATTGTCACTCTGTATCACAAAGTAAATGAAACAATGTAAACACAGTTACTGTGGGGAACATAATCAAAGCATGGCCTGATCATGTATGATACATCAGTTTAGTGGAGTAGACAACAGCAGAAATCAGATGCAGAATAATAAATAAAAACCTGTGCCTATACCTATGTAGGTATCATAATTCCAGCATACATCCTGCTTTCAGCCTCTGAGTTACAGCAGTTCAATGACAGAGTAGTACAATGATGGCCTAGACTCACTACACCAGTCTTTCCCAAACTTAGGGTCCCCCCCGTGAACCTGGATCTGAACGTGTTCGTGCTCTCTGACTGAGGTAACGTTGAGTGTTAGCTGCGATTGCCGACGTTATCTTGCTAGCCGCGATTGAATCGCAGGCTTGTCCCTAATGTGGATTAGGCAGCAAAGTGCATTTATTCAACATTGTTTTGACGGTGGAAGAGTCAGTAATGTGTGTGTTACATTTGTATTAACCTTGTTAGTGTGTATGTGTGTTAGTTTCCATGCCAGACAAATGTGTGCGTGTGTGTGTGTGTGTGTGTGTGTGTGTGTGTGTGTGTGTGTGTGCCTAATGTGGCGGTGACAAGTGAGAGTGGTGATTTTTAATGATAATGTCCTCTCTGTCATCTACCTCTCTGCCTCATTCAATGCATTCATGGTTTGTTGTGTTCTTTATTAGTAGTGTATCAATGTAGCTGTTATGGCAATTTATGAAGTTTGGGTCCCAGGGAGAAACCACATTTCTTTTTTGGGTCTCGGGCTGAAAAAGTTTGGGAACCCCTGCACTACACAACTACAGGGGACATTTGACTTGAACATTCTGACCACCAGTTATAACAGCAAATGACAGTTAGAATTTTGTTTATGTTTAACAATGTTTAACGATGTTTAAATGACATTTTTAAAGCTAAGATTTTAGTCTAAAAAAAAAAATGTTGGGTAAAGTCTGGTTACTTCGCCCATATGCTGCTTATTCCGAGGTGAGCATTTAGCATTTGAAATTGTAATGGCTAGGCCCTCTCTTTATAATGACAGGGCCCCATCAATCACGCTAACTGAAAAGTCTGCATTAGCATAACATCTGTTCCACTTGATCTTTCTGCGGCAACATGACACATTTTCATACAAAGCTTCTCTCTCTGTGATTACCAGGGGGCCTCGCTGGTCAATACACACTTCCAATGTTGATCACATTTTATGGAAATAACATAATACAACTTTTTTTACATCTCTATATTTATACAGCAAGTTCCATTGCTGAATCATATCATATAGTCTGGTGTTTGCTGTTTACACAGACATGTTGTTGCTGCTGCTATTAATCACACCACTGTCACTTTACCTTGTAATCTTTGTTTCCAAATGCTTGTGTATAGTTTCTATTTTGTATTCTTTTTTTATTGTAGTTTTTATATGCCTCTGTTATTTATTCTTTTACCTCTATACTTACCTGTACATATTGCTGTCCTTGTGCTGCTGCAACAACCGAATTTCACCGCTGGGGATCAATAAAGGTTTATCCTATTTTATCTAATCTTATCTTATTTTATCGTAATCCCACTAGGGGCAATTTGTTTGGAGCAGCTTGTTACACACAGTAACATACAAACAAACAATAATGATACAAGGCCAATAAATGTGGAATACCTACAAAGCAATTAATAGTCGAATTGCAGAGGCAATGAACGATTTAGAATAGCGGTTAGTTTTACAAGCCGGTAAAATATAACGACGCTGTGATGGCAACAGAGAAAATTCACTTGCAAGAACATGTCCAGAAGAAGCCTAAAGCCACGTGCTGCTTTCTGGAGGATTTGTTGGCTGCAAAAAGAATTCAGATGCAACAATAAGTCAGTTGTTGTGTTCAGATTCAGCTGGGGGATCGGGAAGAATGGAAACTTGTTAAAGGGAAAATTCACGGCCTGTCATGTGGCTGTCCACTCAGTGTTGATGGTAAATATCGTTAATTGAAGCAATACATTCCTCTGTGAGTGCTATGTCCTCTGCACTCATATTCTGGGATGCCATTTTCGCTGTTGGAAACGTAGCTAGTTTACAAGCTAAGAGAACAAGTTTTGTTTTTGAGCGGCAGCACACCCCCTGGCTCCCCACAGGCTGAGACTAGAAATCCAAGCTGAAATAGCCTGTAGTTCTTCTGTGCCTCCATCTACGTCACTATGACGGCACTGGTGCCAGAAGAACAACCAATTTTGCAGCAAGAGAAAACAGCTTTCTCGGCCAATGTAGCACGCACTGAGGGATGTATTTCTTCAAGTGACTCAATGTACCATCAACACTGAGTGGACAGCCACATGACAGACGGTTCATTTTCCCTTTAAGAGATTGTGAACGGGCCAATTAAAGGTGCCCTGTGGAGTTGTCTAAACAAAACGAATCTAACCAAGCGTGTAATTACTGGACGGGGGGTACAGGGTCCACGTCCCCCCTCAATATTTGTAAGGACCAGTAATCAAATGCCTCCAAAAGCTAAATGAAAGCTAATGTTCTCCCCTCACTTTTTAGTGTTAAACTGACTCCAAAACACACTGGATTGTCACTGAACTCTTCCTGCTTCATGTTGGTGTACATATCAAACAGCAACAGTGAACACAACCGCTGTGTGTGGGGCTCGAGAGCGCAAGTTTTTGGCTGTTCTGTTCGCCATGCACAGTTGATCACTCACAGGTCTCTTTAAAGACACAGTCTGTTGAAATTGCAGCATCACTGATGCAGATTTAATATAAACCAGTGTGTTATTGCTCTTGTTAAACATGTGGTTGGGTGTTTTTCACTGTAATTGGTAACAGGCTGGAGGATGATCCGAGTGTCACTCTTGGTTGTCTTTTGAAAACTGGGTCAGTAGTTGATTTGTCAATGGACTGTGTTGCTATTGACAGACCAGGTAATCATTGTGTTGTTGGTCACACATGCTCGTAGGTGGCAACTCTGTGCACCAGAGTGCTGTGCGGTCTGAGAAACTTGTCAAGTGCATTTCCTTCCACATAAAAGAGTATTTTAAATCCTGTATTGTTAACATCCATGTTCACTAGCTCACAGTCTTCTTCATCCCTGCCTTTACTGGCGCATTGTTGGTGTGTTACTGCTATCTGTTGATCAGTGGAATAGTTTAACACCATTGGTAGGATCATGCACGCATGCGTGTGCGTCCTTGTGTGCATGCATGAGATAAACAAAACTAGAAGTCAAAAAACTCCATAAGAAACATTTAAAACTTGAGCAAGGCAGCTGTAATTAAATGGGGAAGGCATGCACTGCTACACGAGCACTGTCAATTTGTTTATATGGATATGTGCAGATTTTGTGTGCATTCTCTGCCTTCTCGAGGCAATGTTTACATGCATGTGTGTGATTTCTGCTCTGTGGAAGCTTGATTGCTCACATTAGTATACAAGTTTGTGTGTGTGTGTGTGTGTGTGTGTAGGCTCTCCTCCAGAGCAGGGATTAGCTAAACAGCATCTGGATGCTCACTAATTGGCTCTCCTCTCCACACAACCATGAAAAAAATAGCACACCTCACCTCCTTGTGTTTGTGTGTGTGTCTCACACATAAAGTGCAGCTTGTGCCAGTAATTGGGGATTACCATGGTAATATGGTAAGCCATGTTCACTGAGAAGAAAATTACAATTATGGCAGATAAATTGCACACAATTGTTAGAAATGTCTAAATGGTCACTCCTGGCACTTGCTGTATTTATTGGCATCTCTTCTGTATTTTATTCTTCTGCTGATTAACCTGGCACTGCTGCTGCTATTGTCTTCTGGTAAGTAGCATTGCCACTTAACAATATAATGGGCCCGCTGCCACTATTATTATACACTAGTTGCTGCAATCAAGGGCTGTTAGCAAGGCTGACTCTCAGTCTGTCCAAACTAAAGCCAAGGACAGAAAGCTGTACAGATGGAGATGCATCACATTATATAGGCAGTGAAGGACACAGAGTCAGAGATGTGGAGACCACCACGGCTGCCAACTCTCATGCATTGGCCGTGAGACTCGATTGACACACTCTCACACCCGATGAGGCCTACTCATAAAATGCACCGACTTCACCCATACCAAATCCCGCTCCAAACTAAACTGAAAAGTTTTCACATGTATATTGATTTATGTATAGGGTATGTAAATACACTTTCCAATGAATGCAGCCATGTTTACATGCAGAGACATGCAGCAAATGTATTCAGGGGAAGCAGGGAACGTCCTAATGCAGGGCAAAATGTAATATGACCCTATTGTTCACAGGGTCAAGGACATGGCGCTCCTGGACACATTTCCACAACCACATATTCAAACATTTGAACTCATTCAGATCTCAAATATACGTTTTCTTTTTCTTTTTTTTCATAGTTGCAGTGAATTTATACTTCTGAGCTGTGTTTGTAAGTCACGTAATTAAACCTTACATTCATTTAATTATCCTCCTGTACCTGAAAGGGTTTTCCCCATCCTGTATTTCCGTTCTAATTTTTTCTTTAAACGACATCCTTAATGAACCCTCTGAGGTCGCTGATCACGCCGGCGTGATGGTGCAAGCGTTGTATTTATTTAAATATCTTCGTCGTTTTTTGTCATACGACAAAACAGAAAAAAATGTCTGAATCTGCTGACTCTGCTCTACAGGCTGAATATTTTAGGGATGGGGGGGCGCAAGTGTGCAGATAAGGAAACCCGGGAAGGAGACGCGGGAAGGAGAGACGGGAAGGAGAGTAAACAGAGAGAGACGCGAGAGAGATATTGAGCTAGTTTTTGGAAGATTTTGAGTTTTGTCGGAGAAACATGAAGCGAACACTAAACGTGGAGCAAGTCATCAAGTTGTTCTTTCAACTGGAAGACGCAGTTTGCAGCAGTTCATCGTCGGAATCGGAGAGTGATTTTGGTGATGATGAAATTGACGACTCGTCCTGTCATTGACGATGAGAGGTAAGACAAACATTTATTGCCTTTGTTTTGCTAATTATTCTCTTTGTAAATGTTGTAAACTCTCTTTTTATATGTGTGTATGTGTATATACAGTATTCCTACTCTGGTTCTCACTAAGCACATTACTACATTACTGTACATCCTGCCTATTACTTTATTCATTTTACTGTACACCAGTCTACCTCAGCATTATATTTTACATTATATTTTATTTTACTCTCATATATATATATTATATTTTAATTCCTATATTTATATAACTATATAACTTTTGCTTCTCTCAATTTACTCATTTACTTTGTGATTTTCTTTTGTACACTTAGTATGAGCTTTGTTGAAGGAGCCTGAGAACAAGAATTTCATTGCCAACGACTGCTTCACTGTAACTGTTGTGCATATGACAAAGATCTTGAATAATTTTAAATCTTTATGTGTTATTGTCATGTACATGTACAGTGATAAGCAGCCGGGAACATCTACAACCCCAACAACAAGCACACGGAGGCCTACACAGAGGGGGAATCAAACCAGGTCAAGATCTCCACAAGCCCAGTCAGCACAGCCACACCACAGCTCTGAGATCTGGAAAACAGAAAATGATCCTGATACTGCCCCACAAACCAGTAGGTTCATGCCCCGCCGAACACACATTCCACACACTCACCAATGGACCTTTTCCAGTTGTACTTCTCCACGTATACAATGAGGACACTCTGCAAAAACACCAGGAAATGGGCAAGAAGTACAAATGGAGTGACGTTGAAGTTGAGGAACTCTACAAATTCCTTGGTCTCCTCATTTACACAGTGTTGGTGTAGCCCTCTGTGTCATTGTTGACAGAAACTGTTTTGAGGAGTGGCACAGATTAAAAAAAAAGACGCCACACCTGCTTTTTGTTGTAAATAGTTGTATATAGTTTGATTTTATCTCACTTTGACTTTTATATGTTATATTTGCACTATTTGGGAACCCCTCACAGTCTGGGAATGCAAGGCCTGTAATGTAGCTTTCTGTCTAATTGTGTACATAAACTGTTTTGAAAAGTGGCATAGCTAAAAAGAAAAAAAAACGCCTATGGCTACACATGCTTTTTGTTGTAAATAGTTGTATATAGTTTGATTTTATCTCAATTTTACCTTTTTATATGTTATATTTACAACCTGTGTTTACGTTTGCAACCTTTGAAATGCTTGGTTGAGCATGTTTGTGATGTTTATAGTAAAAATAACATCATTTTCCAAATCCGATTTTATGTGTTTTGTGTGTTTTTTGGGTCCAATATGTTGATACAGTATATCAAAATGAAAAACTAATTGTCAGGTCATATAGATCATGTTGTGCTGAAAAAAAAGATACCAAACACTGGCATGGTAAACATTTTTTTATGTTATATATATATATATATATATATATATATAAAGGCAAAATCAAAAGTATTCAAAAACGGCCAAAATACCCCACGACTTCTATAAGTTAACATAGAAACATGGGACTTTCCTTGACAATGTAACAATCCTATAGGTTTATATTATGACCACCAGTTTTAATTATTTCAACATCGTTTAAAAGCAATGAGGTTTTGTCGGTCATTTAGGCATGGTGGATGGTACACCCATGAGCTTCTGACCACCTTTGCTATGGACAAGAAGTTAGTCGGGCCAGTTTTACAAAAGCAGGAGAGGAAAATCATCTCGTCTCGCAAATGGCAGCGCGCATGTTGCAAATTTGGTGAAATGGGCCCCAGAGTCATGAATCGGAGTGGTAGTGAATTTAAAACACTTTGTCATTGCAGTAAACAAAATGCGGTGTCATAGTTGCTGAATACACCCAAAATTGACCCATAAATTAATAGTGAACTGATTTAGGCTGCAGATTGTAAAATCAATGCCATAATATTTATCTTCCTCCCGCCATTAGGGGCAGATGTAGTGGTGAAGGATGTGTCTTGCAGAAATGCAATCCCCCTAAGTTTTTATGTTTACAGGCTTGTACCTTCACCTTTTTATCAAAGACCCTGATTTTTTTCTAATGCAATTGTTAATTTTGGATAACCTACCAATATCTTTAGTCATTTCACGTGTTATCACAATACATTTTTTGCTTCTCGCGTGTCATTTCACACCATTTAGTCTGTAGCCCACTGACTGATGTTGTGCAGAGACGGCGTGTCATTTTACGTGAGATTATCATAGATAAAAAATGACAAAGTCTGCATAGGGGGGTGGGCAGGGTGGATGATGGGTCAAACTAACACCAGACTTTCACACAGGAGACCACTCTTCATGTCCCGCGTGAAACCAAATTTAACTTACGTAACATACGCAACGTGATCTTTTCCTAAACCTAACCAAGTAGTTTTGTTGCCTAAACCTAAGGTCACCTGACTATGACGATGAATGTCACCTGACAAGGGTCACCTGACTTCATCCTTTTCTGCATGTCCAAAACTCATAAAATGCGCCATCTCTAACCTAACAGCGTTAAATGCCACGCGAAAAGCTTAAAACGCATAGAGATGACACATGAAATGTCTTTAAAAGTGGTGTGCTATTTATACGCTATCCCATGAGAGCACATTGATCTTTTATACTGAAGGCTAGAGAGAGTTTCATGGCAATCCAAGCCATAAAAGTGCTCCAACTGTCAGTCACGTAACATTGTCTATTGGTCAAATGAATGGGACTTTTACTTCCAGAACCAGGGCGCCCAAAACAGCTCCTCCCACTTCGCAGATCTATTGTTTTATAGAGATTAGCAGTGAAACTGCAACATCTGGGTTCTGTTCCAAAATTTAGAAAAAGGAAAAGGAAAGAGAACCACAAACATTTTTGTCCAATTTAAATAGTCTATTTTAATCAAGACCAAAGATGTTATGTAGATAGATCTTATGTAATGCTGCTGCTGCTGGAAATGAGGTTGATGAGAGCGGTGAGACTGAACCAAAACAGTAAAATGCCGTAAAACCATAATAATTAGCTGATAAGACCCAATCAGGAAGCTAACGTGGGTGTCTGCGTCATTGTTTTAGAACGTCTCTGTTTCCGCCCGTCCTCACTAAAACGCAATCCGGATTTTTCAAACCAAAATAGGGTCAGCAGCGTTTTAAAAGGTCTCTGTTTTAGGGGTTATAAAACGCCGGAGTAGTGTGGACACTATTTGTAAATGCAGCAAAATGTATGCGTTTTAAAACAAAAATGTAGTAGTGTGGACGTAGCCTAAGATATTCCGTAGAGCGCTGTAATTCTCTTTGTCATAGCCAAGTTTTTTACAATACACATATTCATTCCATTTATGGTTGAAATAAAAAAATATGTATATATTGATTCGTGCAGCTTTCAGCTAAACCTCCATAAGTTACTTGTTACATTAGAGTACCAGTTTCCTTCCCATAAAGAAGTAACCATACATAATTGTTTAACATTTTAATCAAAGAATAAGATGCTAAAAAAAGATGTGTGTAAATACAAATCCATTGTGGCAAACAAAGAAACTAAATATGTTAGGTTGTGCTTCACTGAGGATATGGAGAAATACAATAAACCCAGACAGGCAACAAATTAACAGTAAAATTAGAGACATTTAGGGGTGAGACAGTTAATGGATGATATGTAAAAGGAATTACAATACAGGAATTACAATTATTATCAGGCTGCCCCAATAAATCCCTTAAGACTCTCCAGCTGATTCAGAATGCTGCGGCACGTTTACTGACAAGAACCAGAAAAAGAGAACATATTTCTCCAATATTAGCTTCTCTACACTGGCTCCCTGTAAAATCCAGAATAAAATTTAAAATCCTTCTCCTCACCTTCAAAGCCCTAAATGGTCAGGCACCATCATATCTTAAAGAGCTCATAGTACCCTATTACCCCACTAGAGCACTGCGCTCCCAGAATGCAGGGTTCCTTGTGGTTCCTAGAGTCTCTAAAAGTAGAATGGGAGCCAGAGCCTTCAGCCATCAAGCTCCTCTCCTGTGGAACCAGATCCCAGTTTGTGTACGGGAGGCGGAGAACCTCCTCACATTTAAGAGTAGGCTTAAGACTTTCCTCTTTGATAAAGCTTATAGTAGGGTTGACTCAGGTGACCCCTGAGCCCCCCCTTAGTTATGCTGCTATAGGCCTAGACTGCCGGGGGACCTCCTATGATGCACTGAGCTCCTCTCTCCTCCTCTTCCTCTCCATCTGTACGCCCTCATATCCCATCAATGCTTGTTATTAATTCAACTTCTTCCCGTAGTTGTGTGCTTTCTCTCCTCTCTCTCTCTCCCTCCACTTCTGTTGCTTTCTGCAGGTGTTTCTGCCTCTGGAGCTGTGGAGGTCTGGGTCTGTGGTTGCTGCCGCCTGCTGCCCCCGTGCTCCTGCTCTGCACCCGCTGATGCTATTGCTGTTGTTGCTGTTATTAGTATTGCTATTATAATGTTGCTCTTAGTGTTGTTTCTGTTGGTGTTAACATCAATGCCATTACCATATCTATGCTGTATTGAGCTGCTGTATGTTCTCTTTCCTCCTGCTCTCTCTCTCCCGCTCCCCCCTTCCCCCTTCAACCCAACCGGTCGAGGCAGATGACCGCCCACCTTGAGCCTGGTTCTGCTCGAGGTTTCTACCTGTTAAAAGGGAGTTTTTCCTTGCCACTGTCGCATAGTGCTTGCTCATGGTGGGAACTTTTGGGTCTCTGTAAATATAAAGAGTCGGTCTAGACCTGCTCTACTCGAAAAAGTGCCCTGAGATAACTTTGTTATGATATGGCGCTATATAAATAAAACTGAATTGAATTGAATTGAATTGAATTTAGAGTGATTCAGGCTAAAATTACTGCTGTTTGTATGGCTATGCAATCAGGGGAGATCGTAATGTTATGGAGTCAGCTTTAGCTACATCAAGTCATGTCTCAAAACAACCCCAGTCTGTGGTCCATAAACCTCTTAAAGCTTCTCCTATAAACTGATCACCAGCACCCATATTTTATTTCCACTGTGATTCCTCCTGACCCAAATAAGTCCAACAATCTATTTTGGTTTGTATTGCATGCATTTCCCCCTTATTGTTATCTCTATCTATGTCTTTATTAATCTGTCATCCATGCATGATCCTTTTAGGAAGAGCCTCCTCTGATTCGATTAGATGGGCTTTCATTATGGTAATGGTGGATTAGGCAACGAGGGAGATCAGAGGGGATGTTTGTGCCTGATTCTGCTGCCTCCACTACAATACAGCACAAAGGATGTATATGTTCACTGTGGTGGTGCGTGTGTGTGTGTTCTGGTGAGCGCGTGTGTGTGTGTGTGTGTGTGTGTGTGTGTGTGTGCATGCTAGATATTTTGCCGATGGCTCTGTGAATGTCATTACTCGCTAATCTTTGGTGCACATGTTAGGTGCATGACACACTTCTGGTATTAAGGTAATGAAGACTCCACTCCTACATATGAAATAATCATACAGTATATACAGTATATTGTTCATGTTCATTCTGTATGGAATAAAGAGGGCTTTGACTTAGCGTTGCATTCCATCAGTTAAACATCAGCTAGCTACAGTTAGCTAAAATCTAGGAATTCAAGGAATGGTCTTCTAGCTATAACACAATATTGTGAGTATTTTGTACTACTAGGACATGATGCAACATCATACTGCCAATATTAAACTTAAATATGAAAACAAAACAAAATCGTCATTTGTTTGCAGGAATTAACTGAACAATATTGTTGATATATTTACATCAACACAACATTGTTAAACAGGAAAAATCCAAAGTGTATTCCCATGTATCCAATGGTGACAGTTGTCATATACAATCTAATCTAGATGAGCTACTTGGACTTAATATGGTTCTGTTTCGATTTTGGATGAAGACACGTGGATATACTTAATGTCCAGTGTTGTGTTATCTGTTTGCTATTCGGCTATATGCATGGCAGTTATGACACATCACTTGTATCCATTCACATGTATTGCTGTGGACAACATGGTGTTCTATGGATACTAAGATGTGGTAACTATGTTAATGTGTATACACATCAGTGCATGAGTGTATTTTTAAGAAAGTGGAAAAGGGTTTAAAACGTAACTAAATAGTCCACACTAAGTGAACCGTAATACAGGTGCGAAAAAGACTTTAGAGAGATCTTGGCTGATGTGCAGTATAACCAGCAACCCCTTGGCATGTTCTCTTTATTTTACTTGTCAGTTTCTACTTGACAGAAAGCATATTCTCAACTGTTCTGTCCAGCAGAGGATCATGTTTACTACAAACTGGTGGTGAACAGTGTCCTCTGACGTTTCCTTGAGTGGAAACATAAAATCCTGTCGAAAATCAGTTTAAAGTGTTTCTACTCCTTTTACAAAATTGGATGTTTTTTTGTGAAATTAGGTAAAAAAACAAATCTGATGAGCCTTGAACATAAGTTAAGATTTGTTTGAACAATACCATAATCATTTTTTTTTCCACATAAAAGCTTTAAAAGACTTAAAAAGACACCAGACCCATTTTCTAATTGAGAACGAGTCTGCCTATTGACCACTGAAAATAAAGCAGTTCTAGCTCCCATGACAACAGCACATATGTTTGTGTGTTTTTTAATCTTTTTTTATGGCAGGAGAAATCTGACCTCTAAGTGGAGTTCATTAATATTCCTAATGGCAGGTCCATTGTCTTGATTGCCTGACCTGGTGAATAAGGGCAGGCCCCTGGAGCTCAGGGAGAGCACGGTCTTTACCATGCAAGTCACAATGCCAGTAAGTATACACTTCACATGTTCACACACACACACACACACACAATCAGAGCTGAGGTCCAATTCAACCACTGCAATTATCAAAGTGCCCCTCAACCTCCAAATTGAGGAATACATCTTAATTCAGTCAAATGGCATTTCAGTGACAGAGGCTTGAGCCATGCCAGATTATGGATTAAAGTAATCCCACAGGACCAAGGAGGGAGGGAGGGAGTGTGTGTTTGGGTAGAAGAGGAGGAGTTTTCAATCATTCATTCAAGCAAATGTGACTGGGGGCTGGGACCAGTAAACAAAACAATCACAAAAACAGGCTTAGGATTGTTGCTGATGCTGCTTCTTTCCTGTCAGACAAGACCAGATTGGCAACATGCTACTGAAAATGATAGTCAGACTAATCCATTCACACAATATCCCAAAATTCCTCCATCCACCATGCCTGCTCACTGTGGCTACTTAACTGGTTCCTTCCTGTGGATTGTGATGGCATTCCTGCTAAATGATTAAACTGCATAAATAACTGGATATTTACAATATACTGTAGATATTATGGCTAAAAAGCATCATTGTTTTACAGAGCACCACCTTGGAATTATAAGGTATCATCTGCGTTCTGAGCGGTTTTGAGATATTGAGCTACGAAGTTTTTGCATTCCCAATAGCAAAAATGATATGTGAAACAAGTCTCTTTTATACATGAAAATGACAGTACTAAATGTATTCTAAATGTACAATATCAAAATGCTATCAAATTTGTAAACGGTCAAACGCAGATGGAACCTTCTAATCCTAAGAACTCACTTTCTGCTTGGAATTATAAGGTTCTATCCTGCAAAACATGAAAAGAAGAAATATGATATATTAACAATTCCTTACATCTCCATATAAACACATAATCTAGAAACACAAGATAAAGGGCGTCCTATTTCGACAGTCTTCTTGTCAATTCGGCATCAATATAATCCATTTCCGATTTTGGCGCCTCAACTCGCTACCAGCCTCCGTTTGTTAACTGCACTGTTTTAGTGGGAGAAGACTGTGGGAATGAGAGGCAAACCGTTTCAAAAATTAAGATTTCTCACTAAAATAAGTGGTGGTTGGTGGATCAGATACACGTCAAATTAAACACCGACTCATAACACTCTTAATTCACCGTCTATCGTGTGTGTGTGTGTGTGTGTGTGAAGGTATTTGAGGAGTTTTCTTAAATACTACACGCGACATGCTGCCAACAATATTGTTACTCGAGTGTTGTTCAGTGTCTTGGTGCTCACCGCGAACCCGCATCTTATCAGTCCGCTTTCTGTCTGCCTCTTTTGCCTCCGTTGTCTCTTTTTAATGGAAGGTGTGCGCTCACATATACACACACCATGGATGTATTACAGAAGAATGACAAGGTTTGGGGCATCAAATTTCCCTCTTTCGTACATTAGGGGGGGTGTCCCCCGCGCCCCGTGGCTATTGCGGCGACATGACAAAGAAGCAGAACCTGGTTGGTCCTCTTGTGTGCATTCGAAATGCTGATTGGCTCTCAAGTAGAACCTTGTAGAACCAAGTTTGAGTTTGACTTTGGAGATAGAACCTTTTTGTTTTCTAAATAAAAAGTACACAAATGCATACAACCTAAAAAAACACCTCACATAATGTTAATAAGTTGTCACAGAATATGTGAATAACTCAATTTTGACAAAAATGTCAGATAGAACCTTATAAGTCCAAGGTGACAACAGAAAAAAACATACAGTGTGGCTAGAGGGAAACCAATGACTGCAAAATTTAGCATATTCATTTTCTTACATTTCTTATGGTAGAATTTTAAATATATTTCTTGTAACTCTGAATGTTTTCCACTGCACTAAAAGGATTAAAGAATTAAGAAGTTGTCAAATCAATCATTCTTTCTCAATGTATTTCAGTCAGACAACTCACGTTCAAATGTTTATTATGCAGCAGAACATAGTTAGAGTTTGGCGTCTAGGCTCCGACCTCATCCCTCCCAGCCAATGTGTTTACGTGAGATATTGGGGAGTGATGAGCAAATATCTTAAACCCCCCTAGCCGGAGCCTGCAGGTGGATGCTGGGGTGGTGGTGGGGCTGAAAGAACAAGCGGCAATACTGATGCAGGGCAGCAGTGGCATTGACAGGCGGAGGGAGAGATGGGAAATTTTGCAGTTTAAATAGAACGCCAAATTGAGAGGGTGTGTTCGGTAGATGGTTGAGGAGAGTGAGGTATGTCACATGTGTAGCAATGCAGCTCGAGTTGACTGCCTGAACTAGCTCGCAGGCGTCGCTCCATTTGTGCATTTTTTTTATTGTCAATACATCCCATGTGCAGACTCCAATTAACAATGAATGTATCCTACTAACAAGTATTCTGTGTGTATCCAAAGCCTGAGGTCTTATTCCTCTGTGCCATAGAGCTCCACTGTTGTCCAAAAACGATTAAAACATCAATGAGCCACACTGTTGTACTGGGTGACATGTTCCTTTATTACCATGAAGACACACACTGTAGTTTATTTTAAATCAATCCCACATACACCGTCCTGCTGCCCCAAATACTCACCAGAGCACCAAATGTGTATTATTCCCCTGCTGAAAATAGTCCCCAACAAAAGCACTATTTATTTCTGTTTGTTTGATAAGAATTACAGTGACCAGCTGAACCTTTTTAAAAATAAAACTATATACTTGTGAGGTGTTTTTAAGATTTATGTCTTCAGTGGGAACCAATTGGAGCTGAGAGCCACAGACAGAGTAGGGTAGGGTAGAATGTTCATGTCATTCATGTGTGTGGGGAGTGAGCAGCTCATCCAAAGACAAACTTTGACATTTATGCTCTATAGAATCAAAAACGTGGAAATATGAAGAAAAATTTCAGCTTATGAGCAGCTTTAAGTGGAAGGAATCTTAGAGCACCGTATCCAGTTTTCTTGCTGTATTACATGTATGGTAAAGTGTGCCTGACAAGCAAATGTTAAGATTTTCAACTATGCATTGTCCACTGGCAGTGACTGAGGAATAGTGTTATCTTGTTCGTCTGTCAATAAAACATCTGCCAGTTGGTCAAAGTAAGGTGACAGTTTCTCAAAAGCTGAAATATTTTAGATAGAAATGCACTGATCCAATCCACGAGATGAGTTTTGGCGCCATTACTGACCTTATTAAGCTGACCAGGTATCAGCCAGATGTAAATTACATTTTCTGTTATCAATGTCACTGTAAAAGTCCAGTCAAGAAACTTTATTGTCATTGCTGTGCAAGACAACAACGCAACAGAATTACGATGGCACTCCCTGATATTAAAAACAATATAAATAGAACAATATAAAAATAAGAGCAGTTCTAAGTGCAACCGGTGTGCCAGGGTCAGGCCATGTTCAACAATTTGACAGCTTTGTAGAAGAAGTCTTGTGGTGCGTGCATGTATTGTCCTGTATCGCTTGCCAGAGGGGAGTTGTTTGAAGAAGTGGTGGGCAGGGTGAGCTTGGTCATAAACGATGATGGAGGCCCTGCCCTGACATCAGGTCTGGTAGATGTCCTCGACTGTCGGCAGCTGTGTTCCAATGATGTTTTGGGCTGTCTTAATGACCCTCTGCAGAGCTGTCTATCTGGTCATTCCTGGTGCAGCTGGCATACCACACTGTGATGCAGTATGTCAGGATACTCTCCACTGTGCACCAGTAAAGGTTCACAAGAAGGTTCTGTGGCCATTTTTAGTTAAACAGCAATCCTTGGTATTGCTCTATTTATCACTATATCTCACGTATGGTGTTGGATTGGAAATTTTGCAACACAATCCTGCATATTCATGTGAACATTCATACTCTTCATGGAAAATGTATGGGACAAAGACAACTCCGCCCTTCACCTGTGTGTCAAGCCCAGTAGCAAAATCAGGCAGTGTATCTTTAAATTGTATCATTGTCTCTCAGTCCGGTTGTCTGTGTAGCTCTCTCTCTGTCTCTCTGTGGACAGGCTTCAGACTGTCACATGTCACATTACATCATCGTCTCCTCCTCTCTGTCCCACTTACAATAACATCCCTCCACCTCCTCTCTCCATTTATATCTGTCTGTCCAGGTTTCTGTCTTTTCTTTCACTGTCTACCTGTCTCTCTCTCTCTCTCTCTCTCTCTCTCTGCCTGATTTTAACTCCATTGCTGTTTTAATGGCATGACAGGGGGATCCCATATTGACATATATTGAGGAACTCTTGTGAGTGGAATAATTTTTTTTGCTGATGGTCACTCAGTATTGTTGGTGATTTTGGTTGTCCAGTATTCCTCAGTTGTCTATCTGGTTTATTCCAGTCCTCACATCTTAGGCCTCTCAAATGACTTTGTGCCATCATATTGAACATTTAGTCTCTCACACCCTCGCCCAGATGTGAGATGTCAAACTGTCTGAAGATGAGATTCACCCAGTCAGAGGTTGGGGTATGGGTGCAGTGGTATGACAGAGAGACAGAAAGTTGGAGAGGGCTCCCTCTGTGGATAAAAAGAAAAACCCCAAATATAGAAAACACTGTTAATGGTAGATGTAGCACCTTTCCATGTAGCTGGGTTTTTATATCTTGGTTGTTCTTTGCAGGGCACAGCATGGAATATTCTGGCTTTTAGACTTGGGGGTAAGACAGAGGTGAGTAAAACACCATGATCACACAGGTGAGTGCTGAGGAGTCTTAGCCTTTCCCCATCCGTCCCATCCCTCTCTCTCTCTCCCTGTCTTGGCTCGCTCGCCCAGCAGACCAGTGGAAGAGACGTGCATGTTTCCATGTTGGTCGCAACCTTTCGTTACCTTCGTCTTGCCTTTTCCACTCTAGGTAGGGATGGTGTTGGAACTCTATACTCACCATCATTCAGTCCACACTTTTGGCACACATCTTTGGCCTTGTTCAGACTGCCAGCCCAAATCTGTTTTTGGCATATCCAGATGGTATCCTGATTGATTTTAGAATGTCTGAACAGGATAAAATCAGATGAAATGCAATTTTTGCAAATCGTATCCAAGACACATTTGGAGGTGGTTTGAAAAGTGATTCCAATCATATTTCTACAGCTGCGTCTCAGTTTGGACGCTCTGGCCACTCAAATCGGATTTCAAAGTGTCTTTTGCGTTACTCGCAACGCAACACACAGCTGCTGTATACCAGCCTCCTCCAGTTCTGCAACTTAATAGCGCGATTGTTTAAACGGATATGATGGATCTCCATGTCTCATGCTTCCGTGTTGGAAAGCTGCGTCACCAGCATACATAGTTACTGATGCCTACGTCGTTACCACAAACAAAGCCTTTGATCTCATAACATATCAGGCTACAACAACATCATCTGAGAGTGTGTGCACTGGGTGGCTTAGTTAAAATGATTGTTCAATTAACATTGCAAGGTTTCTTTATGCTTTGCCTTTTTCAGTTATTAATGATGAAACGAGTTGTACCAGCTGAGTTGTATTATATTATTTTGAGATATTGGGGAGGATGTTGCATTCAAGGGGATGGTCCAAGGAAAACATTAACTACATATAACCCCCCCACCCCACCCACACACACACACACACACACCAATAATGTTTGTACTGTCCCTTATCCTTGTCCATCATTGCTGTGCTGCTTCTTCCTTCTGGCCCTCCTCACCTCTCTCTTTTCTCTTCATCTGACACTTATACATTTCTCTTGTCCATCCTCTCCTGGCAGCTTGGCCTGGATGCTGACAGGGCCTCAGGTTGCTGGTTTAGTCCTCCATGTGGATAGGGGGGAGCTATTTTGACGGCGATGAATAAATGCATAGTGTGTGAATTTGCTGGGGCTATGTGTGAGTGTGTGCAAGTGTATCTTATAAAAAGAATACATACATTTTTTTTTATGATTAAAAAAATACATAAAATTCTAATTAAGTCTTGTACAATTTAGACTACACATTTTTAGAATCACAGAACAATTAGCAGTGATGGAGCCACCACCTGACATTATCAATTGCTAACTTCCTCTGTGACAGTAAGCAGCTGAGTACCAAAGCTCAAAGAGTGTGTGAAAACAAGCACACACACACACACACACACAGCCTCCTCATTACCTCATTTCTCTCCACACAACAGCAAAGCTCTCTGGCAGCAAATGTTGAATTCAAATGTAGCCCAATGGCAACAATCTTAAAGGGCAGACGAGTGGCAAGCAAGAGAAAACATTAGCAGCAGTTGAAAGGCATTTAGAAGCTTTGAAGGCTTGGCTGAATTAAAAGGGATAATGAATTTCAAATGGCTCTTTATTTGTGGCTGCGGTGGATGCAGTGAGTCAAAGCGCCACTAGGGGGTTGTGAAAGCCACGCTGGAGAAAACAGCTGAGTGTTTTCTGTCTGTGAGCGTGTGTGTGTGGGAGCTGTAGGGTCAGCAGGATGGAAGAGTAGTCTGTCGGATCAGGAAGGAGGCGCTCGACTCAGAGCAGCCAGCACACGAGAAGTCCTCAGAGACCCAAGCGATGCATCCTGTTCTTAGCTGTGGGGGAGTTTGGAGGTAAAAGTTGGAGCGGAGCTACACAGCAGCAGCAGCAGCAGCATGTAAGCCATCAGAGGCTTTCGGAGGAGGTGGAACACTGCAGCACAGGGAAGATGTGCCAGAAGAAAACTGAGAACAGCACCAAGCCTGAAATTATATTTCAGTTTGGTGGGTCTGATTTGATGCAATGGAAATATATCTGAACATGTCAAACATCCACTTTCATAGCATTAGTGGAAGTGGAAGCTAGTTTGCTTGGTTTGCTAATTTTAGCAGCATTTCCCACCAGACATTAATAGGCTACTTAGCTCACAGTGACATAAAAACAAATCTTGGAGTCCTTGTTGTCGCTGTAAGGTTGCCAGGCAACCAGCTGAGTCTCCAGGAATTTACTGGACCCAGCCAAGAAATAGTCCTGCACATAACACTGCACAAGACCAACTTGTTGATTTTACACTTTTGTTTTTGTATGGACTAAACAAACTAGATATGAAGTGTTAATTTTGAGCTTTAGAGGTGCTGGTAGGCAGATTTGGACAGAGCCAGGCTCGCTGTTTCCCTCTGTTTCCAGTCTTTATGCAAAGCTAAGCTAACCAGATGCTGGCTGAGGCTTCATAGTCAAAGGGCCGATATGAAAGTGGTATCAATCTTCTCATCTAACTCTTGGTAAGAATGCGTATTTACCAAAATGTCTAACTTTTCCTTTAAATATGGCAGATTCCTAAAAACAGATTCCCCATACTGCTGTGTAATAAAAACATAACTTTAAAAAAAAAAAAATTATTAATTAAAGCACTCAAATACAGAACAGACTAAAACAAATAAAACACATCTATATATAATAAAAACAGATGTGACATAAGCATTTTTGCAAAACAACTGGAAATTGCATTTGAAACCTGTCTCCCTGTGGGCTACATTCATAGTTGTACTTCATATTGAGCACACCTGTATCAAGCTGTGTTTAGCCATATTTAATCTTACCTTTATCTTAAAGATATGAACATATTGCAATCACATGTCAAATACATATTTTGCATGTAGAATATTTTTGTTGGGAACATATTGCACAGTATATTAGACATGCTGTAGATACGGTAATAGTATTACTTATATACAAAACTAATGATTTTTTGTATTTATGCTCATTTGAGCACATTTAATACAAGTCTATATAATCTAATCTATAACACTTTAATATTCCTTTGGGCTACATAGTTACCTATATTAAGTTATGTATACCCATATTTTCATAACAATTTAAAATATGAAAACATCAAAGTCACATGTCAAATACAATATTTTTTATGTTGAGCATATAGGTATATGTTGCAGAGTATATTCAAACTACATATTAGAAGAAGATATATGCCTACACAAATATTATATACGTACCTAACATATATTTCTGCTACATACTAGCTCAAATCATTTTATAATATACGCTATAACTGATTGGATCAAAATATGCATCCATATACTTAAATATACAGTATATTGCCCTAAGAATTTCCCCACTGTGGGACAATAAAGGCTTATCTTATCTTATCTTATCTTATCTTATCTTATCATTTAATATGGTAGTATGGCCCTATGTCAGATTTTCTTATGGGGTTATATCAGTTTAGTGAGTTATTTATAGTTTTATGGAAACTATATGGGTATATATATGAACATGTTGATACAATATCCACTTTCCTAGAATTATAGGTAGGATATTGTGGGCACTGATGCATTTAGCCTGAATTATAGGCAAAGTGACAATTTAAAAAAGACATACTGCCATTTCCCAGCTGTGGGAGAGCAGTTATTTAGTTGATATGCAATGCAAATGACCTCCAAAAGAGCCAAAATTCCTTTTACAGTTAAATGGACAGAGCAAATGCCCCATGATGCGTCACACGATGATGAGTCATTAAAAAAATCAAAGCATAAATGAATCTTTTTTGACTTTTTGTTTGCCTGTTGATGATGAGGAAGTTCAGGTCACTGCTAATTTTCTTAGTGCTGATGTGGTAAACTAAAAGGAACAAAACAGTCAGAAATATTAAAATCATTGTTGTAGATCCTTATCATGTTTTTGGCTGTAGATTTAACAGTTAAAATCCTAAGTACTCCCACAGTGCTCCTGGCTTCTTTTGAGCTGCTAACTGCTGAAAAGCAGAAATGTTGCTTTACACTGCAGAGGTGATAAGTGGTCCTGCTCTACATGCCACAGCCATGACACAGAAATTGTTGGACACAACCTTGAGTAAAAACATGCCTCCTCAATCACAGTTGCACATGTTCTGCTACACTAAGGGTGAAGAGGGGAAAGAAAAAAAAACATTCAAAAAGTGTTTTTACACACATTTTAGCACAGGTGTAAAAATGGTCTTTTTCAGTGTCTGAAAAGAAATGATCCAAAATGAGTACATCTGAATCTTTATTGATCAAGATGCAGAAACTGGGTGAAAATAATACATTTTGCTCTGAAACCTCTTTTACTGTGTTTTACCCAGCATTTTGTGCTTCTCAATTTGGAATGTGCAATACTCCAATACGCACAGAACATGGTCCGCCTGTCGAGTTCACTAGCTTGATCCAGGATGTTGTGATGGAGCCAGGTCTCTGTAAAGATGTGGGCACAACAGTCTCTGATTCCCGTTGCTGGGTTAGCCTGAGTCTTATTTCATCCATTTTATTTTCCTGTGACCGGACATTAGCCAGAAGTAGGCTGGGTAGTGGAGTACCCTTAGGTCCAAGCTTAGCTCTTATCCCGGCTCTCTTCCCCCTCTCCCTGGGCGATCGTACTGCTTGCAGTGACATTTGATCCGGCTGGTCTGGCTGGGTGGTAGGAATGTTGTGGGAAGTGATTGTCTCAAGGTCCTCTGCTCTTACTGACTCAATTATTAAGAATTAATTTTTTTGTAATTGTACCAAGTGAACACTGTCTATATTTTCCTATTAATTAGTACCAAACTAAAGAGTTCGCCAAGAAACATTGTGGGTATTATTAGGAAATAATTCTGAAATGATGGACCTGTAAAACAAAGCGTTACCTGTTATGAACAGACTTTACCTGATGTATTGCTAAGGGTTTGTCTGCAGTGATAGCAGGTTACATGGTCATGGCTGGTAGTGTGCAACTCTGCAGCAGATACTATACTTATTGTATGTAAGTACAGTATGTCCCTATGGCCTCAGAAATGCCCTCAATATTTATTAAAGAAAGAAAAAACAATAGACCAGCTGAAGATGAGAGAGAAAGTGAGCTGTAAGATTGAGGTGGAGACAGCTGGGAGGCTGACAGGCAGAATCATACAGTAAGAAAGAAATAGATTATGTAGGCATACAATAGAAGACAGTAGAAAAAAGGGTAGCCATAAAAAATCCACCTTCAGGAACACAGGAGAGAGAAACACAAGAGTAGAAATCCAACAGAACATTGTCAGGCTGCTACAGAATCTACACATCCATTAACCTTTACTGTTAAAACTTTATTTTTTCTTTGATCAGATACTTCCTGATTTCAATCCAGTTTTTGTCAACTTTAGACTATTTTCTTTAAGTAAAGTTCATGTATGCTTGCTTGTTATCAGACAACTTTTAATATTTGAGAAGATCTCACTGGAGAATAATTAAATACCACAGTCTCAGCTACTAGATTCCAACAGAATCATCGTCATTTACTTGAGTTGGACAGAACACATTGATTATGCCAGTAAAAAGTTAATCTCCTGATATAAACAGAAAAGTAAGTTATCTATTCTTACTTCTTGTAATATCCCTTATTCATTTTTCCTCCTCAATGACATTTTGTAGCATTGCAAACTATACCAGGAAACTCAATTTCTTACAATTTATCACATTAATGTTTTCCAGACATGTAAAACAAAATTCTTTTAAAATCCTGGAATTTATCTTTCAGGGTAAAGCTGACTCTTTCAAATCATTTAGCCAGTGGGAAGGTGTTTCAAATGCTATATATGCACCCGATGCCAATTATTTGCTGTTATAAGGCTGTCCAGCCCTGTATCCTAAGAAGTACATCCATATTGGACGATTTAGCATCTCATTGCCACTGTAGGAACTAGTGTGTCCTTTATATGGTGAGGTGGAAAGTACGATTGTGGAGGTCTGGTCAGTCAACCATCATTAATCATTATAATTCCATAACATTAACCACACTGTAGTTGCCATCCACAGATAATGTAAAAGGCAAGACTTTTAAAAACATTGGTATTGGATGTAAAAAAAACATTGTATTGAAAAATACTCTGTGACTACGCATGATTGTCTATATATCAGCATTCTTGTTGGCAAAAGGGTTTAGCTGTAAGTAAGGTAAGTAAGTAAGGTAACTGTCTATAAGGCGCCCTAAATGTGGCCAGTGTCTCTGATGTTATTTAGTTTGCTTTTATATGTGGTCCTACGGCAATGTGACCTTAGTCTCCAACTTACACTAACTTTCCTCTCTCCATTCTGGCATTCTGACCTATTTAAATAACTGGTATTACTGTATTGTTTGCACTGAAAACATCATGTAAAGAACCACAAAAAAAAAAAAGAAAGCTCAGCAATGAATTAAATGAGTAATTAGAGTTCCAATTTGAATGTGGCGGAGGACATGCAGACATGATATTTTCATGCTGTGTTTAAATACACAGTCACATTCACACACATCCACAGACTCTTTCCAACAGCAGTGATTTAAAGGAGCAGACAAAAGGAAGAAATCACTCTCCTTGGCATCTAATTCTGCTCTTGGAGTATTACACAGATTAGTACATCTTTTATATGAACAAAGGCCTGTCTTTCAGGCTGTAGCTTCACTTTCCTACACCGTGGAAGCTAGCAGCCCTGCCTGTAATATCATTTGCCACCAAAACTTCTGAACCTGCTTTTACTGACTGCATTTCTGGGTATAAAGCAGGGAGATGACTAATGACTGACAAGACACTATTAAACTGGAGAATTTATTTTCTGGAGAAAGTCAATGCAAATGGTTAGATTTCTAAGCTGTAAAATTGGGCGCACAAGGAGAAGTATGGATTCTATGAGGAGTAGAAGGAGGGTTGTGAGTGCTTTGAAAAAAAGAGATGGAAGAAAGGATGCTAGAAAGTAATTGGAGGCATATCTGTAAATAGAAATATCCCTGGATCTAATATTTGCCACCCAAAGTGATTGTGCAGACTGGACATCTGGGACCAATCTGGGACCAAATTGCAGTGATGACTAATGACTGACAGGACATTATAAATGATTAGTCATAGGTCACCAGACTGTCAGGGAACAGGGAACATTGGTCCTAAGTGCTCATCTATCAAGATATGACTTCTAAATAGAACTCTGGTCATATTTGCTTTAGTTTGATTCTCTCTCTTTTATTAATAAATGGATAACAGTCAAATCTTGAATCTAGAACCAGTATTGTTAAATCTCAGCAAAGCACAGTCTCAGCATCTTCAGTAGATCCCTGGAGTGTGAAGTTCCCTCATGCTTCAAACACTCCACAATCATCTCTGTCCCCAAGAAACCATCTATCACAGGATTAAATGACTACAGGTCCGTCGCCCTGACATCTGTGCTCATGAAATGATGCAGTCAACTTGGGACTGCACTACATCCTGCAACACCTCGACTCCCCAAGGACATACAGTTGCAATAAAAAGTATGTGAACCCTTTGGAATTACAATTCCACCCTGTACTGTGAATGTTTACATGGTGTGTTCAATACAAACATGAAAACATATAATTGTTTGTGTGGTATTAGTTTAAGCAGACTGTGTTTGTCTATTGTTGTGACTTAGATGAAGATCAGAACACATTTTATGACCAATTTATGCAGAAATCCAGGTAATTCCAAAGGGTTCACATACTTTTTCTTGCAACTGTATGCGAGGATCCTGTTTGTGGACTTCAGCTCGGTGTTCAACACCATCATCCCAGACATTCTTCACTCCAAACTCATCCAGCTCACTTTGTCAGCCCCCACTTGTCAGTGGATCACAAACTTCCTGACAGACAGGAGGCAGCAGGTGAGGCTGGGACAGCACCCTGACAATCAGCACTGGCGTCCCCCAGGAATGTGTGCCCTCCCCACTGATCCTCTCCCTCTATACCAACAACTGCACCTCAGGAGACCTGTCTTTTAAACTTCTGAAGTCAGCAGACGACACACATCGGCCTTATCTAGGACGGTGACAAGTCTGCATACAGATAGGAGTTTGAACAGCTGGCCCTCTGGTGCGGTCAGAACAGCCTGGAGCTTAACATGCTTAAAACTGTGGAGATAACGGTGGACATCAGGAGGAGCACCCCAACACTGTCCTCCATCACCATACTGAACAGCACTGCGGAAACCTTCAGGTTTCTAGGATCCACAATCTCCCAGGACTTGAGGTAGGGTTCCAACATGGTGGGAACTGTTGGGTCTCTGTAAATATAAAGAGTCGGTCTAGACTTGCTCTATTCGAAAAAGTGCCCTGAGATAACTTTGTTATGATATGGCGCTATATAAATAAAACTGAATTGAATTGAACGTAGACACAATCATCAAAAGGCACAGCAGAGGATGTAGAGCTGCTGATCCAGTTCTACTCTGCAATAATCCAGTCTGTTCTCTGCACATCCATCTCTGTCTGGTTTGGATCTGCCACCAAACAGGACAGGAACAGACTACAATGGACAGTCAGAACTGCAGAGAAAATCATTGGCACTAAATATGTCCTCTAGTGAGGACTTATACATCTCAGAGTCAGGAAATGGCCATTTATTTAATATACCATCAGTAATATGATGCCAGAGTGGAATGCTGTCAACTGCAGTTTTACTCAATTTTTCTGCCATTATTTTTACAGGTCTTGTAAGCAGATCTGTAAAGAGGTTACAATTTCCCCCCTTTGTTACCCATCTTTACTCAGCTTGGATTTACTCTTGCTCAATCAAGAGTTGTGGGTTTTTTTTCAGTAGAATAGGTGGTCTTTTTTTCCCCACTTAGGGTATACAATTCTTATGGTGGTCCTTTAACAAAATGTATGTTTGAACAAATCACTTTCCCAAAGTCCAGGATGATCAGACCAAATACGAAACTCTCCTACATATAATGGCGTTACTTTAAATCTTTTATATTGTATGCAAAAATAGGTTCCAGTTGTTACCTGTGTAACAACTGACTCCTTATGCCTGCTGTTAAACATTTCAGCAACTTTTTCTGTTACTTCACACTTATCAGCCACACAGTCTTACTAAATGTTAAACAATCCGTGTACCTTTGTCTCAATTAATTTCCTATTATGAAATGAAATAGACCTATTTCAAACAGACCTATTTCAAATCTACCATTTATAGATTACTTTTAGTCTGGATTTCGACCCCATCACAAGCAGAGAGACTGCTCTCATTGAAATTAGAAATTACACACTGACTCTGGTAAAATGTCAGTTCTAGTGCTTCTGGATCTCAGTGCTGTGTTCGACATAGTCAGTCATGTAATACTATTAGACAGACTAAAAAAACTGAGCTGGCCTGTCTCACACGGTCCTAGATTAGTTCAAGTGATCTAGCATGACATGTGGAGTTCCTCAAGGCTCAATCCTTGGACCGCTGTTATTTAAAACCTCCACACAACTTTATATAGCACTCTCACCGACTCATTATGCTCTTATAGACTTGCTGCATCAATGCATTGACCAAATAAATGATTGCATGTGCCAGAATCTTCTTCAATTAATTAAAAACATAACTGAGATAATTGTCTTTGGTGCTAAAGAAGAAAAGCTAAAAGTGGATGCTCATCTTGACTCCATTTCTTTTAAGTCAAACAATCTTAGCATTATTATTGATTCAGATCTCAATTTTAAAAGCCATTCCAAGTCAAAAACAATGTCAGCCTATTATCATCTTAAAACTATAGCAAGACTTTGAGGATACATGTCTGAACAGGATTTAGAAAAACTAATTCATGCCTTCATCTCAAGTAGGTTAGACTAATATAATGGTCTTTTCTCAGGTCTCTCCAAGAAAGCACTAATACAGTTTCAGCTCAGTCTTTGTGAGAACTCTAGCAGCGGCATTCTGAATAAGAAAGCTGAACACACTACACTAAATCTAGTTTTAGGTGATATTGTGCTCACTTGGTACATATTCCTAGATAAAAGTCAAATTATCACATACTAAATGACACACAGCAAACCTTGGGGCCAGGTAAAGTTCCAGCATAGGCGTACCAGTTGGTCTTAGGGGGTCTCTGGAGGTGACAGGGTACATACACAGAGTGTGGGAAGGGGGGTTAGGGGCTCAATAAGAGTCAATAAGGGCCCAACAGCAAATTTTAGCTCAAAACTAGGTAATCGAGGTCCACTGACTTGCTTTTTCTAAAACTTTCAACCACATCTCACGGTCTTCCTCAGCGTTTGTCATCACGTGACCTAAATACAAGTATGTGTACGACCAACTACAGTAGGTCACATGATTACAACTACGACATTTCCATCTGCTGAAGAAGACCATGAGATGCATTTAAAAGTTCTGGAAAAAGCTGTGTGGACCTTGAGTTAAGATTTTTTCTTTTTTATTAAACTACTGTTTCCAAGTTGAAAAAGTTTCCATTTACTGCTACTAATCTTTGTTTCTTCCTTTTTCTTCTTTGTTTCCTTGTTTCTTCTTTCAACTTCTTCCCGTAGTTGTGTGCTTTCTCTCCTCTCTCTCTCTCCCTCCCCTCTGTTGCTTTCTGCAGGTGTTTCTGCCTCTGGAGCTGTGAAGTCTGGGTCTCTGCTGGCCTGCTGCCCCCCTCTGCTCTGCACCCGCTGATGCTATTGCTGTTGTTGCTGTTATTGTATTGTTATTATAATGTTGCTCTTAGTGTTGTTTCCGTTGGTGTTAACATCAATGCCATTACCATATCTATGCTGTATTGAGCTGCTGTATGTTCTCTTTCCTCCTGCTCTCTCTCTCCCGCTCCCCCCTTCCCCCTTCAACCCAACCGGTCGAGGCAGATGACCGCCCACCTTGAGCCTGGTTCTGCTCGAGGTTTCTACCTGTTAAAAGGGAGTTTTTCCTTGCCACTGTCGCATAGTGCTTGCTCATGGTGGGAACTGTTGGGTCTCTGTAAATATAAAGAGTCGGTCTAGACCTGCTCTATTCGAAAAAGTGCCCTGAGATAACTTTGTTATGATATGGCGCTATATAAATAAAACTGAATTGAATTGAATTGAATTTCTGTAGACAAGGTTGCATTATCATCATGGTAAGTGACCAACTGGAAAAATCTTGAAAGTGGACATTGAGTTACAATTTTTTTGTCACATTAGTATTGGTAGTTTGAACCACAGAACCTGAGCATGAACAGAGTGCTGATCATTGCTATACACAGTCCATGATGGCAGTCAAAAGAACCTCTACAAACAGATGTAAGTTTTTCTTTCATATGTTTCTACAAATTACCTGACAGCATTCTCAACATGGCTGAACCAGCGGGACAAAAGGATTTGTGACACCTACAAGATTTCACTGTGCACTACATGCACGTCTTAATTGTTTTTTGGCTGCCTGACTAACACTCTTAAGTTTATAAGAAGGTAAAGCTGAGCTCAGCTGAGCTGCTTGCTTCTCTATCCTGCAGCTTTTTCTCTCTTTCATCTTCTCTTTGCCTGCTTGTCCTTTCAGCACGCGTGCACACACACACACACAAACACACACACACACACACACACACACAGAAATGGGATGCAAACAATGTGAGTCCAGGTCATGAATGTTGCATTTCATTCTCTCTTCTGAGATTTGAAGCAATGTTTTGTTTGAGTGCTTTTCTGTCGTCTTTTGTTTTCGAGTGGGTGCCTGAGTGCCTTAGGGTTGTCCCTGTGTATGCATATGTGTGTTTGTGTGTGTGCATGTGTGTTTCATAAAGATCTTTGGGTAAAAGGTTGAGCACAGAATGTCTACTTTACAGAGAAATACAACTCTGGTGATATGCCGTCCTTGGACTCCCTGCCATCTTATCAGAACCGCACAAACCCTGGCTTGTATCTGTATATCTCTCTTCATCTTGCTGGTTTTCCATCCTCTTTTTCCTTTCCTGCTCTTTATCTTTCTTTCCTTCCCCACCCTGCGATCCTTGTAGACAGTGAGTACAGAGAGCGGTTTGCTCTTCTCTGTGGAGCTCCACAGTGTTATTGGCATTGTTTGACATGGGTTGGTCTGTGGATAGGACAGATGGCATTGGCTCCAGCTTTGGTTGGAAGCTCAGATGCCGGCGGGCGTCAGCTTATCTGCAGGCTTCAAAAATCTAATTCAATTCCAGGTAAAAAGATTTGAAATAAAGTCAGGAATGTAGAGAGCCATTTAAGGTGAAGCATATTTCAACATATAACACTTTGAGCTGTCTGTCTATCTAATTTAAATTAATTTATTCCTCATGCTCCTGTGTACTGAGGAATATTTGATTTCACAATCACTAACACATATTGGCCCTCTTTCAACCAGTCACTGTAGACATAGCCAGTAGGTTCATTCATGAAACATGATGTCATCCATAGCAATGGGGTCAGCCCTGCGACCCCATCCCTTCTCTTAGCTTAGAAGTTCTCTCAGTTGTTTAGTAAAATTGTTTCTCAGCAGCTTTGTGAAAAGCTCTTAAGAGGAAACTCTTAGTTAGGAACTTTCAGTGTCATTTAGGAGGACTCCTAGTGTTGAGATAAGATTCTTTGTGAATACGGCCCCAGATGTCTTGCTCTAAAACCAAATCCTAACCAACAGATCCTGAGTCCTTCACCCTCACCACTTTGTGGAATATAATAAAAAAAGAGTTAAATGATCTATTTAGTTACTTCCAGCAATCTGTAGCAGAATTGGCCTGTTATTCATATCCAGAACCTGATTCTATTCAAGTAACATGAACAGAGTTCACTGATTCTGAGAGGCTGACACCAAAACCTGACATTTAACAGTGATGATTCAGATAGCTGGGAAACTCCCCAAACACTAACCTGCCATTAATCTGTTGGAATAGGAGAACTATATAATCAAACAACAAAACATAAAGCATAGTATATCATCAGTATGCATTTTGAAACTGTATTATGGTGTATTACTACACTTCTCTGCCTGTAAGCTCTTTGTTTTCTGCACAGTGGCCTGGTCTTCCACTGCACACCAACAGCCTGATAAGGTCACTCTCTACACTCTTGCCTTCTTTTAAAGAGCTTCTGTTTGATTGGCAGCTTGCATGCAGTTGCTAATGTGCAATTTGTGTTATATGTGGTGAAAGGTCAGTGTGGGAAGTGAGTGTATGCGTCTGTGATTAGATGGATGACACTACGTCTGATTAAGTGAGAATGGCTCCTTGTCAACCTCTGTGTCACCCATCACCAGGCAAACCTCAGTTCAGTACACTCCACACTGCATTGCTAATTAGCACTAGCAAACGCATTTAACACGTATCAATGGAAAAAATAGTTAGTTTTGGACATTATTCCTATTTGCTCTGATCACACTGTACTCACCAGATCTGGAAACATGGCAATCACTGCAACAAAGTCTGACAGGCAAGAAAGACGAGCAGTCAGACCACGAGACAAGTTGTAAACAAACCAACAATTTATCCAGATTATCTATCTAACACACGTAAGGCCTTTTATCTCCCATACCATGTCCAAAATACCTCTGAAGATGTTTAAAATAGTTTTTCACCCTGCTAGCAGCGTGGCTCAAGAGTGGCAGTGTTGGTCCACCACTTTAGGCCAGACTGAACCATCTCAGCAACTACTGGATGGATTGCCATGCAATTTGCTGTACACGTCCCGCTCAGAATAAATTGTAATCGCTTTGGTGATGCCTTCATGTTTCATCTTCCGCCATCATCAGGTCAAAATGGGGTTTTTTTGTCTAATACTTTACCTGCAAATCTAATGCCATTCCCACCAGCCTAAACTGTACATTGTGTTTGGAGCTAATCAGCAAATGTTAGCATGCTTACATGCTGGTAAACATTGCCTGCTTAACATTAGCATGCTGACGCTATCATTTAGCTCAAAGCAGAGCTATGCCTAAATAGCCGCTAGCATTCTTGTAGACCTTGTTAGTCTTGTTACTCATGTTAACAAGCTAGTTGCAACAGTTATAGGAACACAATGGATGCAGATTTAGTAGCTAAGTGGGTGATGACAGACTGATGACATTGCGTACTGATGATCAACTTAAGTTCAAAATCACTATCCTGTTGCGGCGTGACAGTGAGTGATGTGGTAATTACATTGAATGTGGCATCGTTTGTTTGTCCTGCATCTTTCCTCAAGTAATAGCCAATTATTGCCTAAAAAGCTGTACAATTATTGTTCAGCTGTTTTTTTTTACTGAATCTTATTGTTTCCCTGCGGCCCTGTAGCCATGTTTCATGGCCCAGTACCAGCCATCATTAGCACTAGCTAAAATCATCTGATTTACACCACTTTATTTGGAGGTCAAACTGAAAGTGAGTGCACCTGAAATGTTGGTGATAATCTGTCATCACACAGGAAAAAAATGTTTACAACAGACAGTTTGGGAAATAATTTTCCTGTTAATTCATTTTCTCTTCCAGAGGTTTGACTGACCTGATTGTCTGGCTGTTCGTGTTTCTTGCCCCGTACAATTTTGTTTTAGTGATATTGCGTGGATCCCAGATCTCAGCAATTAACTTGATGTACACTGTTATCGTTACTGACAGAAGTGATGGTCAGAACTCTGATAATAAATCCAAAGTTGTAACAAATTGGAATTGTCCTTTAAGGCTCCTGCTAGTTAAGTTGATATTGTGCCTACACTGCATGTTTCTAATATTTCTAAATTTGCTGCTCAGCCTCAGCTTTACTGGGTGTAATTTGATTGTGGCATATTCCACCATCAGGATACTGGATATTTGGGCTCTGGGCAAATCATAAGTACATACAACCTCACTTGGATCTCATAGAAGACTTCAGAGATATATATAAACCAAACATACTAAACCAGTCTACACACACAGAGTTCAAGCTGGGGAAGAGGGGTGGGGTGAGGAGGGCTTGCCCTGGGGCCCCCCAGCAGGTGTATGCAGATATGGATCCATATACACTTGTTTGAAGCTGCCATTCAAAGAGTTTCTGGTATGTGGTGGTCAATGAAGAAAAAGAGGAATGGTGAAATATTAATATAGGCTATTGTGTTCAGGCTTTCTGGCAGCGACTGATTGTCTCCTTTGTGTGTGTGTGTGGGGGGGGTATTTATGTATCTTACAGCACACACATACCATGGCTTGTTTTTTCATCCAGTAAGGTGCAGCTGGGCTTCCGAGAAGTAAATGGCACCGGGATAGATTTGGTTCAATATGATGAAGTAAACTGATCAGCTTTGAAAGGAAGATGTGTGTGTGTGTGTGTGTGTGTGTGTGTGTGTGTGTGTGTAATCATCAGACATCCCCAATCTGCCCTGGAGACAGTGTGTAAAGATGTCTATGATAATTCATTCACTATAAATGAACCTCCATTTATAGATTTTAATGAAATCCTAATTGCCAGCTCAATACACTCCCCTACTTTTATGGAGACATAAGTAATAGGCAAGGGGACATGAAATTATTTTATTCTGATATTTATTACACCCATTTCACTCCTTTGCAATAAAGTTCAAAATTAGATCCAGGCTGAAAATTATCTAACAAATGATATAATTTGAATCACCTAATTAGATGGGACAATCTCCCCTGTTTGACGGAGGAAGTTTAACTCCCGTAATAAGACAAAATTATAAAATGTGATCTCTGGTGGAAAAGTCTCTGCAGATGTACATGCAGATAGCAGATGCACATGCAGATAGAGAAGGAGGAAGGGATGCTTTTCACTAGAGTCAATTTTAGTTACTGTATATGCAATTGACTCCATTATGACTCTTCCTAAAGGTGCTGCATGTCAGGATTTTCACGTTAATCTATTTTCATATATCACTAGTGAGCATGTAATGTATTATGGAATCAAACTGGGTTACCATTGACTATAAAAACTGTAGTACTTCAAGTGAGAAAAAAACATCATTAAAAAAGGTTTGTGTAAAAATGATGGTAACAACTGACTTTCTTGAAAGTTTTACATTTTTAAAGGAATTCCAACTGAAGGCGGCACACAATTACTCTTCTTTTGAGAAATGAGTTAATCACTCAAGAGACAACAAAAACAAAAATTTCAATCACAGTTTTCCTGTTGAGAATAATGTGTCTTCAACTAAGAGGGTGGAGGATTAGTGCTTGAGTTACAGGGAAGCTGGCGGGGGGACATCGCCCCTAAAACAGGCCTGAGCTCCCTTGTGTTTTGGGGTGTCACAAAAAATTTGAAATAATAAAATAATACTGAAAAATGTCTTTTTCAGCAATAAATAATATAAGAAATTAAGGTAAAGAAAACAGGTGAATTTGGCATTTTCCAGCCCTGATTCATGTTTATCATTCTGTCGTTAATATATTTCCATATATTAATAATGAGCATGTCATGTATTATGCAATCTATATGGCATAATATTCTAGACAATAATATATGATCAAAAATCTTTGTATGAAAATGAATAGTCAATAAATGAAATGTGTTACTATTTTACAGGAACCTCCAGCAAGCACACCTGAGAAATGAGTTCTTCACTTTTCCTTTTAACAAAGACATTTCTTTATCTAAGAGGACAGAGGCTCGGTGTTCAACTTACAGTGGAGCCAGGACCTGACCTCATGATATTACAGTAGAGCATTTTTAATCCTGCAAAAAATTAAATAAAAGTACTTGAGATTACACTCAAAGGGAACAGATGTTTTTTTTATTTCATTTTCATTTTCAAACCCTGATTCATGATTATTTTACCAAAAACAGTGTTTCCAAGTAAGAATGTACAGCACTGAAGTAGAAATTTGCCTGTACTTTTCTTGTGATTGTGAAGTTATTACACTCACATCACCCTATGAGTATTGTGTATATACAGTATAGTACAATACCTTATTATTACACCTATATTAAAACTACCATCTGTGTTTCCATCTAAGAAATCATTCATTTAAGATCTTTAACAGTTATTACACTGACATTACACCATCAGTATTGTGAAAACATGAAACTAATCATGTAATCATGTACTAACTACTATCATTATTGCTAGTATATTACCCTATTATTAAAATTATTATTAAAATGCCATCTCTGTTTCCAGGTAAGAAATCACAGCATTTAAAGAAGAATTTTAAGAGATTTTTTTTTCTTGCAAATAAATTATTGCACTGCTTTAAGTATTGTTAGAAACTAATATTACCTCATTATTGTTAGTGCCATACCATACATTTACCCCTCTATTTCCCTCTTTTTTCATTAAAGTATTACCCCACCTTATTATTACCTCCATAAATACTCTCTAATTGCAAAGATTTTACCACATAATTACTAAAACAAATATTACCCATAATTAACATTTTTTTGTAGTGAACCTGTGTTTATTTTTATTTATTCATTTATTTTTTTTATAATTATTGTATGTCCACCACTCATTTTACTAGACACTACAAGTGTGCTATAAATGCTGTTTGCTCTTATGTATCTTTATTCTTTACTTAGATGCGGTTAAAGGAGAGCACCGGCATTATTCAAAATTTTCTTTAGTGTCTAGAAGTTAATGTCATCCACTTCAACAACTTTACTTCCATCCAGTGTGTCAATAGCAGCAACTCTGAATGAAAACTGATTTACCTAATAGCTTCCAATACCTGTAAAATCCATCTAAATCATGGTCAGAGATCTGTGTGCTATCCATCATTATGATGTCAGTTCACTTTATTTGGTTTGGATGAAAAGAATGTGGATGGCCAGAATGCAGACACTGTGCACAGTGATCTAAAGAACTAATTAAGAATCTTCTGCATTTCTTTGCATCAGCACACCAGCTGATTAGTGCTGCTGGTTCAGGTCAAGTATGTCATTTCTACCATGGCCTACTACAACAACAAAAAGTTGTTTTTTTCCCAAAACACCACTAACCCTAACCCTCTTCAGCACAAGTTCTTTTTTTTTTTTGGTATGACTGGATCTTAGTTTGTAGTTTCCACAATACCCCACACATGGCAACTACGCCATAGTTAAGGTCTGGTTTAAAGATCAGTCTGGCATTATTCTATAATGTAAATTCTAAATAGTGGCCTATATTTACCTGTGGCAGAGAGAACCAGGCTTTATTTCCAATTTCCCCTGTTCCCCAGTTAATGAACACTCAAAACGTCCTCCATGTTTACCTGTTGTCTTTATGAATTCGTTATAATGTCCATCTCCACAGCACAAATTCCATCAGTACAGCAAGGATCATGTCAGGCATTCACTGTGCCTTTTTCCCCAAACAAGGTTAAACTACCATGAATGAAAGTCAACACTTCCTCCAGAAATTTCACATTAAAAGTCTTGCATCCTTCCTTTGATAGGTAGGCTTTTAAATGCAAAGAAACATCAAGAAGTGTAGAGTTTTACACAATGCTTAACATTGACCAGAAGCACCGTACCGCAAAGAAGAAATGACTGGAATTAATCATGAAAACATTATTTCTGTTAAAATTACAAACTCAGAGCAGCATAGTGAGTACTCTGTTGTTGTACTGATGGAATTATTTGTAGGCTACAGGTAATTTAATCAGCCTCAAGTTTGTTTGTTTTTAACTGGCCTTTATTTTCGACCAGCCATTATTTGTTTGTGCTGGTCATGCCCCCGGCTATTATTTGGGATGCTGCTATTATTATTAAATACCAGCTTTTATATGCAAATTTTACAGTATATATTTGTTATTGTCCTCAAATCCCATTAAAAGACTAAAACCAACAATGTGTTAGTTCGAGTTTAAATACCTTCTGACTTCCCTACCCTGTTGGTGGCTCTCAGCTCCAAGCCCAGTAATTTCCTAAAACAGCTGGTCACTGTAGTTTTTATCAAACGTTGCTCAAACAGGACGAAATAGTGCATTTGAGCTATTTTCAGCAGCGGATTAATCCACATTTGGTGCTCTAGTGTGTGGCTCACAGGCTTAGGATACACACACAATACTTGGATACAGTCATTGTTGGTTTTGGTTTTTAATGGGATTTGCTTAAAATAAAGAAAATATAGAATATAGAAGAATATAGAACCAAGGGGGGAGGAGCCTGACCCAGTCCATGATGGCAGCATAAACGACTAGCTCCCGACCAACACTCGATGAAAATCCCCAAATTCAAATACTTAAAAAGAAAAGAAAGGAAGAATAGTAGACAGACAGAACTCTACCTGAACACTACATGTAAGCATAATGAATTACAAAGCAATACATGAGCAAATTAAAATGGAAATAAAGAGATATATCGAGGAAAACAATACAAAAGAAATTAGTGTGACTATTCTATGGGACACTCTAAGGCCGTCATACAGGGGAAATTAATATCGATCACCTCACTACAAAACACTTAAACTGACTACATATCTTAATTTGGTTGAAAAATTAAAAAAACTATCAAACTACTCACAAAACTCAACTCTTACTAAAGATCACTAAAGGGGAAATAGACAATATTTTGAGAGGAGAAAAAGAGAGAAACTCAGATTTGTGAAGCAGGAATATTATGAAGATGGCCCTAAGGCCACTAGGCTGTTGGCAAGGCGACTTAGGAAACAACAGACTATAAATACGATACACAAGATCAGAGATCTTTGCTCATCTGATCTGAGCTATAATGCTACAGAAATAGAAAACACATTCAAAGATTACGATAAGAATTTATATACACAACTGCCCTCATCTAGTGAGGATGCAAAAAGACTTACCAACTATTGGAGAATTGCAAAACAACAACCTCACAGCTCCTGTAACGCCTGATGAAGTTTATAAAGCCATATCCAGACTTAAGGCTAATATAAGCTTTACCAAGCTGATGCACCTTATAAACATATATGTTGGTCACTCAGGATACAAAGTAAATGTGAATAAAACACGTTACCCAATACTTTTGGTTGTATGCCCAGACAAAAACTCAATAAATATTCAAATAAAAAAATAAAAAAAATAGAAGAAACGTTAATCTAAAAATGGGAGGAAAACTGCCTTCGCCACTACACAACCAACCTCACCTTCACACTCTCCCTTTCCACCTTAAGAATAATGTGCACACTACTTTCTACATTGGCAAAATGGGCCAATATGAACGTACAGTAATTCCAGGGGGGACTTGGCTGGAATTGTTCTTCATGCATATCACAGAGCTACATTCATAGCTTGTATTTTTCTAAATTACAGGAATACTTCGAGATGCAAAGCATAAGATTGGCTAGAAATGGTATGAGCAGTGTAGTGTATAGAAATTTTTCTCATTTACAGTTTTTGACCTATTTATTTTCATTCAATTTACTTAACAGTATATTAAAGTTGCTGAAATAATTGTGCTAATAAAAAGCCACATTTGATAGTTATTTTTTTTAAATTGCAAAATGTTTATTTATGTTTCTGAACTGAGATTGTGCAGCATCCTGTTGTGATGTGAGTGACTGTGCATGTTGTGTGCGTTCAGTCTACCATGCACACTGCAGAACATGGTGTGTTTCAGTGGGTTTTCTGTTTCATGTCCAGTCTTTGTCACCCAGCCAGCATGCACCCTCAAACGCTCACGCCCCCTCCCACCCCCAACTGTGTCGGTGTGTATAACCCCAGGCAATGGACTGCTCACTGGGTGCTGTCTCGTATTAGGAGCGTGGTGGTATTCCCAGCCATCCCCACACTGCTGCTGCCTGAACCAGAGACAACACACTGACCCAGATTCCTGCCCCCTCAGCGGGTCCAACATGTTTGTATACACCCTCCCAGAAGAATATTAGAACAGAATATATTGTCAGGATTCTTCTTGACAAAATGAGCACTTGCTGTAACAATAAACTTTTAACAACAAAATTAAGCTGTGACGTTGACACAAGTGGCACAGGTTTGTTTCTGTGAATTATTCATTTATTTATCAAGCAAAATGACATTCAATGATTCAAGCTGCTGAAATATTAGGATTTGCTGCTTTTCTCTGTTGTATGTCATTGTAAATTGAATATCTCTGATTAATGGTTTGTTGGTCACACAAAACAAAGTATTTTAAGACTTTTAAAACTTTTGGGTAAGGACAAAAGGGAAAAACAAAAGAAAAAAAGTGCAACTATATCAGTGTAAGTATACATATGCACATACATTATTATAGTCACATACACCCATTATATATATATATATATATATATACTTTTTTGGCTGTATTTCTATTTGCATGTCTTACTGGTGCACTTCAATGGAATTGAGCAATTATTACTGTTAATACCATAGATATAATACTGTAGATGTGACATTACGTCATAACTCATGGGATAACCCTCCGCCATCTTTTCTGGGTATTGTTTACAATCACCACGTATGGGCAGCAACCCACCCGTCAGTATAGAGTAGATGAGAGATTTATTTAATTGCAACGAGTCCATCAGGAGTTCTGCTGAAGGTATTAACGTTACAGCACAAAGTAAACCTTTCAAAACAAACCCTGTGTGTGTGTGTGTGTGTGAGAGAAGTATATCTTTTCCTGCTGTACAATTTATGACATTAATAAATAAATTAATATATTACAGTAGGTGTGTTTCTCGTGTTTCTGATTGTAATTGCCTGCCAACATAGGCCATAATACTGAATCTATTTAGGATTTCTACATAAAAGATATTGCTTAATGTAATAAATTAGCCATTCAGAATACCAAAGACAGTTCTTACATAAAATCATTGTTTGCAATATACTCCGATCAGCCATAACATTATGACAGTGGGTGGGATATATTAGGCAGCAAGTGAACATTTTGTCCTCGCAGTTGATGTGTTGGAAGCAGGAAAAATGGGCAAGTGTAGGGATGTGAGCGACTTTGACAAGGGCCAAATAAATTGTGATGGCTAGACGACTGGGTCAGAGCATCTCCAAAACTGCAGCACATGTGGGGTGTTCCTGGTCTGCAGTGGTCAGTACCTACCAAAAGTGGTCCAAGGAAGGAAAACCAGTGAACCGGCGACAGGGTCATGGGCAGCCAAGGCTCATTGATGCGCGTGGGGAGCGAAGGCTGGCCCGTGTGGTCCGATCCAACAGAAGAGCTATTGTAGCTCAAATTGCTGAAAAAGTTAATGCTGGTTCTGATAGAAAGGTGTCAGAACACACAGTGCATCACAGTTTGTTGCGTATCGGGCTGCGTAGCTGCAGACCGGTCAGGGTGCCCATGCTGACCCCTGTCCACCACCGAAAGCGCCTACAATGGGCATGTGAGCATCAGAACTGGACCATGGAGCAATGGAAGAAGGTGGCCTGGTCTGATGAATCACGTTTTCTTTTACATCATGTGGATGGCCGGGTGCATGTGCGTCGCTTACCTGGGGAAGACATGGCACCAGGATGCACTATGGGAAGAAGGCAAGACGGCGGAGGCAGTGTGATGCTTTGGGCAATGTTCTGCTGGGAAACCTTGGGTCCTGCCATTCATGTGGATGTTACTTTGACACGTACCATCTACCTAAACATTGTTGCAGTGGCCTCTTTCAGCAGGATAATGCATGCTGCCACACTGCAAAAATGGTTCAGGAATGGTTTGAGGAACATGACAACAAGTTCAAGGTGTTGACTTGGCCTCCAAATTCCCCAGATCTCAATCCAATTGAGCATCTGTGGGATGTGCTGAACAAAAAAGTCCGATCCATGGGGCCCAAGTTTAAAACTGCACCCAGTTAAGATGGCTGCCATATGGTTCCATCCCGGAATGGCAAGTCATTATGACATGTCACATCTATTGTTTTACATCTATGGTTGATACACTTACGCCTTTCCTGCTATGACAGTTACAATGTTCTGTAATATGACCATACACTTTCTTGGCAGTTAGTATACAGAGAATGGTGTACTTTACCATGATTACACCTCTTCTTGTACTGTGTGTGCGGGTACAAACCAGGCTTGATTATGATTATGTATGTATTTATCTTGAAATACTGACGCAATTCTCCACCTCTGAAGACCAGGTGTAAACACAGCACAGATGGAATTCACACAAGCCACAAAAAACTTCAAAGATTGGAGTCGTAAAAACACATGAATCAAACATTAATCAAATATATGCTTGTATATAACAAAAAACTGGTCATTAGAAACAAGCAGACAGGCTATTATTATTATTATTAATGTTTGATTGCTGTGGAGTTGCAAGGGAACGGGGAGTTTTGGTTTGTGTTCATCTAACTGTAAAATCACTACAGGCTGCAACTTTTTTTTTTAAGACATTAAGTGTGTTTGGCTGCATTTACCTTCATATTAATATCCATATCAACACCATCTCCACCTCCACCTGCTGCACTCTGAACTGCTGGATCTGATTCTCTATGTGTCTCTCTCTCTCCACCGTATTTGATTTTTTTTATTATATCACTCCATGTCCTTTTCGTTTCCCATGAACATGTTTAATGCATAATTGTACGCGTGATTTTCCACTCTAACCTGAACTTCTCAGCACTCCTTCTTGACTAAAACTACCTCCTTTTATCAGCTCAGAAGACACTGCAAAGGTCAGACCGCACCCTGCTCTGTCGAATGCCGAGAAGCTTATGCATGCCCCCATCTCATGCAGACTGGATTACTGCAATGCACTTTCTCTGGCCTCGCTCACAAATCAATAGCAGACTGCAGCTTATTCAAATGCAGCAGCTCACATCCGCACTAGAACCAGGAAAAGACATACCTCCAGTTTGAGCTTCTCTAGTTTTAGGTTTGTAATCGATTATGTTCAAGTCTTGGATGGGTCTGGTTCTTGCTATATTCTGAACCTTTAGCCTACATAAGTTGGCACACATACTTAAAATCCAGCTTTTCTTGTACCAAATCTAGGCTAAAGATGGGGGGCTTTGAAACAGCCTGGCCATCAAAATTTAACCACAAGTCACTGAGCAGGGACTAACTAACCCATCCCTGAGCCTTTGCTTTGTTTTTTTTATGGATATCATGCAGAGGTGAATCCAAACATTTTAAAATTGCATGGCTGAGTGTTCAGATAATTCAAGGAAAAAAACAAAGGTGAATTAAATAATTTAACATCCTCCACAGGCATATTTAATTGCGCCAGAAATGGATAATTTAATTGGAAAATGTATCTTTTTTTAAATGAATGACCGGGGGTGAAACAAATGGAATAGGAAAAACAGAAATAAATAAGAATAATCAGGCTGTTTGCTTCACTAAGTGTTTGATCAAAGGAGGGGGATAATTACTGTTGTTCAGTTAGGACTCCCCGATCTCAGAAGTCGTGATGTAATCAGTGCTTTGTTTTTAGGTGAAGAAACAGGCACTGATACTTTCACACTAATGGCGGTTGGCAGTGATTGTGGTGGTTGGTGGTGGAATACTGTGTTCAATGTGGTATCTTCCTCCACCAAACTGATACCCCTGACCCACGCTGCACATTGTCCGTTCCAGGAAACCCTTGTGCTGAACTGAATAATTGATCAGCGTGTCTCCCTGCTGTCTCTACGTGAGCTCTCTCTGTTGGCCTCTATGTCTGTCTGCCACTTTGTTTGCCCGGCCTTACTGTACATCTCCCCCACTGCCTCAGTTTGTTTCCACTCTGAGTCTGCCTGTGGAGGGAAAGAGGAACCTATTTGCAGTAATTGTGGAAAAGTCTGTTCATCTCATATCCTATGTTTATGGTTGTATTGTTAAGCTGAATCTGGTGATTGTTTTGCTGTATTTGTTGTTGGACTGGAATTTGAATTGTAAGGAAACTACAGCTAGTGTAGTTATTTATAAAAGATGATAAAACTGTTTTTAGACATATTAGTAAAATCAGTGTCTAAGCTTCAAGTATCTGATTGGGCATTTCCCATGGCAGTGGTTGAATGAGTAGGCCTTTTTCAGCAGATTTTTCACATATGTAACTAATAACATTAACAATGGCTCTGTTCTTTTCAAATGTCCAGGTAAGCCAGGTACAACATTTTACAGATTATGATTATTATGTTGGTATGGTTTTGGCCCACTTATATTCTGTGGTACTGCTGTGAAGAAAGAAGAAAATTTGGGTTGGTGTCAAAGAAATGTGAAGTTCCATATTAAGCGTGAAGATCCTGCTTTGTCCAGTGGTGTGTGTGTGTTAGGGAGCAGCACCTGCCCTTGCCCAATGATGTAGCCCAGGAAGCTTACTGAGATAGAATGTAAGTCGCACTTCTCCGCCTTGACAAAGAGTTGATTTTCCAGGAGCCGCTGGAGGACCTGACGGACATGAAGGGTGTGTTCTGGTAGGGATTTGGAAAAAATCAGACTGTCATCCAAATAGACAAAAACAAAACGATTTGCGCATTTATTAGCCCAAAAGGCATCACCAGATATTTGAAATGGCCCAACGGTGTATTAAAGGCTGTCTTCCACTCATCCCCCTCTCTGATGCGGACCAGGTGGTAGGCGTTGCAGAGGTCGAGTTTGGAGAAAATGGTGGCCTCCTGCAACGGCTCAAAAGCAGAACTGATTAGTTAGTCAAAGCTAGTCACGGAGTTCCACAAGGTTCTGCGCTTGGACCAATTCTATTTACCTTATATATGCTTCCTTTAGGCAATATTATTAGGAAGCACTCCATTAATTTTCATTGTTATGCAGATGATACCCAATTATATTTATCGATCAAGCCAGATGAAACCAATCAATTAGCTAAACTTCAAGCATGCCTTAAGGACATAAAAACCTGGATGACCTGCAATTTTCTGATGTTAAACTCAGACAAAACCGAAGTTATTGTATTTGGCCCCGAACACCTTCGAAACACATTATCTAAAGATATAGTTTCTCTAGATGGCATTGCCCTGGCCTCCAGCGACACCGTGAGGAACCTTGGAGTTATCTTTGATCAGGATATGTCCTTTAACTCCCACATAAAACAAACTTCAAGAACTGCCTTTTTCCATTTACGTAACATTGCAAAAATCAGGCACATCCTATCTCCAAAAGATGCAGAAAAACTAGTCCATGCATTTGTTACGTCTAGGCTGGACTATTGCAACTCTCTATTATCAGGCTGCCCCAATAAATCCCTTAAGACTCTCCAGCTGATTCAGAATGCTGTGGCACGTTTACTGACAAGAACCAGAAAAAGAGAACATATTTCTCCAATATTAGCTTCTCTACACTGGCTCTCTGTAAAATCCAGAATAGAATTTAAAATCCTTCTCCTCACCTTCAAAGCCCTAAATGGTCAGGCACCATCATATCTTAAAGAGCTCATAGTACCCTATTACCCCACTAGAGCACTGCGCTCCCAGAATGCAGGGTTCCTTGTGGTTCCTAGAGTCTCTAAAGTAGAATGGGAGCCAGAGCCTTCAGCTATCAAGCTCCTCTCCTGTGGAACCAGATCCCAGTTTGTGTATGGGAGGCGGACAACCTCCTCACATTTAAGAGTAGGCTTAAGACTTTCCTCTTTGATAAAGCTTATAGTAGGGCTGACTCAGGTGACCCCTGAGCCACCCCTTAGTTATACTGATATAGGCATAGACTGCCGGGAGACTTCCTATGATGCACTGAGCTCCTCTCTCCTTTTCTTCCTCTCCATCTGTACGCACTCATATCCCATCAGTGCTTGTTACTAACTCAACTTCTTCCCGTAGTTGTGTGCTTTCTCTCCCCTCTCACTCTCTCTCCTTCTGTTGCTTTCTGCAGGTATTTCTGCCTTCGGAGCTGTAGAGACTGGATCTATGGTTGCGACCACCTGCTGCCCCCGTGCTCCTGCTCTGCACCCGCTGCTGCTATTGCTGTTGTTGCTCTTGTTATTAGTATTGCTATTATAATGTTGCTCTTAGTGTTGTTTCTGTTGGTGTTAACATCAATGCCATTACCATAGCTATTGCCTTACATCCCTATGTGGAACTGTATTGTGCTGCTGTATGTTCCCTTTCCTCCTGCTCTCTCTCTCCCGCACCCCCCCCTCCCCTTTCAACCCAACCGGTCGAGGCAAATGACTGCCCACCTTGAGCCTGGTTCTGCTCAAGGTTTCTACCTGTTAAAAGGGAGTTTTTCCTTGCCACTGTCGCATAGTGCTTGCTCATGGTGGGAACTGTTGGGTCTCTGTAAATATAAAGAGTCGGTCTAGACCTGCCCTATTCGAAAAAGTGCCCTGAGATAACTTTGTTATGATATGGCGCTATATAAATAAAACTGAATTGAATTGAATAACAATCCGAGTCTGTCAGTGGCAAAAACAAGCACGTTTAGTGGACGGACTTTTCATGGGCGCAATTGCCCGCAAGGATTACGTAAACAAAAAGCACCAATAAAATGACATATTAAACAATTTTGAAAAAGCACAGTGTTTTGGGAAAAATATGTTGCTTGGCTTATTTTTCAAGTTATCACACATATCATAACATATCTATTTCCATTTTATCTGCCTGTATGGTCAAGGTGAGGTTATGGTTAAGCAATTAAAACCACTTGATTAATGTTGGGGAAAGATGGTAATGGTCAGCAGTCAAACCACCATGTTAACATCCACACGTTCAGTATAATTCATACTTAAAGGATACTTCTGGTTAAATACATCTTGGTTGAGGTTTGGTTATGATACCATTGTCCTCAGGGATGAACCTGGTAGCTGACTTCTTGAGTAATTTTCTGCAAGGCCGTTGCCTATTTTGTATTTCTTTTTTCATTGTAAGTGGCATCACATCAGTATTTTAAGACATTAACCATTCACCATAATAATAGCTGAGACTTGAGAACATAGTGACTTTGCCATGACAAATCAAGCAGAGGTGTCAGATGATCAGCCAAACGCTTATGCTGGCTTTGCGCTGGCAGGAATAGAAGGCCACATACCTAGAAGTTTTTCACCTACAGTATGTATTTTTATTTATCTTTCAGTCATTATTTGTATTAGTACCCCAGGTTTCCATCTGCAGGATCAAAATCATCATCATTTTAAATGTAGATCAAATAGGACTGCATGTGTAGGAGACACATAAAATAAATAAATAATTAGGTGTCAGTGCAGTCAGTGTCGTGGCAGCGTGGAGGCACAGGCTGCTGTTGATTATATGGTTTCAGTCTCTACACATTCAAGTAAAAGTGATTGCCTGTCAATGAACACACACACAAACTCACTCACAAACCTCAACATAGGCTTGAAATGTGATTTATCAAACTTGGCTTGTGCTTACTTTGCCATGGCCCTCAAGACTGGAATTGCTTAACACTTTTTCTTTTGCAGATGAAGAGCAAAGAGTGATTTGTTGAACTAAAAAGTGTAAGGCTTCACCTGTGTCATCCATTTAATCCCACTGCTGTCTCCCCCACAGGGCCCCATACTGACAGGCTTTTGGGTGTGTTTGTGAGCTGAGTGCTGAGATTAAGGCAGAGACGCTGAGAGGCATGAGCCACGGCCAAAGCCATTTCTGTGTTTGGCTGTGGAAATGGAATCAGTGACTTGATGGGCGTTCTGCCTCATTTCAACAAGCACACAGTATTAGGCAAAGATTTTGAATTATGACAGCACACACAGTTAAGTAAATAACAACATGCGCATTTATAAGCCAAACACTCGTGACTGATTATGCTGCAAGTACACTGAGTAAATCAAGTTAAAATTTGCTTTGCAAATGTTCTTGCAGAATGCCTGAGGGTAGTTCCAGCTGTATTCTAAGGACATGTTCTGGTATTTTGGGGGGTTGATACAATCCCACTTTGACTGCTGAAAGCTCAGTTTCTCATTAATTGTAAATGTTGTCACTTTCTGTATAAGTTTTATAAATATGTGTACTTTGTGAACATGGCTAACTCTGATGTAAAGCAAGAAACCTCAAAACCAAATACTAGTTGAGTGATGGCAGGGGTAGCTGTCCAATAGTAGTCCAAATTGTAATAGTCCAAATTCCCCTATTGCAACCCCATCCATTCAATACATTTTTGACTATAGCCTCCAATAAAAGGTAACTGAAGTGATTATTTTTTGTTACCTCATTTTATACAATCATTCAAGATAATCAATAATAATTAATAATGATTAATATGCTCTCAAAAAGGCTGTTATTCTATGTTTTTCCTGTTGTCTTGTTTGTCATTATCTTTACAGTGAGTCAAAAAGTTCCAGTATATTTAAAGTATTTCAATAAGATGCTGTCATTACTTCAAAGGAGGCATATTTCAGGTCTATACGATATTATTCCATTACTGTTAGTGTTGCAGGTCCCATATTATTCAACTTATGTCAGCTGATAGGGAAGGCGGTCAGAAATTCCACATTCAAACCAATCAGATAAAATAAAATTTAAAAAAAAATGTCCCAGCTTAGATAACAGACAACAGCTTAGATCATATTGTAAATTCTCAAATAGTAGCTGGGGCCTTTACCTCAGCTGCAGAAAGAACCAGGCCTTTACAGTATGTAGAACAGGCATATTTTTGAGACATGCCTTTAATTCCTCTTCATTTTTACAGTTTCGTAAGTATCTATTTTTCTTCATATGTTAGTTAGACGCCTCCTTGTTTTCTGATCTGTTCCTGTTTTAGTTTGCGGTCGATACAAACTCATCACTTGCTCCATGTTTACATGTTGTCTTAATACATTCAGTATATTGTACATTTCCACAGGACTAATTCCATCATTACAACAACAGTCATGTCATACTCACCACTCTGCTGCTCTCACTGTCTCTTCCCTAACAAAAATATGGTTTTCATTCACAAATAGGTCTTTCACAGCAGACATTTTTACTTGTCATAGTGGGAAAAGCACAGGTGTTTCTAATGACATTATTGACGGCCATGACAGTGAGATGGCGAGCCAATAAGGAGGACCCTGGACAGGATAGCAGGACCCTGAAACTGAAGCAGTGAAGTCAATTCAGCCATCATTCATTTTATTATTTACACCTGTGCTTTTCCTACTTTGACATGTTAAAATGTCTGCTGTGAAAAAGGCGTAGTTGCTTCTACTTTGTTTTTGTTTTTTTTGGATCGCTGTTAAGCTACTGTCAGTGTTCCTGCAGAGATATTTCCGGCATTAAAAGTATTCCAGCACTTCACTAAGTATAATCCCTCCCCTTCCTGGTATGCTTTTGTTCTGAAAAATATGCATGAAGTGTTGAGTTTTATTGACACTTGCTTAAAAGCGATTGAACAAATGGCAAAGTAGATGCATTTATTTCCCCCTCTATTTAATTTTACAAATGTGTAGAGTGAGTGAAATCAACATCAATTCATAGCCATTAAAAGATAAACTGCTATAATGATAAACAACTCTGGTAAACAGTGAAGTCTTTGTATATGTATCAAATTGCATCTAAATGTGTCTACAATGAGTGTTGGCCATTGTAGAAAGAAAGCTAAATGATGTTGAATTGGTAAGGCAGTGAGAAGGAAATTGATGCCTTTGTAACTGTCAGATCACCCAATATATCAAGATAAATACAAAAAGAATCTATATATCACCAAGCTGAAATTCTATTTATTAAAACATGAAATTAATCTAAGTCTTTTCCTCTACCATACGTTTTCAATTAAGCTGAGGGTGCAGTATTTCCTCCAGTCCTGTCAAATAAACATAGTGAAGATTTTTCAGTGTCCATTCTCTATCCACTTCAATCCGTCACTGCTAACAGTCAGGTCATGTCCTTTTGTTGAGGCTTTCAATCATTACTAACACTTAAATGCAGATTTTTTTAGACATCCTGGAAAGATGTGAAACAACATGCCTATGCAGTAGAAACTTAATCCAATACCAAAAGCTAAGTCAAAAACAATATATACTCTCTGAAAGATCCTCAAAGTGCTACTTTTTTGAATCAGATTGAGGGCCTTATACCAGGTAAAAACCCAAAGCAATAAACAATATATCTTCTGAAAGCATCTCGGGAGTCGGACGCACATTGAATTCCTTAATCCTTCCTCTCTCCCATGTCTAATAAATTAAGGAATAGGGGGGGGTTAGGGAAGTCAGATCAGTGAGTGCATTAGATTTGATTATTGCCTTTGCCTCTAACGCTGTATTATTGCTTTGGGATCCCCAGAGAAGGGCTCTCTACACCAAAGGTGGAACTCAGAAACTCAGGTTGGTGAAATTGGGCGGCTGCAAGAAAGCGGTGGGAGCAGATGAGGGCAAGGTGAAGGCAGGGGGAGGAAGATACAGGGGCCTTGGAGGAGTTCAGCCTTAATAAGAGTGTCTGGTTTCGTTGGAGATGGAGGGAGGCAGGTAGATTGGGTGAGGGAGAAGACAAATAGATTGCGAGTGGGGGGGGGGGATCAGTAGCAGCGAGAAGAAAATGATATCAGGATATTCAATAAAAACCAGGACTGTTTTTAATGTCAAAGGGGAGATAAGGCAGCACAGCCATTCTTCACTACAAGGAGAGGATCATCATCACTGTGAATTTGATATAACAGCACAGTATGAATCCCAATCGATCATAATACGATGTGTCGGGGTAGCGGCCTATTAGTCGTCTTAGTAACTGAAGCCAATACAGGCTGCTGGGCCGGAGCTGCAGCCTGTGGAGACTTTCACACCCACGGAGAGTAAATGTCTGATGAGGAGCTGGAAGCCTCCTTAACTCTATCAAGATTGATTGTCAGTGATCCTCTTCATCATGCCCGTAAGCAGTGCCACTTTAATACGCATACGGTAAGCGTCGTCGATACCATGTCACAGAATGCAGAGCATGCAAGGAAAGTATCCCCCCAAAATCTTCTTAAACACATTATGGAAAATGGATGAAAGGATCTTTACAGCAGACAGTTTGGGTAATAACTTTACCATCTGCTTTTGTTTTCATTTTCTTTCCTGAGACTAACCTGGGAATTTATTTCTTCCCGCATTGTTGCATTCCTGGGTCGCAGCCATTAACTTATTACCAATAGGAGTGATGGCCAAAACTACAAAAATGGTTGTATGAAGTTGTAATTGCCCTTGGCCGTGGTGGTAAGCATTTTCAATATAATGTCTCCCAAAACAACAACAAAGCTGGACCTTTGAATATCCCCCAAAATAGTTCTTAAAGTATTACCTTCTTACAGAGGAGGGAGTGTAAAAACAAGAATTATCTAGTAGTGATTTTGCTGTTAGTGGTGCTATTTAGGCATAAAACTACATTCTCATACTCACTTAAAACTCATTTTACCAAATTTTTGACATTACAAAAGAAGTTTTTCACAAAGCCTTTTACTCCTAAAAGAAAAGTGTCATCAATGTGCTTTATAGACATACAGTAGTCACACACTAGTATATGTAGAGAAGTGGTAGGAAAATATGTCTTATTTATTTTGTCATTTAAATCGTCTTTGAGTATCTTGAATGGATTATTCATCAGTTTGACTGTACATGACACTTTCACTCAGATGAACAAATTTTGTACAGCCATTCATGGTCCGCAGATGATGAATCCTACTGACTTTGGTAATCCTTTCACTTTTCCCTCTAGTTCCACCATGAGGTTGACATTGTGGTGGTTTTGAGTGAAATAGATTGACATGAAATTTGGTTCAGACAGTCATGTTCCCTTCAGGATGAATTGTTGTAATGTCATCATCGGGTCAAAATTTTAATAATCCAAGACTTTGGTGTATAGCCAAATACCTGCAAAACTAATGAACCTAGCATTAGGTTGGGTTTAAAATAGTGACCCAGCACAATGGGCTGGAGATGCGACCCGAAATCGGGGCTCATCATTCTTTGCAGTGCGTAATTTTTATGCAGATGGATACCTGACTTGACCTTCAACCCTCTTTGTTCCAGCATGCAATAGGAAACGGTAAGGTGGTAAGACTGTAGATATGAAGATATCAACGTTGTGCAATAATTCCCAACGTTATGCCAGCTTAATATAGCCAGATAATACATTTTTACTGTTAACGTGAACTGAAAAAAATAATGTTAACTAGCTCCATCATTAACCTTAGTTCACACTAGACAACAAGCTAGCTCATGTTAGGTAAGGTTAGCGGGTTAACCGTTAGCGTCAGCTAGCTAGCGCGACTTAGATAAAGCATATGTTGAACCAATAACACTGAATGTTAGCTAATGTTACGAAGGTAATTTCATTTCTTGTAGACTAACGTTTGTCACGGTGAGCCATCTACGCAGCAGGAAAAAGTACCCAAACGCAGACAATGGCAAGCTGAGTGCAGCAAGATGATTTAATGAAATAAAACTTACGAAAACACGGAGAAACGCAGGAGCACAGGAAACTGGCAAACCAAACAATGAACCGCCAAAGAACAAAGACAGGGGACTGGTGTATGTATGTATGTATGTATGTATAATATATATATATATATATATATATATATATATATATATATATATATAGATAGAGGAGGACAAAACGAGGGAAAAAGAAACAGATGAGAGACAAGACACAGGTGAACCTAATCAAACTGGTGGGAAACAGAACAAAGACAGGAAGTAAATCAAAACTGTGAACAAAGAACAGACTCGACGGGCACAAGAGGCGGAGGCGGCAGCTCGACGGGCACAAGAGGCTGCAGCTGAGGCTGCAGCTGAACCGGAACTGGAACCGGCACTGGAGGTTGAACTGGCGCTGGCTGGACCGCCGACTCGGGAACAGGAGCCGACGTCGGCCGGTTCACCAACCGGGTCCGGGGAGCCGGAGTCGGACGGACCACCGACTTGGGAACTGGTGGAGGTGTTGGCCGGACCACCGACAGGGAACCAGAAGTACAAGTCAGCCAGACCGCCAACAGGGAAACAGGAACAGACACTGGCCGGGCCGCCGCCTGGAGACAAGGAACAGGATCAGAAGCTGGCCGGGCTGACTGGAGAGCAGGAGTCGGCCGGACCGCCAACCGGGAATCAGGATCAGAAGCAGGTCAGTTTGTAGAACTGGGCGGCGGAGACACCGGGGCGGTGGACGGCTGCCAATGGCGTCGGGAACCCCGACGACCACTTCTCCTGTGGCCACCGCGGGTCCCCAAAAGGACAGGTTAAGTCTTGAGACACCACCTCCACCTGCCAAAAGCCACACTGTAGGCAACTTCACAGTCCTGCCTCCACAGGATAGCCAGGGCCCTCAGGAGGCCTGGATCCTTGAAAAAAAACCTCCCTAGGTATGCCAAAGTCCTCCCAGGAAAAAGGCAGACTGGGAAGGAGACTGTCTGCTGGGTCTGAGTGTGGTCGGTTCATTCTGTCACGGTGAGCCATCTAGGCAGCAGGAAAAGGACCCAAATGCAGACAATGGCAAGCTGAGTGCAGCAAGATGATTTAATGAAATAAAACTTACAAAAACTCCAGAAAACACGGAGAAAGGCAGGAGCACAGGAAACTCACAAAGAACAAAGACAGGGGACTGGTATATATAAGGGAGACAACGAGGGAACAAGAGACAGGTGAGAGACAAGACACAGGTGAACCTAATCAAACTGGTGGGAAACAGAACAAAGACAGGAAGTAAATCAAAACTGTGAACAAAGAACAGACCTTCAAAAAAAACAGGAACCAGAGCAAAACACACAGTGTACACAAGTCCTTGGGATCATGACAACGTTAACATTGTCAACCTTAGCTACCTATTTGACGTTTATTCTAATTATCTAGACTACACCAGCTATCTAGGTCATTTTAAGCTAGCTAACGTGGCCAGCTAAGTAACATGAACGTACCTAGATAGATAGCTAATCGTAAGTCAGCATGAATTGATACCATCTGAAATTAACCGTGTAAAATTTGTGTGGTCCCAGAAAATATGATTGAATCAACTGTGAAATATTGTCAGGCAGAAGTATTAAATCTACAATAATGCCTGAAATTGAAACCAAATTGAAAATCTGATGCTTAGTCAACTTAAACAGCACTTTCAATCATGACTGACACTGATTCACCCATTATCTTATTGACACAAGGGGTAATCTTTCTGGGATGTCTGATTCAGGAACACCACTGTCTTTATTTAGAACTCTACCCAGACAGACACTTGAAGCCCAAACACCATTTCATGCTTCATTATGTTGGAGCCATTGGGAAACTGGGGCCTGTAGTTCACTTCTGGTCCATGTGTTTTGGGGCAAAACATGGGTTTTTCAAACAGGTAAGCGACGTGACCTGCAATTTTCAAAATATTTGTAAAACCCAGGCCTACAGACATCAGATAATGATGTGCTACACCCTGCTGTGTGGCCAGATGTTCTCCCATGACTTTCAAGTTGGGCCTGGATGCAACTTCAGACTGTGTCTCCTACCTCAGCTACTGAGGCACTTGATATTGATTCCATTGGTGACTATCACCTCCTTCATGTTGTGAGGTCCCACAAGGAGAATGACAACCATTACATTTCTTTGATATACAGGCTATTTTAAACATAGGGTGGATTATAGGGTATACTGTATATAGTTAGTAGTAATGTTCTCTAGTTAATTAAGACTACTGTTTGTCTAGAGCTACTACCTAAGACCTAAGACTACTTAATTTATTGCAACTAACTTCAATAATATGTCTAATCAGAATTAATATTGCTGTGGAGAGAGGTTTCAGGTTTATCAGTGACGTGTACAGTACATCTCGTAAGTATACCCAGCGATAAAAAAAAAAACTGAACTGAATGTAATTGATTTTTATTTGATTTGAACCATTTAACCCAGTCTTTCCCAAACTTAGGGCCAAAATGGAACCCGTTTTTATTGGGTCGCCAATTGGCAGAGTAAAATGCATAACAATGCTATGATATGTGAATTCATACGCTGGCCTGTTCAGCTCAAATGCTGTGTGCTACGCATGTACTCATACAACTGGAGTTACATCCAGTAACTACGTTTTTTTGCTACACTGGTCTGTTCAGCTCAGATGCTCGCGAACCCATACCTAAAAACGTGTTCACGCTCTCTGACTGAGGTAACACTAAGTGTTAGCAGCGATTGCTGACGTTTTCTTCCTAGCTGCGATTGGTCAGAGCGGACCTACCAATTTGCAGAGTGGCTGAAAAATAACATCTGGCCACCAAGCCAGGTTGGCCAACTCATGCTAAAGACCGCCATTCCTAGGACACAGTGGATTTGAGCAAATCCAAGAGATAATCCCGTAGTTTAGTGGACACTCTCACAGAATAGGTTTGACTCATTTGATTTTTGTTTGTGTCGTCCACCTTCTTTTGCATCTTTGTCTTTTCCTGTACTTAGAATTCTCAGGATTTCTTGATATTGCATCCAAGTCATCTGGGAGATTAAGTGAAAACTGGAACCCCATGTCCTCGGAGAAGATAGTTTGCATGGCCAGAAAGGAGAAAACGACTGACCTTCTCACCAACATAGATTTGCTCTCAGCAGGTATTCACATTTTAAAAGTTGGTTGTTGATTCTTCATATCCCTGGAGCAGGTTGTAACATTTGGGCCTATATCTTGTCAATCATAACTTTTCAGAGAGCAACAGTAAAAATAGTCAACTTTCTCGGGCCCAATTCAATTCAGTTTTATTTATATAGCGCCATATCATAACAAAGTTATCTCAGGGCACTTTTTCGAATAGAGCAGGTCTAGACCGACTCTTTATATTTACAGAGACCCAACAGTTCCCACCATGAGCAAGCACTATGCGACAGTGGCAAGGAAAAACTCCCTTTTAACAGGTAGAAACCTCGAGCAGAACCAGGCTCAAGGTGGGAGGTCATCTGCCTCGACCGGTTGGGTTGAAGGGGGAAGGGGGGAGCGGGAGAGAGAGAGCAGGAGGAAAGAGAACATACAGCAGCTCAATACAGCATAGATATGGTAATGGCATTGATGTTAACACCAACAGAAACAACACCAAGAGCAACATTATAATAGCAATACTAACAACAGCAACAACAGCAATAGCAGCAGCGGGTGCAGAGCAGGAGCACGGGGGCAGCAGGTGGCAGCAACCACAGACCCAGACTTCCACAGCTCCAGAGGCAGAAACACCTGCAGAAAGCAACAGAAGGGGAGGGAGAGAGAGAGAGGAGAGAAAGCACACAACTACGGGAAGAAGTTGAATTAATAACAAGCATTGATGGGATATGAGGGCGTACAGATGGAGAGGAAGAGGAGGAGAAAGGAGCTCGGTGCATCATAGGAAGTCCCCCGGCAGTCTAGGCCTATAGCAGCATAACTAAGGGGGGGCTCAGGGGTCACCTGAGTCAGCCCTACTATAAGCTTTATCAAAGAGGAAAGTCTTAAGCCTACTCTTAAATGTGAGGAGGTTGTCAGCCTCCCGTACACAAACTGGGATCTGGTTCCACAGGAGAGGAGCTTGATAGCTGAAGGCTCTGGCTCCCATTCTACTTTTAGAGACTCTAGGAACCACAAGGAACCCTGCATTCTGGGAGCGCAGTGCTCTTGTGGGGTAATAGGGTACTATGAGCTCTTTAAGATGGTGCCTGACCATTTAGGGCTTTGAAGGTGAGGAGAAGGATTTTAAATTCTATTCTAGATTTTACAGGGAGCCAGTGTAGAGAAGCTAATATTGGAGAAATATGATCTCTTTTTCTGGTTCTTGTCAGTAAATGTGCCGCAGCATTCTGAATCAGCTGGAGAGTCTTAAGGGATTTATTGGGGCAGCCTGATAATAGAGAGTTGCAATAGTCCAGCCTAGACGTAACAAATGCATGGACTAGTTTTTCTGCATCTTTTTGAGATAGGATGTGCCTGATTTTTGCAATGTTACGTAAGTGAAAAAAGGCAGTTCTTGAAGTTTGTTTTATGTGGGAGTTAAAGGACATATCCTGATCAAAGATAACTCCAAGATTCCTTACGGTTTCGCTGGAGGCCAGGGCAATGCCATCTAGAGAAACTATATCTTTAGATAATGTGTTTTGAAGGTGTTCGGGGCCAAGTACAATAACTTCGGTTTTGTCTGAGTTTAACATCAGAAAATTGCAGGTCATCCAGGCCTTTATGTCCTTAAGGCATGCCTGAAGTTTAGCTAATTGATTGGTTTCATCTGGCTTGATCGATAAATACAATTGGGTATCATCTGCATAACAATGAAAATTTATGGAGTGCTTCCTAATAATATTGCCTAAAGGAAGCATATATAAGGTAAATAGAATTGGTCCAAACACAGAACCTTGTGGAACTCCGTGACTAACTTTGGCGTGCATAGAGGATTCATCATTAACGTGTACAAACTGATATCGATCTGATAAATAGGATTTAAACCAGCTTAGTGCAGTACCTTTAATGCCAATAAAATGTTCTAGTCTCTGTAATAGAATGTGATGGTCAATGGTATCGAATGCAGCACTAAGATCTAGTAAGACAAGTACAGAGACAAGTCCTTTGTCTGATGCAATTAGAAGGTCATTTGTAACTTTCACCAGTGCTGTCTCTGTGCTATGATGCACTCTAAATCCTGACTGAAAATCCTCAAACAGCTTGTTGTTGTGTAGAAAGTCACACAACTGATTGGCGACTGCTTTCTCAAGGACTTAGAGAGAAAAGGAGGGTTAGATATAGGTCTATAATTTGACAAAATCCCTGGATCAAGAGTGGGCTTTTTAAGAAGAGGCTTAATTACAGCTACTTTAAAGGACTGTGGCACATAGCCTTTTAATAAGGACAGATTGATCATATCTAGTAAATAAGTGCTAACTAAGGGTAAAATTTCTTTAAGCAGCCTAGTTGGGACGGGGTCTAAGAGACACGTTGATGGCTTAGATGAGGAAATCATGGAAGTTAGTTGATTACGGTTGATGGGAGAAAAGCAGTCTAAATGTACAGGTTTTACAGTTGTTTCTAAGGTTCCTGTGTTTGAAGATAAGTCAGTACCAACTGAGGGCAGGAGGTGCTGAATTTTTCTCTAATAGTTAGAATTTTATCTTTAAAGAAGCTCATGAAGTCATTACTACTGAGGTCTATAGGAATACATGGCTCAACAGAGCTGTGACTCTCTGTCAGCCTGGCTACAGTGCTGAACAGAAACCTGGGGTTGTTCTTATTTTCCTCTATTAATGATGAGTAGTAAGCTGCTCTGGCATTACGGAGGGCCTTCCTATAAATTTTAAGACTATCTTGCCAGGCTAAACGTGATTCTTCCAGATTGGTGGAACGCCAATTCCTTTCAAGTTTTCGCGATGTTTGTTTTAATGTGCGGGTTTGCGGCTTATACCATGGAGCTAACCTCCTCTGTTTTATTATCTTCTTTTTTAGAGGGGCGATAGAGTCGAGTGTTATTCGTAGTGAGCCTGCAGCACTATCAACAAGATGATCAATTTGGGAGGGACTAAAGTTAGCATAGGAGTCATCTGTTACATTGAGACATGGAACTGAATTTAATGCCGATGGAATCACTTCCTTAAATTTAGCTACAGCACTATCAGATAGACATCTAGTGTAGGAATGTTTGCCTAATGGCGTGTAGTCCAGTAATAGGAATTCAAAAGTTAATAGAAAATGGTCTGATAAAAAGAATTCTGTGGAAAGACTATTAGATGTTCAATTTCAATGCCATAAACAAGAACAAGGTCGAGGGTGTGGTTAAAACAGTGAGTGGGTTTATGTACACTCTGACAGAAGCCAATCGAATCTAGTAATGAGATAAACGCAGCACTAAGGCTATCATTTTCTACATCCACATGAATATTAAAATCACCTACAATAATTATTTTATCTGTTTTAAGGACTAAACCTGATAAGAACTCTGAGAATTCAGATAAAAATTCAGAATACGGTCCAGGAGCTCGGTACACTATAACAAATAGAATTGGCTGTAGTGTTTTCCAGGTTGGGTGTGAAAGGCTAAGAACAAGGCTTTCGAACGAGGTATAATTTAGTTTCGGTTTCGGTTTGATTAATAGGCTTGAGTCGAAGATGGCTGCAACTCCACCTCCTCGGCCTGTGCCTCGAGGAATGTGAGTATTAATGTGACTGGGGGGAGTGGATTCATTTAGGCTAACATATTCATCGTGACACAGCCAGGTTTCAGTAAGACAAAATAAATCAATATTATGATCTGATATTAGATCGTTTACTAGAACAGCTTTAGATGACAGAGATCTGATGTTTAAGTCCACATTTTATTCTCCTATTTTGTTGTACTGTTGCAGTGGAGGTTTTACTTTTTATTAGGTTTTTATGTGTAACTCTTCTTCTGTTTACTTTTGATTTAAATAATTTAAGTGGTCTGGGGGCAGACAACCTCTCTGTGGAGTTTAGGGTGGGTAACTGCTCTAATGGAAGCGCAGAGAAGCGTGTAGGACTGCAACTCTGCCTCCTGGTCTGGACCACAGACTGTATTAAGTCTATGGTCTGAACTCTGAGCTGTCATGGCTTTGGGCCACTAATAAATTCGGTCAGATTTCTAGATATGAGAGCGGCTCCATCCAAAGTGGGATGAATGCCATCTCTCCTAATCAGACCAGGTCTTCTCCAGAAAGTCGCCAATTATCTACAAAGCCCACATCATTACCTGGACACCACCTCGACAACCAGCGGTTGAATGATGACATGCGGCTATACATGTCATCGCTAGTAAGATTAGGCAGGGGCCCAGAGAAAACTACGGAGTCCGACATTGTCTTTGCATATGTACACACCGACTCAACATTAATTTTCGTGACCTCCGATTGGCGCAATCGGCTGTCATTACCGCCGACGTGAATAACAATCTTAGCATATTTACGCTTATCCTTAGCCAGCAGTTTTAAATAGGATTGAACGTCGCCCGCTCTGGCCCCTGGGATGCATTTGACTATGGTCGCTGGTGTCGCTAATTTCACGTTTCGCAAAATGGAGCTGCCAATAATCAGAGTTGGTTTCTCAGCGGGTGTGTCGCTGAGTGGAGAGAACCTGTTAGAAACGTGAACGGGTCGGTGGTGAACCGTGGGCTTTGGTTTAGGGCTATGCTTCTTTCAGACAGTCACCCAGCCTCCCTGGCTTCCCGGCTGCTCGGGAGTTGCCGGGAGACGGCTAGCAGAAGCTACCGCTGGTCGGCTCGCACCGGCTAGGGACAGGCTAGCTACGGCTGACTGACTCTCCATGGTGCAGAGCCGCGACTCTAACTCACTGAGCCTCGCCTCCAAGGCGGTGATTAAACTACATTTGTTACACGTACCATTATCGCTAAAGGAGGCAGAGGAGTAACTAAACATCTGACACACCGAGCAGGAGAGAGCAGGAGAGGGAGAGGGAGAAGCCATCACTAACTGAGCTAAAGTAGCAACTAACAAGCATGTAAACAACTGTGGGATTAGCGGAATGTCGCTAACAGGAGACAGATATGAGTGCTTAAACAGAGCTACTGTATCCTTAAATGTATAGCGGGTAATTAACCGCTATAGTAAAGAAAATATCAAAATTAACTGGGTTTAGCTGGAGCAGCGAACTTTGCAATCACTAACACAGAAACACCGGTAACCGGAAATGAGACAATACGTTCACCTGAGCACGTCAGCACGTCAGTCCTCTAACAGTTCCACCTGGTCATCGGCCCATCGAAGTTTGAATTGACCTCTATGGATCCACTGGCAAAAATTGTTCAAAAACTGCCCTGTGAGTTGAGTTAGTTACAAATATGTTTACTGTTGCATTTGAAAGACATTTGACAGATATTTTAATTTGACAGAAAAACAAGGTGACATAGCGTTACAGCTGCTGCCAGTGCTGCTCCGATCTGCGTTTTACAAAGTCGGGAGGAGAGTTTTCCGCCCCAGCAGCCTGAAGATTCGCAAGGCCTTCATTGATGTCCAGCTGTGGGTTATTAATGTCATACTCCAAAGTAGTATTTACTGCTTTGGTCAGTTTGGCATATAGAGTAATGCGCTTATTGGATCATACAGCCAAACTCATAAAAAATACTACCTGCAAACCTCAGTTTTCAGGTTCAGAAACAAGGTCCTGTATCAGATTAATGAAGTTTACTTGCATTCTGCAGAGAAGAAATATCTGTTCTTGTCCCTCTGCTGATAATGTTGCTACACATTTGGAGTTAAACCTAACCTGTTGTAACAACTTTTAACAGTCTTGTCACATTGTACGCTCGTGTCGCAGGTTGATGGAAGTCATAACGTTGTGTTACATGCAGTACAAAACATGACAATCTGGCCGCGGGAGGTCATTGTTTGCATAATCCTGTTTAAAGTGATGTAAAATAAAACTGTAATAGCTAGAGCATTCATTCTTTTTGCAGCTGAAAACTAAGACTTCTGTCTTTCGTGTCATCACGTACGCTTATGTCGCGGGTTGATGACGTCATTAAGCTGCGTTACATGCGGTGCAAAACGCGGTGACAATGCAAGGTGGCACCATGGATGTCCATGGGTGGTGCGGTTTTAATTTATGATACATTTACAATAATATTATCAGTTATTATGGTTTATTCACTTACATAGTCTTTTAGCTTTGGTTGTACAGATTTTAGGGATATGAAGCATTTTAATACTCCAAGAAATGACATCACAATAAGCAAAAATACCAATGTAGGCACTGGTGGACCATTTCTATTGCAGAGTTCAAAGGGTTAGTGAGAGCTCAATTTTCTGTGATGTAAGGATTACTGGTGACTAATAAGTCCATTAACATTATTTGAAACCTTTTTAAAAAAAATATGTAATGTGTAATTGTTTGCCAAAATAAGGTTTGGTATTAGGAACATGAATGTGAAATTTTATACATTTTTATACAATTGTCTGCGCTTTATATTTTATGTATTGTATGTCATGGAGCGTTCAATTTGTTATGATTGGAAAACAAGACTAACTTAATATTTTTTGCTTGTAGCAATTAAGGAATTGCTGTGACATTATGTACTTGTTTCATTATTTCATCATTTCATAGCAATGTAATGTCACCAATGCATTTCTTAATGCAGAAGTTGACTGAAATAAAATAAGAAATTCAGTTGTCTGTGATACTGATAACCCAAAATTTGGGTTGTATTTTTCAACCCACTTTTTGGTAGCTTTAATTCAACAACATAGTCATTTTACCCATTTTTTGATAGAAAACATAACCCAACATGCTGAGTCAAACCCATAACCCAACCATGCTGAGTTATAACAATCAATGGCTGCGTCGGCCCCTTTTTGACCCAGCGCTAGGTTACCAAAATAAACCAAATTGGGTTATTATTAACCCAGCAGTTTTTAGAGTGCAGTGTGAGTGTTTACATTCAGCTCTGGTTGTAGCTAGGCTAATGTAGAGAGCTTGCTCTACTTGGGCTGAAAAACAAAATAGAGGTGTTATTTTTTGATTTAAGAAGGAAATTACCTATCATAATGCAAAGCAAATTACATACTTTTATTACTCGATAATCACATGCTGTCATTCTTCAAAGACCCACCTGATATGTTACAATACTGAAGATATTAAAGGTATGTACTCCATGGAATCATTAGCAATTGTGCATCCATTAAAGCAGCTAAACATTGTGTATTCAAAAAGAATGACACACTCTTTTTCTCGCTCCAAATGGATTAAGTAAAAACATCAGCGTTTCCGCTAAATGTGGGAAAACGAATACACACACATACACAGCCGTGTACACACAAAGACAAACAGAGGAGAATAAAATGATTTGAAATAGAATTATTTCTGGTCCAGTGCACTAAGTAAAAATCAATTCCCCATTATAGAAATAGGATACAGAAAGGAATTAAAACTTAATGAGGTTTTCCAGCTAGAGTCCACCCACTTTTTAACCCTGCTCTTGGCAGCGCTGCGAGGCAGTGTGTCATGGCGTGCATATGCCAGATTACATGTTTGTGTGTTCAAATATTCCGTGCATAAGCCCTTCCTTCTGTGCACGCCAGGCGACAAGATGACAGTAATGCTGCTGCATCCTTCAAAGCTTCCCTTTCCTCTCAGGTATTCAAACTCATTTGTCTTCCCCACACACACACACACACACACACACCTCACTCTCTCTGTTGGCAGTATTGATCTCCAGTTGATCCACGGTGACAAAAGACAAAGCTTTTCATGTGACAGGCAATTAGATGGCTGTGGAGCCTGCAGAGCCCAGCCACAGCATGGTGTGGGTAAATACTAACAACACCAGTCCAAACACTGTATGGAGATGGGAAGAGTGGAAGGAGATTGAGGAAGAGAACGTCTACAAAGATGTGCCTCCATGTGCGTCCTCCTCGAGTTATCTGTGTCTCCTCAAACACCTTCTGGTTAGCCTTACAACCTTGCAGCACATACTGATTTTTGTATTATTTACTTTCAAAATAGACGTACACAGTTGGCTCCCATAACTAATAATAATCAATCTATCCATCTATCATCCAGCTCCATGATCTGGCTCAGGCACGGACATTGTGAAATACTGAATGTAGTCGCAAACACACAAGGTGAAGAGCAGCTTATGGTGCAAACTTCAACTAGACAAACAGGTACCACATATACAGCTGATATGATTTATTACTAATGTTTGATCAAATATTTTTCTGCCACCTGGTGGTATTTATATCTAGGCATCACATAAAGAAAATAACACAAGCCACACGGTTAAAAAAAAGCATACTGGCAAATACAAATACAAAGGAACAGCTCAACACTTTGGGAAATATGCTCATTCATTCAATGTCATTATCATTTCTGTGTGTATGGATATATGGAGCTTAGCATAAAGACTGGAAACATTAAAAAAACAGCAGGGTAAACAGCTATACTGGCTCTGTCCAAAGTCCAAAATACACCTACCAACAGTTCTAAGGTTGACATTGTGTTTTATGTTTCTACCTGCTCTGAATGGCCATATTTAAAGGCAGGGTGAAAAGCCTGTTGTCATATCTTCCTCCTGGCTGCATCCCACTGCCTCCCTGACCTCTCTCCAATAATTGTGTCTTTTGCATGTCTTTGCAGTCTTGACTCAACGATAGTGATGCACACTTCTGGACACGCTCTCTCCATGAAGGCATTCATGGTGTGGCACTCAGTTGTACATATGTAAAGTGACAAAAGTACTATGAGAAATGGAAAGAAAGCTTGAGAGAGAAGTTCAAACCGTGTTCATACCTCTACACACCTGGCCAATCACTGTGGAAAGTGGGCCTGATTGGATTGTTGATTTCAGAAGGTTAAAAAACAAAAACAAAATGTCAAATGCAGACATGCACGTTCTTGCTATCAGACATATAAAGGCCTAAAGAACTTTTTAGGCCTATGCCCCTAGCGTGCAACATTTCTTGGAATGAATGACTGCACTGAATGTAGACCATGGATGTATTATGGGAACTGGATAGCAGACTCAAAGATTGAGCCCACTCACTTGAATGAAAATTTCTAGCCGAGCACATAAGCCAAAAAGGTTTGGCGGTTCGATCCCCAGCTCCTCCTGTCCACTTGTTGAAGTGTCCTTGGGCAAGACACTGAACCCTAAGTTGCTCCTGATGGAGGCCAGCACCTTCCATGGCACCTCCGTCACCATCGGTGTGTGAATGTGTGTGTGAATGGGTGAATGAGACCAATCTGTAAAGCAGTTTGGGAACCGATAAGGTTGAAAAAGCGCTATATAAGTGAAGTCCATTGACCATTTACATTGTGATGATGTCGCACAAATAAAATCACTTTTCTGGGCTCATGAAAGGTTTTACAAATATAAAACCTCCATGGATTAAACATTCATAATATAAACAGTAATAACTGACCTTGTTTGCAGTTGGAGCTGTCCTATCAACAGTTTTACAGACGCCTCTGCTATAATGGAGTTTTATGAGGAAAATGCTTTTTGGGGTGTGGGGGACGTTTTTTGTCGCAGTACCGTGAGGAACTGGAACCACTGGAACAAACTGGCAGCAAGGCTGAGTGGCAGCACAGTATCCAGCTCTCTTAATACATCCATGACAGGAACACAGAACACCCAATCGGTTAAATCCATCTACAGTTCCAAAGTTTTATTCAGACAAGATGTTAACTTCCTCAAAAATGTTTTAGGCAGCAAATCTACTTTTAATGGAAAGCAAGAAGAATATTGACCTGCAGATGGCTGCAAGATGCAAACAGCACTGTGCAACCAATTTCTGACCTGCCAGAAATCCATCGGATGGTCAACAGCTAGACCATTGGTTGTTCAGGCAATTAATCAGGCACTGTGTCACCCGCCGATCTGGTAAAAATTTGGCCACCAAAATTAGCTGGGGATGACCAATTAATGGAAAAAATCTGCTAATTTGGACTAAAATGAACTAAAAATGAGTATAAGAGTAGCATGTTAGTTGCATGCTAGTGAAAACAGCCACTTCACTTGTCTGGAAACCAGCTCTGTGGGTCGGCAGCTTCCATCTTTCTGTACCTAGATCCACTGGATATTTGGCAGTTTGATGACAGCCTGTCAACATCCAGTAGGTTTAATACTGGAACGCCAAATGGATACAACAGCTTGCCGTTTCATTTCTATTTAATGAGCAAGATGGTGAACAAGCTGTGTACAAGTGCTGAGGAAAAGATCGCTCCTAGCTATCATTCCCTCTCTTATCTTAATGAATTGGTTGATTATCTCCAGTTATGACACCATCACTTCTGTTATCTTAATCCATTGATGCCCCATGGACTGCCCCGCTATACTCCACACTGTTTACAATTAAGAATCTGATATAATCTGATTCAAACTTGTGAGAGCATGGGCTAAGAGAGGTGTGGGTGCAATTCCTAAGGCCTAAACTGCTCCATTCTCAACAAGGCTTTTTTTTTCCAAGAGGAGAAATGTGCAGCAAAATGGACTTTAGATTTACTGCTATTGATTAAAGGATGGTATACCAAATAGATGTGGCTGTAAACAAATTATTGTGGTGTCGCAAGGAGTTATGGATTCCTGCATCAGATTATTTAAACCCCTAAAAGGTCGAAATGATGATTATGATAAATCGTGTTTAGCTGGATAGATAATCTATTCTTAATTATGATGAAATTGAATATGTTTGGGAGGCATTACACGCTGGCCCGTGGCCTTATAAGATGCTATTAATGGAGGGAGAGGGAGCGAATGAAAGGGTTTTGTTTTGTCAGGAAACAGGTCGACAGCCTTTCAAACACTGTTAGATGTGATGGGCCGTGATCCACAGAGAGCAGTCTCTGCCCACAGCTGATAAATGGAAATGCTGAGGATTAGTTGTGTCCCTGTGGGCTATGCCATCCAATTCACTGTGATCATACATGTATTTGTGTGGGATAATTGTTATGGAGTGAGTGTGTTGCAGGTTTTAAAGCACACACCCACCAACACCGACCAACAAAACGCCTCTTGTATGCCACAACTGCATTATTTTTGTTTGCATTATGATGAAATCACTAATCTAAGTATTTAAAAAAAATCACAAGCAACCCATTGGTGATATTTTTGTGTTTTTACCACCACAGTCAGGATCAGTTGTCATATTTTATTTATAAAATGTCCAAAACAATTTTTTTCATGCAGAAATTAATCTTAACTTTATTCACAGTCTTATGTAGTTCAATCCACCCACTGGGAAGCAATGAAATAACCTGAGGAAATGGATGTGTTGGCCTACATCACATAATCTCTGACCTGTAAAAAGAAAGAATCAACTTGCTAATTTATTTAGATGATGTTTTAGCATTCCAGCCATATCAGATTTATTCAAAGATTCCAGATTCAAAGGCTTTATTCAGTTGCACTGTACAATAATATTCTTAACATGCTATCCTCTCCGCATAAAAGAGAGACTAGAAGAAAAGAAACTTAAATTAGGAGAATACAACTATGTGTGTGATGGGGGGATAGCATAACTGAAGGCTAGATAGGGAGTATAGAGAGTAGTTTTGTGGTGGTGTAGGGGACCTGGGGGCAGTGGAGTGGAGCTGTTAACCAGTGGGAAACTCCAAGGGGCCGCTACACACTGCCCCTAACTCCTTAAGACAGACGAAGACAGTCAAAGGCATCAGTAGTCTACTTTTTGGAAGCTTTTCTAGCTTGTGTACTTGTGCTTGTGCTGTAAGAGAAGGCTAATCAGTGTTAATCAGTTAAATGCGTTTCTTTATTCTTTCACTATTTCTATCTAGTTTTGACACACATTTGTGGAAACAGGATATAAGCCTTGAGCCTCTTAGTGGAAGATTCCCATGCCATCGGTTGACTGATAACGCGGTGTTGCTAGGACACACGCTGTCAACTTAATTTGATCAAAACTGGAGCTAAGCAATGAATAACATCATCAACCGAGCTGGCTGAAACCAATAACATGTTTAAAGAGCAACTTAACAGCAGCTGTAAATCTGATGTTATCTGGTGATTAGCTTCTCACCTTCCTGCAGAGATGTAGGAGTGTCCTCCAGGGTGTGTCAGTACATCACTGTTACTGTACAGGTGCAACAGAGCACACTTCTGACCACATACAACCACACCCATCAGGCTTGAAACTTTAAACCAGAGAGGGCAGTGAAACATAGCTTTTTAGCTGGTCCTAAATTACTTTTTAGAACTGCCTGTTAAGCTGTTGTAATTGAAGTGACATTAAAAAAGAAATGGTTTTCAGTGTCTGCCCACACAGATAGTGCACTGATCAAATTGCAGACATCGTCAGTTGGAACCAGAAATTCATGAACAGTCAGAGCCAAAAACTCTCCGGTTCAATTTCCATTTTTTACTTCCACCTGGACCTTTAACAGTTACGCCTTGATTCCACCGGACACAGATCTATGACTTCTCATCTGCAACATGGTTTTGTTCTGTCCTCTGCACGGCTTCATACTCCACTGGGAGCATTTTAGAAGCAGAGCGTTTTGCCTGCCTGATTTTGTTGGTCATTTTTCCTTAATATTTGCGCTTCTTCCCTCGGTAAGTAGGCTACGTAGATAAAGGGTTTCTTTTTTGTCTGTTTTAATTGTGTTTATTGTTGATATATGATCGGGAGTCTGCACAGGGTGTTTTATTTTGAAAATTGACCGGCTGCTCTATGCTGCTCTATATAGACTAGGTGCATATTTTAAGCGAAGCAGAGCGGAGAGCCGCTTCTGGGCCGCTTCTGAAACACACTACGGCAAGTTTGGTGGAATCACAAGCATACAGATATGACAACAGATATTTTTGTGAAATAAACAGATACAGCTAGTAGGGGGCACAGTCTCTGCAAAAAAATAAATAACATTTAAATTTGGCTTTGGTAATTGTAATTTTGACTAAATAAATAAACAAGAACATAACCTTAAAAGCCAAAACAAAGACCAAGATATACATAAACCTTAAGTAAATTAACTGATAGGTATCAGTATTTAACCATATCATAGGAGAAATTGGCTCCCTATATGATGGAGTTTACTTTTGTTTCTCTCAGAACCAATGAATTGCTTTGACTGTTTGCTTCACAAGTCTAATATTAAGAATTTATCTAAAAGTAATGTGTAACCTAATTTCTCAAGCCTTTGTTACACTGGCTGAGAGGATGCAGAGGGAACATTTCAGAAATGACAAGCAATAACATGTATGATGGATGGAGCAATCCTGAAAGGCACAACGGCAAAACAATAACAGGAAAACACCAACCAAACATCTCCACACTGAGAGAGAGACAGAGACAGAGCTGCAGATTAATGCTGTTTGCAAATTATTGACGTCATTGTGTCAGTTTGGAATATGTGTGTGTGCAAATATACAGTTCATGTATACATCCTGAGTGGATGTCTGTCTGTGTGACAGCTGGGACACATGTTAGTGTGTATTTCTCATTACACATTTGCACGTATGTGTGTGTGTGTATGTGCTTCAGAGCATAAACATGCACTTACTCAAAGCATGAAATAATTTGTGATCAACATCAAAGTGAGTCTTTATTTTTCTTATCTGTTGCCTACAGGCCTCTAATTATACATTCATGCCTTCCTGCACCAAGCAGCAAAGTTGGGAATTCAATTTTCTCTCTGCAGAGCAACACACACTTTCCCATTGAGATGGAGAGGATGTGTTTGGGAAATAAAAGAATCCATCGCTCCATTCTATGGAAATTAGCTCACAACTGTATGAAGAATGGCACTCCCTTGATGTGGAGAGATGCCACATGAGAAAGACCCCCGTACCCTCAGAGGCGACGCTTCGCTCAAGGACAGCAACAAAACCAGAACGACAGCAACCTGATCGACTAAACCTGACAACAGCTTCAAGTTAAGGCGCTACGCACAGGGCATATTCACACACAGAGAGCAGGTACTTATTTGAATAGAGTCAGTGAAAGATGACTGGCATTTTAATATACCTGATAGAACCTGACTTCAAGATATAAAACAGCCCTGAGGAGTCTCATCTTTAATGTTCATTTTAAGATGTACTGTACATCTCCTATTATTGCACGCCGTAGTGAAACCATTTTAATTGAAATTTATTTTGGTCTGAACAATTTGGAATAAAGACAAAAAACTAAAATCTAAAATAGACAAAACAAAAAATGGTTACTCCCAACAAAACAGTACAGTAGAAAACTATGCAACATAGTATAGCATAGCATAGTATTTTTTTAATGCATATTCATCTAAAGTCATATTGGCTATCTCTCATTCAAAGAGAACTTTTGAATACTTTAAGTCAAGCACGTAGGTTTGGTTTCAGAAGTTGGGGGGGCACAATGAAGACAGAGGTTAATATTGTTTCTTCCATTTATACATTTATATCAATCTAGCAAATAACACATAATATATTATGTTAAGTGAATTGTAGCATTATTAATGTACTAACTCTACTGAAAGTCATGTTTAGTTTCCTCGATAGAGACCTGATAATTTATAATAGACTGTGTTGTATTACCATCTTTACTGTAAAGTGCACTGTGCTTTACTGTGATGTTCAGTTCTAGTGTCTTTAGGAGAAGATTGACCTTAAATGAAAACATAAATTAAATGTATTTTCTATTATTATTACTAATATTATTATTTTAATTATCTTTTACACGAAAAGTGGCAGTGCTCTTTTTCAGCCCTGAGGAGTGTCTGCAGTCTTCCTCTTAGGCTGCATACAGCCCCAACAACCTTCACCAAGAAGATAGAAAAGCATGTATGTGGCCTGAGAGGAGAAACCCAGGGCAAAAGAAAAACGTATCCACTTCTGCTCATAAAGCTTATTGCTGTCAGGGGGACAAAGTAACATGTCTGTAACTAAGTGCTTACACTAACCTTCCATATGGCAGGCTAACTTTATCATTATCAGAATGATCATTTCAAAACCATAGGGGCTTTAACTGAAGTCAGAGTTTTCCCCCCATCATAAATGCACACATGCAGCTACACACCTATCTGAACACTTCCACAAATTGAAAGAGACATTTTTGACTCAGTAACTCTCTTGATTTCCCCTCTAATGACCACGTCAATAGATCTATTAAAAGCATGTGACAAAGGAAATGAAGCCTCAGTACACTCCCTCACTGTTCAAATCCTGCCATTGAAAATCTATTGGCATTGTCGAAAGCACACTGTAAACCTTGACCCATCAGTTGTCAACGGTCATTATTTTTCAAAGTGTGTTGCTGCTTATTATAAGCACTCTGGTCTGGTGATTAAAAAAGTCTATCAAATTTCAGTTATCTTTTGTCAGGCGCAGTAACAGAAAGGCTAATGTTTAGTGAAGTTAGCTGACTAACACTTTGAGATAACATGCACTGTTTGGAACTGCTATACATTAGTCCCATACTGTGGAGACAGCCAAGCTCTGCATTCAAATAGTTGAATAAGTTGCTGAACGCAAAGTTCTAAAAAATAAAATAATAATAATAATAATAAAATATTCATGGTGAGGAGGAACAGAGCTTTGTTTCACTGGTAGGTAAAACCCCCATGTCTCCAATTTTGGATAATTGTAAGTATTCAGATCAGTTGGAATAGCACAGCAGTTTCACTAATGCAAGGATAAAAGATGGAAGGAATAAGGGTAAAAGCTAGGACTGATTTGAAGGAATGAATGTGGAGGGAAAGAATAAGATAAAGGAGCAGAAAAATATGAAGGAAGGAAAAACTATATACTATAGAAACATGTTGGTAATATTTTAAGAGCCACGGTAACTTATAATATATAACATAATAATGCAAAGTATGGCATTTCCTTCTGAAAGTTAGTAAAAATGTTCCACATTACAAGTATCCTGAAATTGTACTCAAGGACAGTAGTTGAGTAAATAATTTGGCACCTATAATCATAAGATTTCAGATATTTGATGATTTAACATTCAAATTAGACTATTTTTAAACCAGGAAAAAAAAAATCTACACAAATGTAAGTTTGCTTTTAGATATAAATAGTTTGACTGAACCAGTAAATGTCAAACTGCGTTACTATTTAAGATATGTTTGTATGAGAAGTACTTCATATATTTTAAGTTATTGCTGTTGTAATTGACCTTTTCTCAAAGGCTCAAGTGGATGGTGAGCGCTGAGTTTCCTTGAGCTTCAAAGAAATCTCGGTATGATGTATCCTGAGATAGTGTTGATGGTTGAGTGTTTCATTCTAGGAGATCTTAAAGATTTCTGACCTCGAGGTGAGTTTGATTTTAACTTTGCCATGGGGACAGCATTGATCACATAATGTGCAGACATTACAGATTGGGACATCTGTACTATAAATGTGAAATTGAATTGTGTTATCATCCTGTGATGACGAGGATGATACTGCCATCTAATTGCAATTGTCATTCCTCATTTGTACTGTTTTCAAGTACATTATCACTTTAAAAACCATTTACATGCCTCCTTTTAAATTACTTTCTAAATGACTTTGAAGCTTGACTCAGATTTAGCTTTAGCTTTAATATTTTACACAAACATTTCACAGATGTTTTCTTTGATGTTTCATGAACATCTGTGACAAAACCACAGTTGGAAGGTCCTAGTCTGCAGTGAAAAAGTGACTATTGCTATGTCCAGCCATTGTTCATGTCTATGATGGCTAAAGAGACTGTGTAGCTTTCCCTACATACAGTGCTTATTTGACCTTGCTGTGCTAGAATATGGCAAATACATTTCAAGACTGATTAATTAGTTAATATGGTTGGCAATCCCAAACACTGACTGTGAAAACTATAGGTCTTGTGAAGTTAAAATATAAAAAGTTAGATAAGTTTTCAGAGATCAACCACTGCACTGATCAAATCCCTTTGATTGTCATGTTTAGGGTCAGGGTTAGCTTCCATTTCTCACCCATTGTTTCAGTCACTGCTATTTTTATTTTTTATTTTTTAATTACGTTGGTAGAACTGTTACATTGTTTGGTGCTTGATGTGCTGGAAAAAACATTTGTATAATGACTATTATTTTTTGATTATCAATCTACATCATCAAACAACATGATGTCAACATTAGATGCGTTCTGGCCCTTCGTGCTCAGTGTACCTGAGCAAGTATGACTCAGGGTTCTTCAAGACCTGCAATATAAGTACTCAGTGCACTCACTAAAATGTCAATGTCAATCACTGCAGTGTTAACATAACATATTGTATGGGAAACCAACTTGAATGCCTCCTCCAGCATGTTACAGATTCAGATAGACTAAAGGATTGGTTTAGATTTTTTCAGTCTACCTTAATATAATATATGAATAAATATCTGCATGTGAATGCAGAATCTGTAGGCAAGGGACAAGATTTTGTTATGGGAAGTGTTCTGGTTCCCGTTTGTAGTCCAAGTAGTATTCACCAATCTTGTTTGAGCAGGTAAACAGTCTGTGTGGAGAACAAAAGAAGCAGAATGAATTGGCCAAAATACATTCTCTGAACCCACTGGCTATTGTCTGATGACGATTTAGCTTTTTATCAATCTCAGAACCCTGGAGATTAGCTTTTTATTGGGGTTAGAGTTAGGTTTTTTATCTGCATTCAAATCGAACTGTAAACAATGACCGGCGCACGGAAGAGGAAGTCTGGGCCTGGATATCCGTTATCCAGATATCTGCTGGCTACACCGGAAGTCCGAAACATTGGCCGTTGCCACCAGAGTCTAAATTATCGTCAAACAATAGCCGATGGATTCTGAGACAGACCTAAATGCAATACTCAAATGCGATATGTACAATGAAAGAGTTATTGGTAGCTGTAATCATTCCTCCTCTCCATAGAAGCCAGTGAGAAATCCCTTCCTAACATGACCCAACTATAAGAAATTAGGGAGAATTAGGAAGTCCACACTCTTAAGTTCAGTTGAAGCTAATATGAGATCTCAGCAGTCTTAGTTAGATAAATAGAAATGGTAGGTTTGGAAGTGTAGGTTCACTGTTGGTGTTTTGTCCCAGCAACAAACCTATGCAATTACCAGGAAGCATCCCTGTGAAACACTGTCTGTGAAAACACAAAACGGAAGAAAGACTAACTTTGAAAAATACCTACATGATTTGTCAGACTGCTGAAGCCTCATAATAGCTTCTACTGAACTTTAGAATGTATTTTTACACAGAATTGGGACTGTGAGTTTTGTCCATATCTTACAGTAGAGTCATGTTAGGAAGGGATTACACAGCAAATATGGACAGAAGGAACCATTACAGTCTCGAGTAACTGTCAGCATACATATTGACATGTGAATGTTCTACCAAGACAGACTTGGAAAAATACAAACCTATCCTTTTAAGTGTGTGAGGAGCACAGATGAGCATACAGTGCATGACTTACAACCTTGCTTCTGGAATTACCCTCATAATTGGATTGTATTTTGCAGCAGGAAGATGAGCCAGATATTGCTGACACCCCTGTGGCTCTCGTCACTGTGGTCACAGACAACTGGCTACTGGTGCAGCCCTCTTCTGCCCTGAGAGCATTTCTGTTGTAGTCGAAGATGAAATTGATCTCTCCAGACCGGCTGATGCGTTTGTACTGTTGTTTGGTGTTTCTAAAGAAACTCATTCACATGTTCACCTTTATTCAGAAAATACTGATGTGTCTTGATAGCAAACAACTGAAGCCATGCCTACTGAATCCGAAAAATGACTTGTTGAAAGAGTGAACAAAGCGAGAAGTTTGAATGCACACATACATAAACGGAACATCCATGTATGTGCTTCTGTAAACTACAACAGTGCATTTAATGACATAGTTGGCAAGTGTCAGATGTTTGAAAATGTAATGGACTGTCAACAGTTACTAATTAAGTTCTCTTTTTGGCAAAGTTACTTTATAATAATTTGAAGGAATACTCCTGTAAAAACTTATGTTTTGGCGTCAAAGACTAAATCCCCTGTAAGCTTGAAAGGTGGCTGGGGATGGATTTGTCTGTTACAATGAATGCCAGAATTCCATAGAAACTAAAAGCACTTCAGAACTGTCTCTCCATACTCAGTATGTTTCCTACAAGCTTACAGTGAGGTATATTCAAAACATTTTTGCTGAATGTTCTTTTTTATATCGTTTCATTGCCTTATCTATCTCACCTAACAATTTGCACTGTTTGTGAATGCTTATTTTAAACTATAACATTATAATTGGGGATCTTTATTTGCTTTTGATTCCTTAAACATTAACTTTCTTTTATTTACTTTTTATTTATTGATCTTTTTTCCACCTTTTAGTTGCACTTTTTTAGATTCTTGAAGTAATAGTGCTGCTAATGGAATAAAATATGCATGGTCACTTTTTTCCATAAAAATACAGTGCAGGAAGTAAAAGGAAAGGTCGTTCAGCTCTAAGGGCTGCAACTAACGATTTTTAGAATTGATTAATCTGCATATTATTTTATATATTTAATTGATTAATTGTTTGGGCTATAAAATGTTAGGAAATTAAAAATGGTCAATTTTCTAAACAGTTTTCTAAAGCCCACAGTAATGTCTTCAGATTGCTTGTTTTGTTTGACAAACAGTCCAAAACCCCAAGATATTCATTTTACTATCACATAAGACAAAGCAATCTCATAATTAAGAAGCTGGAACTAGGGAATGTTTAGCATTATTGTCTAAAAAATTAAAACAATTACTTGAGAATCAGAATCGTTGCTGATTAATTTTCTGATGATCAAGCAATCAGTCAACTAATCATTTCAGCTCTATATGTGTCATTCCAGAAAGAGGATTTTTTTCCCCCCGTTTTCAGCCTGATGTTTGAAGTAAGTTTCACTGAGCGATATTTGGTTGTTTCTGTGAAATGTAGAATATACAGGAGATGTTTTGTTTCTCTTGAAAAGGCACTCAAAAAACTTGAACTGTAACAATGAAGTTGTATTCATATTTTTGAGCATTAATTACTGAAAATGGGTTAAAAAATGAGTTTACTGAAAATACATTTTTACTTACTATTTACTTAATAAAATTATCACCATTACTTAAATATTTTTAGGAAGTCAGTTACGACAAAAACTTTTTCGGTTTTAAAGTGCATGTACTCTCATGATTCTTGTCCCTCCCTGTTGGTCTGTCTCTTCAATCATGTCATATGAGAACTGAAGACTGGTGGATTTTCTCTCACTTTGTACATCTAACTAAAATTGAAATCCTTATTGGAAAGCTTTGTTGAGATCAAAAGTTTTGACACGTTCTTGTCTATTTGGACATAGACGTGATTTTTGTCAGACACTGCCCCCCTAATTCTCATTCCTGGGGCTGAAAATGTACGATGCTATTAGAGGCATGTTGTCCTTAAGATCAAAAGGGTTCATCCCCTAAGGAATAGGAATGTGCTCTGTTTTGTCCCAATCTGCCTGTGACATCATGAAGTTTACTGTGTGCACAGATATTTTGGCCTCAGGATGGACAGGAGTAGACAAAAGCTCATGACAAAAGAGAGGGGAAAAATCAAAATGGGAATTTTTTTTATTCTTTGGCAGGCCAGATGTAACGATATATACTAAACAGTTAGTTTTTGGTTTGGTTTTATTCCATCATAAAAGAAAAAAATGTCCAACTTCAAATGATAATTAACAATGGTGAATAAGCACACACTTTAATTTTATCATCTGTTATTTGAAACATTGAATCTACCATCATTAGACAGACCCCAGCACTCAGAAAGTCAAAGTAAAGGTAGTAATGACCTTTCCATATGAAATAAATGTCCGTCCACAGACTTGTTAAATTGTGTGGGAGTTATGAATAGCTTTTGCCATGAAGGAGGTGACATTTTATCACTATGGCCAAGGACAATTCCAGGCTCTCCCAACTTACATTATTGTATAGCACTGACTGTTTGTAAGTACCTGTATATCACACCACAAGCGGCAGGGATGGCACCTGGGCCTTGTCAAGAGATTAAAATATTCACATAATTGCTTTGTCTTACTAAACAGTTTAGTGTGAGCGGTGCTGAGGGCAAGTCTTCAGAGCTGAGCCTGTTTAGTATGCACCGCAGCAGTTTTACCTCACTGCAACACAAAGGAAATAATCATCTCTGGCACTGTAAACACATATCTGTTGTAATCCATGTTCACTGGATATTGTAATACCTTTTATTACTGAGCAAACAAAATGCCTCTCATTACTTCACAAACATCACCCAGAGAGTTTACCTTGAAAAGACAGTGCTGGATGATGGGATTGCAGTCTTCTCCACAACAACATTGTATCAGGTTTCCTTGTAACAAAGAGACCTTTTCTCATTATATCTTCTCTCATGAGATCTTTTCCTGTTATTACCCGTACTATCGAGATATTTCCTTCATTGATCTTTTCTTATTATACTCAGATCTGTTGTTGTTATATTGAGTTATTTTCTCATCAGATCTGTTCTGGTTGTATGATGTTTTCTCATCATGATCCCAGAATGCCTAGTTACCGTAATATGGAGAAAAGATTGGAGAATAATGGGAAGGAGATCAACAATAGTGACGGGAATAGCAGAACCCATGGGTGACGTCTTGAGTTACACATTAGAGGGGACAGTGGGTGGGGGTGGGCGTCTTCTGGTACTCTCTCAGAAGTTTGGGAGTTTTAAAACATGAGATAGACATAGATATATTGAGTGCACTCTGACTCAACCTTGTATTTCACAATGCTCTGGAGTAGCCTAAAGTATGGAAGCCTATAGGGGACTATATTAAAATGATAATGTAAACTTGAAAATTAAAATAGTAATTCCACAATAGCATTATAATGTGTTATTTGAGTAGAAATAAAAATGCAATAATCCAATTTGCATTTTCATTTTCACGTTCTCGTATATTAACCTGCTGTACAGTGGACAATATTCAAATGCAATAAGCAATATTACATTTACATGTACGTCACCATGCTCGTTTTGGTGTAAAAATGAAGATGAAAATGCAATCTGTCAGTCCTCTCATCAAGGGAGGTCTTCTTACGTCACTTCCTCATTCAATGACTTGGTTCATTACGATTTGAGTGTGCTTTCTGTAGCTTGAAGTACTTGAAGAAGTACTAACTGTAATAGTAGAAGGAGTTGAAGTACTTTCATTTTAATACAGTCACCAATAGACTTCCATACTAAAGGCTATTCCATTTTTAAGTCAACATACAAATTCATATATACTGTCTTCTATCTTTTATTTAATTAAAGGGTTAGTTCAACTAAATTGTGAAAAAAAATATATTTTCTCAATTATCTAGTGGTATCTAGTCATGTAGATAGTTTTGGTTTAATTTTTCCAGGTTTTGAAATATCTGCCTCTGACATTTCTGGCTGTGAAGTAAAGATACTGACGTGAGACGGACAGGTGCAAATTTGCTAACAGGAGTTATGAAACTATAAATTATATAATATAATATTTATGATAATACTCACTGTTTATTTGACATTACAAAGGTTCAGAATGTCCCGTTTCAAATTCAATTTATTGAAAGGATAGCCCCTTGAGATGTAGCATCTAATTTTTGAGGGGGTCCGTTGACATTAAGGTGGGGGGTGGAGGGGTGCAGTTGTCTTGATTTGGTCTGAGGGGGGGCACAGAGTGTCAGACTTTGAAAGCCCCTGTTCTGAATAGTCCCATAGACCTCACTGTCACAGTCAAACATGTCTACAGTTTTTATAGGGACTATTTCTCTTTGAGAAAGTAGTTCCAATGAAACCCTTTAAAATGAGGCCTGTGGATTCTCCAAAGCAATAGGGACATTGTTTCTGGAAAGTTGCATTTTTCACGGTTTTGAACACCACAAACACAGTTTCGTTTCACCTCCATTGTATTGTTAAGGTGTCCAATATTTAGACATTTTTAGTGGTAGGAACTGACTAGAAAATGTTCTTCTGTTACAGGATAGCTTCTTACAAGTGCAGAAAATAAACTGGCCAACATCATCTACCGCATTTCAACTTTTTTGCATGTAGCAGAAAAATATGAACAAAAACATGAACGTCATTAGGAATTTGTGCCCCCAAAACACATCACCCAATAAAGTTCTCACACATATACAACTATTAGCTTGAGTTCTGTAAAAACAATGCAACACTAATGATTTTTATTTTCTGTACATTCACTCTTACCATCTTAACTCCTCTGGATGTATATGCACAGAATAATATAAAGTAACAGTATAAAGAATTAAGTGTGAAGTACTATGTTTTAAAGTATAATGTGAATAGTCACTACGTAATTTTATGTATGCGTGTATGTGTGTGTTTTAATTGACTTTGAGAACTGGTGGGAACTGTTGGGTCTCTGTAAATATAAAGAGTCGGTCTAGACTTGCTCTATTTGAAAAAGTGCCCTGAGATAACTTTGTTATGATATGGCGCTATATAAATAAAACTGAATTGAACTGAATTGAGAGCTTCAAGTTAAACCAGTTACCTGCTAGTTTCAGACTTTAACCTATTATACATGTTTTAGTTCAGTTTTTTTTTAAAAGGAGAGATTTATGCAATTTAATATCCACAGGTTTTCAACACACAGTAAATATCTGTATATGAATGGATAAAGGAGAGTGTTATATAAGAACCATGTTGAAGTAACATTTTAAGTTCTGTCAAAAAAAAAAAAAATTAGCTTACTTTTGATACTGAAGAAAAAGTATTAACATGATATGAGGTGAAGATCTATACCAATCAACACCCACAGTCCGACGCTGGTATGTTTCCATCCATCCATCCATTATCTACTTATCCTGTTGAAGGCCACAAGGAGCTGGAGCCTATCCCTTGCCCATTCACTGGGCAAGTAGTACATCCTGGACACACTGCCATCACAGGGCTAACACACGTAGACAAACACATTCACACCTATAGGTCATTTTAAGTTTCCACTATACCTGACTTGCATGAATGTGGGAGGTAACACCAAATCCTGCCTATGGCAAAATTATTTCATTATCTTAACTTTGACAATTCTATTCTCACAAACACATGAAAAGATGACATAAATATAAGAGAAGATCTTATGAGGTGGAAAAAACACGACATTATGGAAAAATGCAGCCGATAAAATAACTCGGCAACAAATGGGACAGTCACTGCTAGAATCTAATCATGGACAGCAAATCCCATAAACATAAACATTGTTTTTTGTTTCTTGCTTCAGTTGTTTTTTTTCATAGAGCAATAAAAAAAATTAAAACATCAACCAAAACATCAACTTCCTCTTTTTTACTCGAGCCTCAGTGTAAACGTTGAATTGATGGAGCAGAAAATAAGCTCTGTGGCAAACAATAGTTTATAATACTTACACGTTTTGTTCAGCAAGATAATCTTCACAAAATAACACCACTTTTATGATTTTTGTAGCGTAAATGCAATCACCAGAAGTAAAAAGCTAATGTTAGGCTATAAACCAACTACACCACGGTCACATGACTTCAACGTCACCACCACTAAGCTTCCAACCTGTAATTTGATTTGGCGCACTTACCTCTTCTACAAAAGGGAAAGTTTGAGTTAGAATAGTTTACAAGAGCGCGAGCATAAACACAACATGGCTGCAAAGGTGGATGAGTGAGTAGATGAGTTTCTGTGTTCGGCGTGATGACGTTTAATGTCCTTGACAACCTCTGTACTCTCATTTAGCCACTTGTTAGCAACCGTAAAAACACTTTGTTGTGTTAGAGGCTATTTTTTACATCCAGCCACAGAATTTGTTAGATTGATGGCAAATAAATGAATAAACCCATTACTAGTATGTGTATAACACAATGTAGAAAAAGTAAAAGGTATTCATTGTTAAAGGTATTGCACGCTCACAGGTGAATTCACAATGTGATATCATTAGCGTAATATCTTTTGTGAAGCGGACCATGAGACAGGGCAGATAGAGATTGCAAGTGATGCGCTATTCATGGTGCTATCAGCGGCCGCAATCCATTCTTTATGAATTCACTCGTCAGTTAATATTTAGCACACAAAGTTAATTAAATAATAAAATGGGATCAGAACAGTTTCAAGTAACAAAATTAATCAGCTGAAAAATATTTATTAATGGTGAGAACTGAGGAGAATGCTCACTAGCTAGATGTGTACATAATTTGAGACATGAAAGGTTTTTGTGGTAAAATTAGAGTATTTTTGGGATTATATATATTGGCTTATGTTCCTTCTGTATTTTATTTTGGTAGCAGCCCCTTTGTTCAATTTTAGAGCCTTCCCTACTCAACAAACTTCCAGTTTATTGGGTCTAAAGCTTTAGAGCCTGCCATTCTGCATTCTTGCATACATCTATGCATTGGTTATACAGATCGCTTATGAAATTGCTTTCTTGACAGTTCACAATCAGCAGATGGATTTAATAGCAGTATAGTTGTAGTATAACCTCTTTTTAGTGATGTCACTGTGTTCCCAGATCTCAGCAATTGACTTAGTGAGTAAAATGTTTAATTATTACTGATAGAAATGGACAAAATCATGAAAATGTATTACAATCAAGTTGTAATAAACTGGGGTGGAAAAGGCTTCAAGACTGAAAAAAAGAGCTTCTGCAATGAAAAAGTAATAATGTTGGGGGAATAATGCAGCTTCTTCTGCATACTACACTTTGCAGTAGCTTATATGTTAATGTTCACAAACATTTTGTGTTCTTTATTTTTTTCTTCTTCTAAGGCAGTGTGACCCCTACTCATTAAAGCCCCCCTAACAAGCAGGGGCTAATCCCATGTAAAGCCCTCAGTCTAGCGATGCCCCTGGACACAACAGACACACTTTTATAATTGGCAGCCCTTGATTAATGCATGACTACACTCTGCCTCCAGAGGAGCTCAGTGGATCTATCAAAACTCAGAATGTTCTTCCAGCCATATGCAACTCTTGTTAACCCACTATCACACAGGCTGTCAGAGTGAATGGGAGAGGTTGTTGGTTAAGTGTGTCACTGCATAACGTTGTTGTTTGGAGTCAGTGATGCAGCCCTGAGTGGCAGCAGCTGTACAGAAACATCAGGATTATCTCTGACGGTCCACCAAGAGGACGTCTGGGATTTTGAAAAGGAGTGGGAGGCCACTGACTACAGACACAGAAAAGAACCTAGTTTCACTCATTCACATACATTGGGCATTCTGTCAGAAATCAATCACTTTCTGAACTCACCCCTTTCGATTTGACCACGTTTTCCCCTACATGTTATCTATATATGAGAGTGTTAGAATGAGGTTTGATTAACCAGAATGACCAACCATTCCAGAGACAGGGGCCCTCATATTGGACCCATATTGGACCCCCACCCCACCGAAAGACACTGATATCTTCTTCAAAAATAAACACATTATAATTTTTTTGATTATTGGAAAGCTTAAAAACAAGGTTATCCACAATTTCAATCATTTTGGTCCAAAATAACAAATATGCAAATTAGGTGTTTTTTTAGTCCTTAAACCTTAATTTGCAAAAAACGCGTAAACTCAAATTTTTTCATTTTCTAATATGTTTAACCCTCGACACCCCAGAAGAATTATAGAATGTTGCTGCAGTTCACTAAGAACCCTCACTTAATTGGAGCTATCTAGCAGAGTTTCAGGAGCAGGACCACACCTCAACTGAGCCACTTCCGGCATTCCTATAAATACCCACCTAACCCTCTCCCCCTCTTTCGCTCTCACATACGGCACCTCTCCCCCCCACCCCATTTTCTCTTCCTGTTTCTTCCTCTCCTTCCTCCTTTCCATAGAGTCCTGAGGGGGGTCCATCCTGCCCGGGTGCTACGGCGGATTCCTTACCGAAGCTTCCTGGCAACACAGACTGCAAGCCAAAGAACTACAAGCAAGCTTCAAGCCTCGCACACCAATTATTTTTCATTAATACATTTTTTAAACGTATCTCATTGATGGTGTGGTCCTTGCTACAACATTGAACATTCAGTCTGACAACAAAACAGATCCTTCACTGGATAATGCTGGGCTTTCAAAATAAAAGAGAAATGTCCCACAGTTCAACCCACACAGCAATGTTATGAGCAACAAACAACAGTAATGTGGTAGGAGGTAGTGTCTTTGGCAACTTGTGAGGAAAAATTGCCAAATCCATATGTGGAAAAGTCACTGCGACACGGTCAGTCCTCCCTACCGACTCTTCGGTGCACTGCCCCCCGGAAAACAGCGTCTGTCTCCGGCAGTGAGAGCTGGTTAGGTCCTGCTGTCTAGTGACGGTGATTATGTGATGTGATTTCGAGCCAAAAACTTAAACACACAATGTCTTCGTCACTTTGCACGATGCACAGTGGGTCAGGACCTCTCTCACAACACAATCTTACGGCATCCATGAGATTATAAAGACGGGGATGCTTAGTCGACAGAGCATTTTTAGATTTACCAGTGGAAACCGAAAGGATTTTTTTTGGAAAGGATTTTAAAATGACGGGCACTCCCGGGTGCTACAGTGAAATATATAGCTGGCGCTCTAGGGTCTAGAGGGTTAATATGACACTTTTACATCTCCTGAAGTTTTCATGTTGTTGTGTCAACGATTGAGCAACAGCAGACTTCAGAGTATATGGTGGTTAGGTTAGTCTAACACATGAATCCTTATGATTTTCTGTTTCACCTCAAATATTACTTCAGTTTTCCCATTTGTTTATAATCACGACTGAAAAACAGAACATTTAAATTAAATTACATGATAAGAAAGCTCAAGTCAGCAAAATTGTATCGTGCAAAGCCATGAGAAGATCTTCAGTTTTTATTTTGAAGCCACTGGTCAAGGGCTGTTGATGCTTTGCTCATCTCATTTGGACTTACCTGCTACAAAGAGCTAAATATTTGACATAATTGTCTCAACTCAAGGTCCACTTACTGTCTTTTCTATTGTCCTTTTTTTGGCACATCTCATGGTCTTCATCATCTGATGGAGTTAATCAGTGAGGTCTTGGTTGATAGCTCCCCAAAAAGGCTACTATGTGGAGTTCAGGTTATAATGTCACACTACTATTTTACAGGACATGAATGAACTCCCATGTTCAAACAAAAGCACTTTGTTTTATCTAGAGAAATGTGCTAGTATCAAACAAAGAATGTGCCGGTGGCATAAGAAAAAACAACTTGACAGAATTTCTTAAAACTATAAAAATTAAGCCAGTACAAAACACTATCAGATCAGAAAAACTATTCAAAAACATGATATATACTGCAATATTTGCAATGAAACTGATACAAGCAATAAATGATGGAGATGATGGAGGAGCTTTACCAAGACAGTTTTACAAGCTGAGAGTCTCCTCCAAGAAACATCAGTCAAATTTTAAATCTAAATAAAACATTACTCCCTCTAATTATAAATAGCATTTTTTTCCTTCCCAGCAAAGACTGTAGCTTTAACCAGATCAGCAATATATATATTTTAAATTGATAAAATCAATCATTTAATTATATGTGAGGATTAAAAAGCTAAAATGGATAAAATAACCAGACAGGAATATTTGATTTTGGGTATTTTAGCAAATTAAACACCTGAGGAATCATGGACTCATGAACTGGTTCAGAATCAGAAATACTTTACTGATCCTCGGGGGGAAATCGGTCTCGTTACAGTTGCTCCCATTCTAGAATAGAAATATACATTAGCATAGAGACATTATTATAAATAGAAAATAAGAAAAATAAGTGTAAAATTACATGTATGTGCATTCTACTACAATATAAACAACAATATATACAGAAAGGAAAATAGAAAATAAGAAATGTGTAAAAATACGTCATTATACTATATAACAACAGTGTAAATAATAATAATGCTGAGAAATGGGATCTATCCATGTGTTCTATAAATAGGATCTATAAATGCTATAGTATAAATAAATAAGAAATATTGTACAGTATAAATGCAGTATTAATGCCAGAGTATACCAGAGTATTGCACAGTTGAATTATTGCACACATTATTGTACAGTTGAACAGCTGAAAATATACATTATTAAATTATGGGGTTATAACTGCAGACAGGGGTGAAATAAGACCACGGGCCAGTCTATTCACTTAGAGTGTCTGAGTGAAAAGTTTGATGGCCACAGGCAGGAATGACTTCCTCGGTGGAATGAGTCTTGCACCGAATGCACTCCCGTTCTTCACCAGCACGTCATGGAGTGGGTGGGAGACATTGTCCAAGATGACACGTAACTTGGACAGCATCTGTTCTCATGAACCTCAGTTATTATCTGTATGATCAAAACTGTTTCTGCCACCCACCTTTGAAAACATGGGAGTGATGAGGATTTCCAGTCCATTAAAATTAATCTTTTGGCTGTGATCAACCCAAGCATCAAAAATTGTTGTGTGGTTGTAGGTAGATGCAATATGCTATTTTTTCTTGACAAGATTATTTATCTTGGATTAGAAAAAAATTGATTTATTCACCCAAAAAATGTGTTTGACTGATTAATCTTAACTCAAGTGCACTTACAAGTTTTTTCCAGAGATTCGAAATGCATCTCAAGGTCTTCATCAGCGGAATGGGACTGTGAATCAGACTGTAAGGTGTGGCTGAAAGCTCTGGGAAGAGCTTAGCAAGTGGATTGCCCTTTTTACAGTGTGAATTGGTTTCATTCTAGGTGATGATTTAAGTCCAGTCTGGTTCATTTGATGCTGTGCAACTAATTTTACCTGACACAGTAAGGTGAAAGAGAACAAGCAGGACCAAGTAAACTTTTCAACCACTCAGGACACTGACCAATAACATGGGAAGAAAAAATGTATAAAAGCTGAGAAGATCACACTTCCTGCCAACCAATCACAGTGTTCCATGAATCATTATAGATAATATAAAAGTACTATTTGGCAAAGAACCACTGAGGAACAGTGTTGTTCCTGGGTGCAGGGAGTCAGGGTCCAGAGAAAGTGGAGAGGGTGTACTGATTCCTAGCAGGCTGTCTACATGGGAAGGTGTGTGTGTGTGTGTGTGTGTGTGTGTGTGTGTGAGGTGGGGGTCCTGACGGATGGATGGATGGCAGGGTGACAGTGAACAGATGGAGGCTCTGATGGATTGCAGCGACATTAAATGTGAAAGACGAGCAGGGCCCTTGGTCAGAATGCAGGAGACGCAGCAGCTCTGCACGCCTCGTCATTCTCCCATTTCAACTCTGTCTCTTTATTGGCATGACTGTTTATCAGAGGCGCTGTGCAAAAGCAGAGCACCGAATGTCAACTGTCAAAACAAGTTTGTACATTCACACCACCTCCCTGTGTCCGTGATTCTTCCCTTTGTCTTATTTTCTTTTCTCACTCCAACTTAAAGACACAAATTATGATTACCTTCAAGTTGAGCTTTTTTGTCCATTTTTTGTTCATTTTGTCTGTTTTGTGCTTGATGATACAGAATACAGTGACATGAATTTACATTCATTCAAACTAAACAACACAATTGGTTGTTTCCCATTGCCTTGAAAAATTATGCATATTAGTGTTTTACAAATTGCCATTGCAAAAATTACTCATATGACCCTTTCTTGATCTGCCACCTCTGTGGTTACGTTTAGATTATGTTTAGGCATAAAATCACTATGGTTAAGGTTATTTCCACCTTTACTCTTGACAGACAACAGTCATTATCAACACTAGATTCAACTACAGGTTGCTTGTCAGTTTGACATAAAAATAAGTAGTATTTAGGCATTTGGACACTGATGCTGTCATTTTGGAGACCCACCATGATATGGGTTAAAATTCTATTTAACAATATTGAGTTTTATTTTGTTGTTAAAGCACCTTGAGGCTATTATGAAAAAGCACTATAGAAATTGTGCTTCATTAAAATGAATTTGGAAGGAAATGAGAGCTGGAGGTAGACCGTGACACACATTTATTTGTGTGTGTTGTGTCTCACTGGATTTGTTAATGTATTTCATGTTCATTCTTAGTGTTTCATGTTGTATTAGGTCATGCCTTAGTTTTAGTTTGTTAAGTTAAAGTCACTCACGTCTGGTCTTGTACTTCCTGTTTTATTTCGTACTCACCTTTCCCTCTCATTTCAGACCCTGACTTCCTCCCTTTGTGTGATTTTCCCGCCGTTGTGATTGTCGACCCTGCCCCTGATTGGTCTCACCTGTTTTCCCCTACCTCATGTATAAATAGTCCTTGTCTCCCTTTGTCCTGTGCCAGTTCGTCTTGTTCAGTCTGTCAAATGAGTCGAGTCAAACGTACCAGCAAGTATTCATGTTACCAGGTTTTGTTCAAGTCCGCGTTATTGTTTGATCCTCCAAGTGAGAATTTTTTGTTTGTACTTTATCCTCCTTGTGAGCGTTTTTGTTTTGTTGTTTCTGCCTCAGTAAAGATTTTTGTTATACCCATATATTGTCTGGAGAGTCGTGCAATTGAGTCCACCAGTTTTGTGTCTGAGTTCGTGACAGTGTGTGTGTGTGTGTCCTTGCCATCTGTTGACAGAGATGCTACATTCCATACTGATCACCTGCCTCATAATCACCTCATCAGTCACAGTTTCTCGGCGTCAAATACTGCAAACGTGCATACACACACACACACACACACACACACACATATATATATATATATATACCCACAAACGCTAAAATATTAAGAGAGAAGAGAATAATGAACCTACAGATATGTTAATGCATCACTTCAGTTCCTGGACAGGTATTACATAACACTTAGTCACTGCCAATACCAAGTGTATTGGCAGATTAGCAGGTTGATTAGCGCTGTTGGTTTTGTTACTCAAAGCAGTAATGTGTTACTCATTCCTTGCTCATCAAAGCAGTTATGTGTTACTCATTACTTGTCACTCATTTTTTAAGTGAAAATAATGGATGTAAATGTAAATGTAAATGGTTACTGTACTGGCTATATGGTTACCGGTATACTAGTTTTCCATTTTTCTCCCATATTTGTAATTGCCTCCTCTCATTCTCTACAAACAGGATCAGTCAGCCTCCTCTCGAGCAAATTATCAGGAACCCAGACAGCATTGATGTCCATATTCCTGTCGTGCTTTTGATGGATGAAAAAGTAGTGGTAAATGTTTCCACTCAGAAAGAATTTTCTACCATGCCAGAGAGCAACAAATGGAACTCTTGGTATGAAAATGGTGGGATATACAGTTGCACCTCTTTCATCACAGATAGGTCAATAGGTCAAGGAAATGTTGATGTGACAAAAATCACAAAACCAATCATATTGGTTATGATACTCACCAAAGCTGAGATCTCGGAATGTGGCAGCATCACTAGAAATAGTTCCAACAGGGCAAGAAACAGGAGTAGTCAAGTGATCAAACAGGTTGGAAACAAATCAACAGTTTAGTCAAATTTATCTGGAAGAGAAAACAAAGGCAAACAGTAATGATTTCCTAAACTATACAATATAAACATCCATCACAGTGTACAGATCCACTTCCTTCTTCAACTTTGAGCTACACTACTTCCCATAGTTGTGCACATTTAATGGTTTTCTTGTGCAATGAGGGATTATTAAGGACATTACAGATGCACTCATTGCATGCATTCAAGTTCATTACAAAGGTGTTTAAAAGAACTGATTTCAGAAAATTCTAATGGCCACATCATTAAATTGTACCATTTCACCTAACTGGGCCTTGCACCATTCCTAGATGACATGGCTGCACATGTAAACCCATACAAGACAGTGGTTCTGGAATGGTCTTGGTCTTTTTTTTTTTGTAAGTTCAGTCAAGTTGCATTAGTACTACTAGCACTAGCTAGTATCTGGATGTCTCAACCAATTATCCATTCAGAACAGGGTATGCTTGAGTTCAAATGAAGTGTTGTCCAACTTTGTCTAAAGGCAAACGTGATTAAACCTGTTCTGAATGGCCGCACTAGAAAGCAAGGTGAAAAGCCATCATAGAGAAGGGCGAGACGTTCACATGGGGATAACGTTGCACACTTTCACACACTCTCTCCTGGAAGGCATTCAGAGTGATGCACTCGATTGTTCACACGAAAAGTGACTGAAGTAGAGTAAGAACAAAAAGACAGCTGAAGAGACAAGTTCAAACCCTGCCTACTTTCTTGTCTCCAATGGATGTGACTGTCACATGTGACTTTGGTAAGGTGTGTGTGTGTGTGTGGGTGGGTTGGGGGTAGAGACACTATTCTACGATCCGACAAGTACTTTCTTGGAAGCACTCTGAGGCCTTTTCTTTAAGCTATCAATTTTTGTATTTCTGCGAGTTTGATAACTGGTTTTCATGCTCTCTCAACTGCAACACTTGGTGTTAAGGTGTTACAACTACCTCAAGCAGGTGTAAAACTCAGGCATGTCCAGTCCTGTTGGCCTGCTATAGCTTGAAGACTATTGTGATTATTGTGAAGTACCCTCTGGGGTACCCCTGGTTGGGAATTGCAATGCTAGTCAACCTATTTACAGTCATTGAAAGTCGTTCTTTGATCCACTCAAAACTCTTTACCACTTCAGGATAAGAATCCTGCATTGTTTGAGTGCAACACATTGTGTGCTCCATAATTGGTCACTGTATCCCATAGTTGTATGATAACTATACTGTGGACTGGGTCACTAGTTTTGTCCCATGTCCCCTGACATCTCCCATGTTTATGTACCAGGTGCTGTCTCCCACATAGCAAGTATTTTGATCAAGTGACTTGGGATTTGGTTCTTTCACCTGTAGGGACTATATGGCTCTATGGATACCAGAACATGTAACAATAATTCATAAACCTCAAAGAGGCACCAAATCATATATTGTAACACATGATTTGGTACAATAAAGGAATTTAACTTCTATTAAATTCACCTCGGGGCACCACCCTTAAAGAAGGGAAAATGATAGCCAATTAAGATAAGATAAGATAAGCCTTTATTGTCCCACAGCGGGGAAATTTTTAGCGTTACAGCAGCCAGCAAAAGTGTCATATATAGAAATACAATAAAAATAAATAGAAAAATAGTCCTGTACACAGTATAGACAGAAATAAATAATAGAGCGACTGAGTGCAGTTGTAAGTATGAACAAATAGATAAGATAAAAATATTGCACATATATAATATACATGTACTTAAAAATATTTCACAGCAACATATGAAGTTGATAACATCATGAATAAAATATATGTATGAAGATAATGCACAGCAGCAGATGAAGTATAGTAGCGAATAGTCTGCACACTGACAGTCAAGTGTAGATTACCGGGAGGTGTACTGATTATAGAGTCTGACAGCAGCAGACAGGAAGGACCTACAGTACCTCTCCTTCAGACACCGCGGGTGGAGCAGCCGGTCGCTGAAGGAGCTGCCCAGTTCTGATAGAGTGACATTTAGTTTACGCCTGCCGAAGTTCACCACCAGCTCTTTGGTTTTACTCGCGTTGATCTGGAGGCGGTTCTGCTGACACCAACCCACAAAGCCCTGGGTCAGTTCTCTGTACTCCCTATCATCCCCGTTGGTGATGAGGCCGACGATGGCAGAGTCGTCAGAGAACTTCTGCAGGTGACAGTTCGAAGTGTTATGGGTGAAGTCCGCTGTGTAGAAGGTGAACAGGAAAGGCGCCAGAACGGTTCCCTGTGGAGCCCCTGTGCTGCAGAGAAGTGTGTCAGACACACAGTCCTGTAACCTCACATACTGTGGTCAGTTTGTGAGATAGTCCAGGATCCATGCTGCCAGGTGATGGTCCACCCCAGCGTGCTCCAACTTGTCCCCCAGAATCCTGGGCTGGATGGTGTTAAAAGCACTGGAGAAATCAAAAAACATGATCCTCACAGTGTTTCCAGCCTTTTCTAGGTGAGAGAGGGATGTTTGAAGTAGGTAAATGACAGCATCATCCACCCCAATGCCGGGTTGGTAGGCATGGGGGCTAAATGGGGGGTGTTTGCGGATGTGAAATGGGGAGATGGGCCCAGCCCAGGCTGTGGTGTGGGTGTATTAAGTGGCTGTAAGCTGAGGGCTGTGGGGAGTGATGAGTGGTGAGATGAGGGAGTCGGGGGGCTGCAGGCAGGGAGGGTAGATGGTAATGATGGTTGCAGAGGAGACGGGGCAGGGGGAGGGGTAGATGCCTGATCGAATCTGTTGAAGAATACGTTCAGGTCATCTGCCCACTTCTGATCCCCCGCAGGCCGGGGCTTGGAGTCCATATGGCCGGAGATGGTTTTAAGGCCCTTCCAAACTCCTCTGGTGTTATTTTTCTGCAGTTGACTCTCCAACTTCCTCCTGTAGCTGTTTTTCCCCTCCCTGATCCTCCTCCTTAGCTCTCGCTGAACTCTCTTCAACTCATCCTTGTTACCCGATACAAAAACTTTCTTTTTTTCCTTGAGGAGAGCCTTTCAGGAGTAATCCAGGTTTTATTGTTGGCGAAACAACGTACAGTCCTAGTGGGGATGGTGTTTTCCACACAGAATTTTATGTAGTCTGTCAGACAGTCTGTAAGGTTGTCAATATCCTCCCCATGAGCGTCACTAAAAATGTCCCATACAGTAGTGTCAAAACAGTCCTTCAAAGCATCCTCTGCTCCGTTAGACCACTTCTTCACTGTGCGTGGGACAGCAGGCAGCCTGCGCACAAGAGGTCTGTAGACAGGCCTGAGATGCACAAGGTTGTGATCAGATCTGCCCAGGGGGGGGGGACTCAATGAGATGTATGCATCCTTGATGTTGGCATAACATAAGTCCAGTATTCTGTTGTCTCTGGTATAGCATGTAACATACTGAGTGAATGTGGGTAGAGGGAGAGGAAGACGGAGGGGCATGATTAAAATCACCAGAGATGACGAGGAGGGCATCTGGGTGTTGTGTCTGCAGGATATCACAGGCTGCCTCAGCGTCAGCAGAGGGGGGGATGTAAGCTACCATCACGATGGCATGCGAGAATTCCCTCGGTAGATAGTTTGGCCTCATGCTAACAGCTAGCAGTTCAATGTTCTTGTCGCAGGTTTGCTCTTTAACAGTGATGTGCCCAGGGTTACACCATCTGTCATTAACAAGCACTGCCAGCCCTCCTCCCTTCCTCTTACCGCTCTCCATCGTCCTGTCTGCCCGAAAAAGTTGGAAGCCATTTACCGAAACGTTCGTATCCGGAGTTAGCGCAGTTAGCCAAGTCTCCGTGAATAGCATGATGCTACACTCCTGGTATTCCCTCTGATGCCGGGTCAGCGCCGCCAGCTCGTCCATCTTATTGGTGATAGATCTTACATTCCCCATGATAATCGATGGGAGGACGGGTGTATAACTTCTTCACCTGGCGCGGCGCTGAGCCCCCGCACGGCTTCCCCGTCTCCTCCTCCTCAGCTCTCGGGGCACATCAGGTCTCTCCCCGGGTGTTAGCACCGCTGTGTTACGGAGAGCTAACAGCTGATCCCTGGTGTAAACAATGGAATCATCATGGCTGCCGGCGGTAACTACGGACGCTGTCTCTAAGGGCATCAGCAGTCTTGTCTCCATAAACGATAAACAAAATGTCCAAAAAAACTCCAAAGACGCCAAAGACGCCAAAAAATAGCAATATAACAAGTACTAAAAATACATAGCAAATACATACAGATATATAGCAAAAAAGAACGAGTATACTTCACTAGCAAACTAGTAAACTCAAAAAAACTCAAACCGCGAACGGGAGCTGCTGCAACAGGCTGCCACTCACAGCGGCGCCGGAACAAAAAAAAAAGAAAGAAAAATTAATTAATTATTATTAATAAATAAATCAATCAATCAAGCTCATGAATCAAATATACTTAACTATTAATTTGGAACTCTGATTAATAATTAAATGAATAATTACAACCCAAATAACCATATCAATACTTTAGTAAATGTTGAAGGGTTTTGGAGTTCTCAATAGTAGAGGCTGGCAAAATTCACTCTTGTACAACATTAAATAGACCAGAATGTATATTCACAAGCATTTATTTATCAAATATCAAAGGTAAAACACACAACAGGAAATCTAACTAAACATGTACTTAACTAAAAACAAACAAAAAGGAGTGTGTGTGTGTGTGTGCGTGTGCGTGTGCGCGCATGTCGGTGCATGCCATTAAGAATGTGTGTGTGTTTCTTTGTTCTGCCTGTGTGTTCCACGCATGCACGAGCAAGAACACACGTGTTAGGCCAGAAACAAAAGAGCGTGTAAAGCGAGAGCTTTAAATTTCCTCTCCGTGTGTTTGGAAGCCAATTCCAAATATGTGTATGTGATCAGTGTAGGATAATGGTGCCAGGCCAAAGAGGACAGTTAGTATGCATGCGAGACATAGTAGTTACGGATGTAACAAGTTCTATGAGTGCGTGTAAAGCATAACTAACATGAACTTAGCAGTGGCTATCCGATATAACGATGAAACAGATCACAACAATACAGCTCAGTAAATAAACAAAATGATCACATGTAAAGTTACAGTACATTGATAAAGTTTAACAGTCCTGTGCTTAGCTGTGTACCGTTGCTATGCTAGCTGTATGCCCAGTTAGTTACCAGTTCGTAAAGCTTGGTGTGCTGCTGTTAGCTGGCGATTCCATCGGTTGTGGATTTGAGCCAGACAGGGAAAAGCTGCAGCTCCAATGTTGAATTCAGTCCTTGCTGTGCAGTGTCCTGATGGTGCAGGTCGGAGGAAACCGGTCGCTCCTTTGTTCTCCTTGCAGAGTTAGCAGCTTGGCGCTAACTTGCTTTGTTGCTCCTGTTGCTCTTAAAGTTAACTTAGCAGGCAGACTTTGTGTCGTAGCCGCTAAATAAACTTGTTTACTCTAGGTTAGCGGTGTGATAACCAAGGACCTTACCCTGCCTTTCGAAGAAGAGAGTTTGGTAAGTCTTCTCCATGCAGACCACAGTGGAGAGGACCTCTGTCGAGGTCAGAGAGGAGAAGATGTAAGAGGGAGAACAAGGGACCTGGAATTTTCTTGACCTGGTCAGGGGCGTAATCCAGGAGATATCAGGTTACAGTTACAGGAAGTGATTGGAGGAGAGGGACGACTGTAAGTGTAATGTCTTACACTTCAAAATAAAAGTTCAATTTACGTCACACAATGAACGAATTGATCTGTGGAGTTCCTGTGGTCCCTACACACCTTTTACCCTGCTATTATCAAAAAGTCCAGAAACTGTCTTGGCTATGTTCAAGCCATCCCTCAGGAAACCTATGATCCTGCTTCTATATGTAGCATCACATTTACAAATGGAACGGATGCTCCACTTGCTGCAGGGGCAGTTTTTCTTCCTCTCTGGTCACTGAATGTAGTTGCCTGTAATCTGTCATTGTGGCTGTATCTGTCCTTGTAATCTACATACAGCACAGTGATACACGCCGAGGTATGCCTGGCACCTACCCAATCATGGTGGCTGACTTTTAAGCATATGCACATCTAATTTTCTCCAGAAACTATGTAGACAAAATGAAATTTCCATAAAATTTGTAAGGGAACATTTCCTCCCACCACATTGATGTATTGAACCGCTTATTGAGTTTGAAACACTTTTTAGGGCAGCTGAAAAGAAAGAATGCATGCTGACCATGAAAACACAGATGACATTACCACTATTCAGTGAGAAAAGGAGAAGCAAAGTGTAATGAGAGAAAAGAGATATTTCAAGTATTGCTGTATCCTCTGTGAAATCGAGCCATTTTCTCTTTTAATACCCCTTCTGTTTTCCCATCAAGATGACAGCATTGTCATAACCTCAGCACATTCAATTTATGTCAGATAACTTTTTGAACAGTGGTGGAGAAACACATTAACACGAAACATCTAATTGAATCTGCTCAAATCTAATTAAGCCGGTTTGCTTGGCAGTGTGGATAGAAGTCAATATTTGCTCGGCGGCTTGGCAAAGATATCTCTATTTCCTTTCCCTCGCCTCGTGACACAGCTGATGAAGTAATGGAAAGGTGAAAGAGCTGCCGTCAATGGGAGATGTGATGAGTGATGCTCTATCCTCTTAATCACGGTATTGGAGAGGATAGTGGAATCTTAACTGTTTTCTCAATTTTGCCCTGAGCGCTGCCGCCTACTCTCAACCTAAGCAACTCCTGACGCCTCTCCTCAGCCTAATGAGAGAAGGGAGGATGAAGAGAAGAAATATAAGAGATGGATGGAGTGGTGAGGTTGGGTTGAGGCAGACAGAGACAGTGTCTGCAGCTTGACAAATAATAGACGGCCATTGCAGCCTCTTTAAAAGGACTCCTACATGCTTGGCTTGTGAGATCAGCTTTTCTTTACTGAAGCTAGACCTCTCATTAGACCAGACTGGCGGCTGACAAACACAAGCCAACATACTGCTGGGAATTGTGCTGCATTCTAATGGATTGCGTAAATACCATGGCAATTAAAGGTGCAAAACATAATGTATATTCAGAGTAACGACTCAGTGGCCAGATGCTAAAATGTCTGGCTTTCTAAACTTTGTTTTTGAGACAAAAAATGCCATCTAATTGGAATCTTAACACGCACTACTTATTAGATGTCACAAGGCAAATACACTTAAAGGGGTTTTCAGGCTAACCCCCAGACAACCTGAATGAACGGATCTGGGTGTCAAACCAACTTTTGACTCAGTTCATGTTCAGGTCCACCTTTACTCACCACATACACATCTCAGTATAAGCCAGTGGTGAACTGTGGCAATAGGACAGGGACCTTCATCCACCCTCCACCACACGCAAAAAAGACGGCTCAGGGGACACCCTGGTGACCTAGGGGTTAAAAGTGCCTACCGTGAACCCCAATGTCCCCGGTTTATGTCCAGTCAGAGACCTTTGTTGCATGTCACTCCCAGTCTCTCTCCCCACATTTAGTATCTTCTCTCGACTGTCATCTAACTAATAAAGGCATAAAATGCCTCAATAAAAGATATCTCGGAATGTTTTGGCTATACAAACGAATCCACCCAAAATATAGTACACTGTATTGTAATATAGTACACTGTATTGGGAGCATAAACAAGCAACCTGATGCGTAAAATACTATGACGGATGAGTTGTTTTGTTTCCACAACCATGCTTCATGCGCTAAGACCATTTTGTGGACAAAACCAAATATGACATTACGCTGTCATCCAATCTTTGATTATAGGAAGCAGCACCTTACCAACACACATCACATTTACAGCCATTTTACAGAGTGTGATCAAAACACACACAACCTCAGTTTACAATCTGACTAAAGCTGGTGTTCATGAAAGTTTTCAGATGAATTATAGCTTGTAGGATAGCTGAATTCTGATGCTGTTGTAATGACTTTATCAATTTTCCAAAGTCAGAACTAGTGCTGAAATGTTTGAGTGTTACGTTTCTTTGACCGTTGCTTATACCGACCACCTAAATATAACAAGCACTTTATCAATGACTTTTCTGATTTCTTGGCTGGAATTATGCCAAAATATGACAGGGTTTTAATCGTCGGAGATTTTAATATCCATGTCTGCTGTCCCATTAAGCCGCTGGTTAAAGACTTTTTAAATCTTATTGACTCTTTTAATCTTGTTCAGTCTGTGACTGGTCAAACACAAGAGCATGGGCACACACTAGATCTTGTTTTATCATGTGGTTTACCCATTTTTAACATTGAAGTATGTGATGCAGTTTTCTCCGACCACATGCCTGTCTTATTTGAGATCTCTCTTCCCTGTCATATCGCTAAACCTTGTGCTCCTGCTCGTTGTCGTCGTATAATTAACCCTTCCACTGCTGTACATTTCTCCGCTGCTTTTAATAATGTTGGGACTCACTCACGATCTCCCCTTTGTTTTAACACTGAGGAGTTGACCTCACTATTTTATTCCACCTGCCAAAACATCCTGGATATTGTTGGATATTGGATATTGCTTCATTTAAAATCATGCCTTACAAAGCTAAATCTGAGCCATGGTTGAATGACACTACTCGTGCTGTCAGACGAGAATGCAGGAGAGCTGAACGAAGGTGGAAAAAGGAGTTGCAGGTGTCTCTTGACATTTTAAAGGACAGCTGGTGCAGAAATGCCATCTAGAGAAACTATATCTAAAGATATAGTTTCTCTAGATGGCATTTCCCTGGCCTCCAGCGAAACCGTAAGGAATCTTGGAGTTATCTTTGATCAGGATATGTCCTTTAACTCCCAAATAAAACAAACTTCAAGAACTGCCTTTTTTTCATTTACGTAACATTGCAAAAATCAGGCACATCCTATCTCAAAAAGATGCAGAAAAACTAGTCCATGCATTTGTTACGTCTAGGCTGAACTATTGCAACTCTCTATTATCAGGCTGCCCCAATAAATCCCTTAAGACTCTCCAGCTGATTCAGAATGCTGCGGCACGTTTACTGACAAGAACCAGAAAAAGAGAACATATTTCTCCAATATTAGCTTCTCTACACTGGCTCCCTGTAAAATCCAGAATAGAATTTAAAATCCTTCTCCTCACCTTCAAAGCCCTAAATGGTCAGGCACCATCATATCTTAAAGAGCTCATAGTACCCTATTACCCCACTAGAGCACTGCGCTCCCAGAATGCAGGGTTCCTTGTGGTTCCTAGAGTCTCTAAAGTAGAATGGGAGCCAGAGCCTTCAGCTATCAAGCTCCTCTCCTGTGGAACCAGATCCCAGTTTGTGTACGGGAGGCGGACAACCTCCTCACATTTAAGAGTAGGCTTAAGACTTTCCTCTTTGATAAAGCTTATAGTAGGGCTGACTCAGGTGACCCCTGAGCCACCCCTTAGTTATGCTGCTATAGGCCTAGACTGCCGGGGACTTCCTATGATGCACTGAGCCTTCTCCTCCCTCTTCCTCTCCATCTGCAATGCCTCATCCCATCAATGCTTGTTATTAATTCAACTTCTTCCCCGTGAAGTTGTGTGCTTTCTCCCTCTCTCTCTCCCTCCACTTCTGTTGCTTTCTGCAGGTGCTTCTCTGCCCCTGAGCCGTGGAGGTCCGTCTGTGGGCCGCTGCCGCCTGCCGCCCCCACAGGCTCCTGCTCCTCGTCCGCTGATGCTATTGCTGTTGTTGCTGTTATTAGTATTGCTATTATAATGTTGCTCTTAGTGTTGTTTCTGTTGGTGTTAACATCAATGCCATTACCATATCTATGCTGTATTGAGCTGCTGTATGTTCTCTTTCCTCCTGCTCTCTCTCTCCCGCTCCCCCCTTCCCCCTTCAACCCAACCGGTCGAGGCAGATGACCGCCCACCTTGAGCCTGGTTCTGCTCGAGGTTTCTACCTGTTAAAAGGGAGTTTTTCCTTGCCACTGTCGCATAGTGCTTGCTCATGGTGGGAACTGTTGGGTCTCTGTAAATATAAAGAGTCGGTCTAGACCTGCTCTATTCGAAAAAGTGCCCTGAGATAACTTTGTTATGATATGGCGCTATATAAATAAAACTGAATTGAATTGAATATCAGAAAAGTGTCAAAACTGAAAAAACAAAATATTTTTCTGATATTATTTTAAATAACTGTCACAAACCTTATGTTCTCTTTAGCACCATTAATGCCGTTCTCAATACCCCCCAATCTGCTTGTCTCGATGTTTCCTTTGAAACCTGTGAAAAATTTCTCCACTTTTTTGCTAACAAGATTGTGAACATTAGAGAACATATCGCACCTCCTTCTAATGACCCGTCCGTCACCGTCACTTGCTCGGCTGTCTTTAACCAGTTTGAGCCTGTGTCTGTGTCTCTTCTAAAAGACATTATTGGTCATATGAAACCTTCAGCTTGCCCCACAGATGTTGTCCCCTCTCGACTTTTTAAAGACATTTTTGAAACTGTTGGACCAAGCATCCAAACAATTGTGAACAGCAGTCTTGCCTCAGGTGTTGTTCCAGCTACTTTTAAACATGCAGTAGTGCAACCACTGATCAAGAAATCCAATCTGGACACCTCAGTCTTCTCCAATTACAGACCAATCTCCAAACTCCCGTTTCTTTCAAAAGTTTTGGAAAAAGTTGTACTTATACAATTGCAATCTTTTTTAGACATACATGGCATTCTTGAGGTGTTCCAGTCTGGTTTTAAAGCCCTTCATAGCACTGAATCTGCACTTTAAAAAGTTTTTAATGATCTTTTATTAGCTACTGACTCTGGGGATTCTGCCATTCTTATGCTTTTAGACCTCACAGCTGCATTCGACACAGTAGACCATAGTATCCTCATCTCTCGCCTTGAGCATTGTGTCGGCATTAAAGGTATTGCTCTGGAGTGGTTCAGGTCTTACTTGTCTGACAGACGTTTTTCTGTCAGCCTTGGTGACTCTGTCTCCTCCTCAAAACCTCTTCCTTGTGGAGTCCCTCAGGGTTCTATTCTTGGGCTGATCCTATTTTCTCTTTACATGCTCCCCTTAGGGTCCGTTCTCAGAAAATATGGCATCTCGTTCCACTGTTATGCAGATGACCCTCAAATTTACCTGCCATTGAAACGGAATGATTCAAATTCATTAAAATCATTGTTGGACTGTCTCAAGGACATCAAAGCCTGGATGGCCATGAACTTTTTAAACTTCAATGAGACTAAAACTGAAGTCTTGATACTTGGACCCAGTGGTGCCTGTGACGCCCCTCATATGGACCTGTGTTCTCTGGAACCATACGTTAAACCCACTGTAGAAAATGTGGGTGTGCTAATGGACAGTGATTTTAAATTGGACAAACAGATCAACTCTGTGATCAAATCTAGCTTTTTCCAACTGAGGCTTTTATCTAAGGTCAAGCCCTTTTTATCGTTTAATGATTTTGAGAGGGTTATACATGCTTTTATCTCGTCCCGACTTAACTACTGTAATGCGCTTTATGTTGGTGTTAGCCAGGCCTCCCTATCATGCTTGTAGTTGGTCCGGAATGCTACAGCTCGTCTTTTAACAGGAACACGCAAATGAGAGCACATTTCCCCCGTACTGGCCTCCCTTCACTGGCTCCCTGTACGTTTTAGGATTGATTTTAAGATTTTATTGTTTGCCTATACATCATTAAATGGGCTAGCTCCAACCTATCTCTCTGACCTTCTACACCCACATGTCCCATCAAGGTCACTCAGGTCCGCTGACCAACTCCTTCTGGTTGTGCCAAGATCAAGGTTGAAGCACAGGGATGATCGGGCTTTTACAATTGTAGCCCCCAAACTTTGGAACGAGTTGCCTCTGCATGTCAGGCTGGCCCCTACATTGCCTGTTTTTTAAATCTCGTCTTAAAACACATTTTTATTCCTTGGCTTTTAATTTAGTATGAGAGTTGCTCTTTTAATTTTTTTTATTTTATTTTATTATCTTCTGTACTTGTGTTTTTATTGTGTTTTATGGGTTTTTGCTACTTTGATTGTACAGCACTTTGGTCAACTGCTGTTGTTTTTAAATGTGCTTTATAAATAAACTCGACTTGACTTTGATATAGCTGGGTCCGGACCTCTATATATATATATTTTGAGTATTTTGAGTTTCACTATACAGGTTTGTAGTACTGAACAGTCTCAGAACCAAATGCATACGGTAAGCCTCAAGTGGAAAACATCAGCATCAGTCTGTCACCACCCGGACTGTTTGTAACACTATTTAAGGTAGCATGCTTCAATTTGTATGACTGGCAGTTAGTTTGGTAATATATAAAAGATGAGTAGGCAGGAGAGGCTGAGAGCTTTTGTTATATTGGACTTTAGAGTGCAAGTGTATGGCTATTTCCTGGAGGCAGTACGTACGGTGTAGCCGAGTACGAATCAAACTCGCAAAAGTATCAGTTGCAAAATATTGTTTGTTCATTTTTTGCCAACACTAGTCAGAACAGCCATCTCTGACCAAAAACCTGCTACTACCCATGGTCAATAATGGGCACTCCCAGCAACAGAGACGTTGCTTTTGCTGCAATCATGTCATCCACTGGTATCTTAACAGAGCTTGAAAGCGGCTTTCTCACGCCAAAAGCAATATTAAAATTGAGAGCATGAATTAAGTAATCTGTATGCACAAATTATTAAATGGAGAGCAAAATGTATATGTTTTTTTCTCAATGAGACCTCCCGGGCTCCGTACCTTATACATTACATTACATTTATTTAGCTGATGCTTTTATCCAGAGCGACTTACAGTAAGTGCATTTCAACCATGTGGATACAACCACAAATTGCAACAATCATTAACATCAACTACATCAATTATGCTGAATTGCTTAAAGTGCAAGCCATGTACAAATTATATATGAAACGAATTAGAAATTGGAACAATTTCAGATATTGACATATATATCTAGCCCATATAAATATGTATGTTTAATACATTTTTGACATATGTTACGCATATAATTATTTTTACATATAACATATATGTATTTGTATAAATTTGTAAAACAAATTACACATTATGTACGTGACATATACAATATACGTGACAATACTAATATATGTGGGTTTTATAGTCTTAACATCGATTATATATATAAAACAAATTTAAATATATAGATGACATATGCTTTTGCTATATACAGTATGTGTGATGTGTGACAAACCTCAGACAGCAATAGCACCCGTGCCATGGTTGTGGGGCTGTTTGTGTGGCTGGCTGACCACCACACATTTTTTGGCACATACACTCCAGACCCTGGGTGAATTTTGAACTACTGGTGGGGAGCAAACATACAATGAAACTTACAAACAAAATCTTGAAAGAAAATCAATAGATGAACAAAGGACAGAAAAGGCTGAGCAGAGTTTCAGGGGTAAGCACTGCAACACACAGGGGCTCATGTGTGATCGTTAAAATTTACAAGATCCAGCATCACTTCACATCATTCCTCCATGGTGAAAATACATGGACTGAACATAGGGCTGTACCAGTTACAGAACAGTGATACTCAGTTAACCATAAATAACCGCGGTTAGCGGTTAAAAGGGGGAAGGGATGTCAATTGTCCATGCCCACAGTAACAGCAGTTTCCAGTGGAAATGCTTGTTTGACAAGAAATATATATGTTTATATATGTTGTTTTTATGTTTACTCTCTATGAGTGTTGGGAGTGTTTCACACATCTCCATCTTCACCCATTGTTCACACACGGTTAATACGGTTATAGGACTTTGCAGGCCTTGCTCTAGTGGTCTGGCAAACAAAAAAAAAAATAGAGCAACATGTTAAAGGGCCAGCTACTTAGAATTGCTGCTCCCTGCCAAAGGCTCTTTGGCTGCCATCCACTGGAGTAAGAAAAAAACAGAGAGGATGGTCTTTTTCATATTTTGTAGGTCTCTAGACACACTGGGGACACTTTTATATTGAAAACCCATGAAAAAGTGAATTTTGCATAATATGTGATCTTTAAGTATAACTCAAGAGTTTCATACAGTCACCTACCTGGCAGGGTGACCCATGCATTACTCGGATATTATTCAGCTCTATAATAAACAGCCTATTCAAGTTACATCATCTGTACAATGTTGAGGTTGCATCTCTGAGGCATTTCCTTTGACAATAAGGTGACTGAACTCTCATTCATAAAAACTATTTTTTGTTCTAAACCTCACCTTATCTGTTATCCTCAAATTTTCTAACATCTTTTATCCTTGGGGTCAATTTAAGATAAGATAAGATAAGATAAGCCTTTATTGTCCCACAGCGGGGAAATTTTTACCATTTTTACCATTTTTACAATTTGACCCCAGCAATTTAAACCTCCAGAAAATAATTGTAATATAATATCAAAGTTTTGGTGTCAGGAACTTTATGTCACTTTGGTGACTATTTAAATACCCCTTTCAATAAAACATAACCCCCCTCCCACCCCCACCCCCCACCACATGCAGAATACCTTTGGAAACCTTGGAAAGAAAGTGGAATGTAGAATTCTGCCAGTGCTTCCCAGTCCACTCATGCATAGGGCTGTCATAATCATGAAATTGTAGTTGACGATTAATTGTCAAACAAATAACTGATTAAAGATTGAATTGTCTTTTTCTGTCCATTTTATGCCACTATTATAGTATAAGCCTAATATCGTATTTTCTCATATAAAAGCCGGGTGGTTACTATGAAAAAATTAAGGCCCCAAATACAAGCGAGGGAAAAAAACAACGGTGGATTTAACTCCCAGTGCCTGTTATATAAAATAAATAATATAATCATGCTATTTTCATAGTTGTTCTTTATTACTCATCTAAAGTGTTTCTAATATAAGCCTGCTTCAAATAAACTCATACTCTGCTGCACATAGATTTCTAAAACTGTTGTATAGGCCTACCTGTAAATGATCGCCAGCATAACTTTCCCCAGACCTGTCAAACACACTACTGTACCCATAGAGGGGACTATCAACTATATATCAAGAGACCCATTATTGGCACCTCTTTGTCATCATCTTGCTTCGGAAAGCAAAAAAAATATGGTCTCATCTGAGCTGAAACTAAAGAACCTGCCCAACAGCAGTAAGGTCTAGACAGCCAAACTCTTTTTGTCCACGTTATTTTCCTGACATTGGAACCTTGTGCTCAGGTAGACAATTTTTGCCTCAACCCAGCTGATGGCAATGCACCTAATTGGCATTGTATTTGTTGCGACATTTCTAACATTGGCTGCGATAGTGCAAAATAATTGCGATCATGTAATAATTGCAACAGGCCTACTCATACATAGATTAAAATATTAGCAAGCATGACAGCAGTTCGCAGTCACTTCATTAAGCATGAAGTATGACAACCAATTTGTCATGCAGGGAAATGCTGCCCCCAAATGACAAGTTTTTCCCATAAAATTGGTTGTAATGTTGATATATTATAACTTTTATAATTCTATAAAATAATGTTATAGTTGAAGTGGCAGTTAAGGATTTTCTGTAAGTACTTGACAGGTGACAGTTTATGTATAAAGGGCTGAGTTGAGTACAGAGTAGAAAAAAAAAGTTTAAGCACTGAAATGATTTTAAGTGAAAGTGCTGGGTGCAATGTTTTCACACAGCATTGGTAATAATGCATTGAATTATACAACATTTTACAGGGGAAGAGAATGCAGACAGAGGATCAAGTTACTAAACCAGAAATCTCCAATTGTTTAGAAAGCATTTCTATCAGTTCTGCAGTTCTGTCAAACAGCTTCAGAGTAGAATCGCCATTAACCAGTGAGGGTAAAGAGTTAGAGGAACATCAACTAGCTGTGTGAAAAATGTAGAGTTGTCCTTTGCAGTCATATGGAGTACCCATACAGTATGTGAAACCTTAACATTTTTCTCCATCTATTCTTCTCATGTTCATACTCATCACCACCACTCAGGAGGTTTTTTCACCCAACTGTCCATATGGACTTTTACAAAACGGCAAAAAAACTGATTTCAAACTGAGACACAAAAATAATATTGTGTATATCAGATAGTGAGTAATACTGACATTAGATCTCCACAGTGGTCATATTTGGTGTTTAGCACACATGAACTTGTGTCATGCTACTTGCACTGCCAAATGAAAGTTGAAATCTTTTTGAAAACTATCATGGTTAGCCAGTAATGCTGTCTCACCCTGTAGCTTTATCAGACAATTTCTAAGTGTCTCAATGGTTTATACCACACATTTTTATCCATCGCTTTGCCTCCATCTGTGTATTGACATAAATACACTAAGATTGATACAAATAAAGCTTTTCTGCCATTTAAGATTTTAGGCAATCTTTTGAAAACATTTTTTTTACTTATATTTTCAATATTTTAGGAAAGATGAGATGAGATGAGAATAATCATTATTATTCTTGTGTGTGTTAAGTACAGAGCTTAAGTCAGGATGTGAATAGCCTAGCTTAGCATAAAGACTCGAAGCAGGGGGAAACAGCTAGCAAGGCTAAGCCCAAAGCTGAAAAATACACCTAAAAGCTCACCAATTAACATGCTGTGTCTTGTTTGCTTAATCTGAAACAAACTGAAATGTGGAAAAAAAGCAGTTTGTGGTTTTAGCAGGGAGTGTGAATGTTTGTCTGTCTCTATGTGTCAGCCCTGTGATTGACTGGCGACCAGTCCTGGGTGTACCCCACCTCTCGCCCAGTGTCAGCTGGGATTGGCTCCAGCCCCCCGCGACCCTCTGAGGATAAAGCGGTATAGAAAATGGATGGATGGATGGTTTTAGCAGGGTTTTTTTCAATAGCACGGTTGCCAGACATGGTTGCTGAGTACAGGTTTTGGTGTTGGTCTCTGTACAGGCACAATGGTTACCTGGCACCCTCACAGTTAGGCCGTGTAGGTTTGTGTACATATTAATCAAACGAGATACAACACTAGTTTTCGAGGTGTTGGTAGACACTTTTGAATGAAGCCATGCTAGCTGTTTCCCCCCTGCTTCCAGTCTTTATGCTAAGCTAGACTAACCATGTCCTCACTCCAGCTCTAAACTTACACACAGACAGGAGACTGATATCAATCTCAACATCTCGCTCTCAGGAGTGAATAATTGCCCAAACATTTAGTCCTTTAATGCTCATGTTGATAAAAAATATATTACTAAAATGTTAACACCCACCAACAGTCATGAAACATGATGAAATCTATAGCATGTTGAAAACAACAGACACAGCCATAATGTAGACAACATGGATGTTACTGTATACAGAATCTGTTCCATCATGGACAGATATTACACATTTCAGAGAGTTGGTTCAACATTTTAAGGCTACAATTTAAATCAGTGTGTTTAACTAGTAAATATTCTTAATAGAGTTAGATCACCTAATTATAAACGTCACAGTGGATCCTCTCTCAACAAGATGGCATTTCACTGCTGCTTTCCACCTAATGTGGCATTTACTGTATGTTGTTTAATTAATTTGTCTTCTTTTCTCTTTCCTTTTTATTTATTATATTTTGGTATATATGGAGGCATGTAATGGTGGGTGGCAGCAATATGCTGATGATGCATCTAAACTAGAATAAAATGCAAAGAAGCAGCAGCATAAGACCCACAAAGTCACTGATAATTAGGCCTTTTTTTAAATGACAGATGTTTTAATTAAGGTTTTCTTTAGACACAGTTCAAACATGTGCAAACAGGTGGATGAACTGAAACACTTCTTCTACTTCTTTTCTCACTTCTGCTTTAATCCGTTTTATTAGATCTTCACCTCATTTTCAGAGCTCTAGAAATGTATTCAGTTGTCAGTACAGAACTTAAGTGAGATGAAACAGAAATAGAATGAGTAGTTGATTAAGAAGAATTCCCTCAACCAGTGGTCCTGAAGCTCTGGCCACCAATGTCAGAACTCTCTATAGTATCTATTATTTTCCCTCTTTTATTGTATCATATCAAAACAGCTTGATCTTGGCCATAAGGGCAAGGCAGGAAGGCAGGTATTAAACATGTTACAGGTCAAAACATAGGTGCGGGGAGGAGCTTCTTTGTCTTTATATCGGTGGCTTCTATCTCCTGTTTTGGCCAGCTTATTATGCCAGCGGGGTATCTGATGACGGGCAGGGCGTAGGTGTTGATAGCTCGGACCTTGTTCTTCCCATTCAGCTGACTTGTCAGGACTTGCCTTACTCTGTGGAGGTATTTGGCTGTGGCTGATTTCCTTGCGGCCTTTTCATGGTTCCCACTTACTTGCGGGATCCCAAGGTACTTGTAGCTGTCCTTAACATCTGCTATGTCGCCTTCTGGTAGACTAATCCCTTCAGTTCTGACTACCTTCCCTCTCTTGGATACCATCCGACCACACTTACGTAGTCCGAATGACATTCCAGTGTTGTTGCTGTAGATCCTGGTGGTGTGGATCAGTGAGTTGATGTCTTGCTCACTCCTGGCATAGCGCTTGATGTCATCCACGTAGAGGAGGTGGCTGATGGTTGCTCCATTCCGTAGCCGGTATCCATAGCCACTCTTTATGATGATCTAGCTGAGAGGGTTCAGACCTACGCAGAACAGCAGTGGGGACAGAGCATCTCCTTGGTATATGCCGCACTTGATGGTGACTTGTGCAATTGGCTTGAAGTTAGTCTCTAGAGTCGTTTTCCACAGCCCCATTGAGTTCTTGCCCCATTATATATATATATATATATATATAATCTCTTTTTTTTAATCAAATCTAGACAGCATATTTTCGTGGAAACCTTTCAATTGTCTTGGTCTATCATAACATACTACATATCCATCTAGTTTTGCTACGGTGCTATGAAAATAAGCAGGTTAAATCCAACATTGGGCTAAAGATAAGATCAGAACACCTTGACAGAAAAGCATGAATCTAGTTTAGGCTATTCAAAACTCCCTCACTTTTTTTTTTTTGCTTCATTCAGTTGCAGACATACATTGTTGAACTTTTTGAGGTAGAGGCGCTGTTTTTCCTTTGCCTCCTCAAAAAAAATTTGTGGAACAACCCACCACCATCATCATTATCGTTGTCCTCTTCAGAAAACATATCTGAAAGCGTATGCTCTCTCAACTTTTTGTTTGGTGTTGAGCAGAGTGGAGACCGTGATTTTCTAATTTTCCTTTCGCGTAGTAGGGCCAAGAGGTTGTTTTTTTGTTTTTTTTGGCCTCTTCTGCAGCTTTTATCTGACTTGTCTGGAAACGTGGATAAAATCATAATTAGGAACAGGCATCCCATTGTAAGGCAAGACTCACATACGAAAAAAAAATAAATAAAAAAGCAATATATGGTTATTTGGTTATTGGATAGATTAATACTGTGATGGGAGCTCGATATTATCACCTGATATTGGCACAGAAACACAAAAAGGCATGGCAGTACACAAATGTATATATATGGAAAAAAACAAACATATGTGGCCCGGGGGAAAAACACACATTCTGTTATTGTAGTATTTTAGTATGTCTAATATCAGCCTGCTTCAAATGAAGGCATGGAGGCCACTATTTCTTTTTAAATTTAATAGTTACTGTTCTTGTTCTATTTGATTTATAATAGTTATTCAATAAGTATTACTTAATTGGCAAGACATATCCTCCTTTTTGCCAGAACCAATTTTACACTGGCAACGAGTATGTTAGCTAACACCATTTTAAATGTAGCTTACAAACTCTGGGGAAGAGCGTTATCTATTTTTGTTTCAATAACTTAAGAGAACAAACTTAATAGAGAGAATATATCTTTCTTTTTTTTTATAACTAAGTGTATAGTTAGTTCAAGATCCACACTCCATACCAGTTGGTGGCGGTAATGCACCATAACTATGTTGCAGTCTGTATTGACAGTAAAGGCCCAGGAAGCTTATTCGGCACTTAGTGCAGTGGACAGCCATAAATATTCTACTGTTACAGATGCGGTGTTGAAAGCTTATGAGTTGGTACCAGAGGCCTATCGGCAACGCTTCAGGTCCTGGAGAAAGTCTGATAAGCAGTCACATGTTGAGTTTGTGAGGGACTTAACAAAACATTTTAACAGGTGGTGTTCTGCGTTGGGGGTGACTACTCTTAAGGATCTGTGTGATCTGATGGTGTTGGAGCAGTTTAAGGATTGCATTCCACCTGAGGTTGCCACATATGTTGCTGAGTGTGGAGTGGGAATTGCCTCTGAAGCTGCTACCCTGGCAGATGAATATGTGCTGGCACATAAAGTCAAATTTTGGAAAAACTGTGTTTCAGATATTGCTTCTGTGACAGCTGTTGGTCACTCTGCTAAATTTTCTTGGTCTGTGTCTGCAAAGATGAGTCGCAGTCCGCGTTCGGTTGGTTTTAGTTAAGGGTGTAATTACTGCCATGATAGGGGATATTGGAAAGCAGAGTGTCCAGTAGTGAAAAGCAGGGTAAATCACACAGGTGGTAAACATGTTAAACCGGTCGCTCTCGGTGCTCCAGTTAGGAAAGTTCCAGTTGTCTCGGAGGAGGTGCTTCACTCAGTTAAACCTGAAGCTGGGAAATATTCTGGTTTTTAAGCTTTTGTGTCAGATGGGAGTGTATCTCTCACTGGTAGAGATATTAAAGTGCCTGTGAAAATTCTACGGGATACAGGTGCAAAGGATTCATTTATTCTATCTGTGCTGCCTTTTTCTCAGGACTCTTATACTGGTAATTGTGTGCTAGTACAGGGAATGGGTTTAATCACTCTGTGTGTTCCTTTGCACCAAGCCAGTCTATCTTGTGGCCTTGTTAAAGGTGATGTCCACATTGGGGTTCGGCCTGCTTTGCCTACAGATGGGATAGATATGATTTTGGGGAATGATTTGGCTGGCGATTGTGTCTGGGCCGATGGCTCCCCACCTGCTAGATCTACCCCTTTGTTAAAAGGAACAAGATGCTTGTAAACAGGAATTCCCTGATGTCTTCACAGCTTGTGCAATGACGCGGGCAATGGCAAGAGCTAAGGTGGAGTCTTCAGTTCAGGAGGAAGAGAGTGATTTGAACATTGATTTACATGTTCTTGAATCTCTTCCTATCTCCCAGCAGGAGCTTATCACTGAACAGCGAACGGATGCTGCTTTGAGTGAGCTCTTTGACAAGGTGCGGTCTAGCAATGAAACTAAAAGTGCAGCAGTTGGGTATTTCCTGCAGAATGAGGTGTTGGTCCGTAAGTGGGTCCCAGGGTTTTGGTTGTGTGGATGATCCTGTTGTCCAAATAGTCGTGCCAACTAAATATCGTAATGAAGTGTTGAAGTGTTCTCATGACCAGACAGGGCATTTGGGAGTTAGGAAAACATACTGTCACATTTTGCTTTTTTTTTTTTGGCCTCGTCTTAAGCGTGATGTTGCTGCTTACATTAAGACTTGCCATACTTGTCAAGTAACAGGTAAGCCAAATCAGTCTATTAAGCCTGCCCCACTTTGTCCAATCCCTGCAGTGGATAACCCATTTGAGCATTTGATCATTGACTGTGTTGGGCCTTTGCCTAAGTCCAAGGCTGGGTCAGAGTATTTGTTGACTGATGTGCCAGGTCATGTGTTATCCTGCTGCCTATCCATTGCGTATGATCACAGCCAAGTCAGTGGTTAAGGCCTTAACTCAGTTTATTGCCATATTTGGAATACCAAAAATCATTCAGAGCGACCAAGGGTCAAATTTTTCATTACGTTTGTTCTCCCAAGTTCTGAAGCAACTAAACATCAAACATAACCAAGCATCTGCTTATAATGCCCAGAGCCAAGGTGCTTTAGAACGGTTTCACCAAACTCTCAAGTCTTTGTTGCAAGCATATTGCACAGAAATGGATAGGGACTGGGAGGAAGGCTTACCATGGTTGCTTTTAGCTGCCACAGAGGTATGTCAAGAGAGTACTGGGTTCAGTCCTAATGATTTAGTCTTTGGCCACAAGGTGCGTGGACCTTTGGCAGTGCTTCAGGATAAATGGATTGCTGTTGGTTTCCGTCATAGGCTTTATATGGCTGGTCAAGTGGCAAAACAAAACTGGAAAAATCTCAGGCTAGGATGAAGCATTTATATGACCAGTGCTCTGAGATACGTCAGTTTGTTGAAGGTGACCAAGTACTAGCTTTGTTGCCGATTGTGGGGTCACCTTTCCAAGCAAAGTTTGTTGGGCCATATACTGTGGTGCATCAGCTGTCTGAACAAAATTATCTAATTGCTACTCCAGACCACAGGAAAATAAACACACCTTCGAAAACAAATCTGATTGAACATGACATTGATGTGGGTGACGCAAAACCAATTCGTCAAAGATAAGTCACCACGCTGTACAAATTTTCGCAAAGTAAATGCTGTGACACGTCCTGATTCCTATACATTGCCTCGTGTTGAGGACTGTATTGACCAAGTTGGTGCAGCAAAGTATGTGAGTAAGTTTGATCTATTAAAGGGGTACTGGCAGGTGCCATTAACGCCAAGAGCCCAGGAAATATCTGGTTTCATAACACCAACTGGCCTGTTCTCATATACAGGCATGGGTTTTGGCACCAGTTACATTTCAGCGACTAATTTATATGGTTGGTAATGGACTTGAAGGCTGTGCTGTATATTTGGATGATGTGGTGATATACAGTAATACCTGGGAGGATCACCTAAGTCGTATTCATGCTTTGTTCGAACAACTAGCAGATGGAAATTTGACTGTAAACTTAGCGAAGTGTGAGTTTGCAAAAGCCACAGTGACATATCTTGGTAAAGTTGTGGGTCAGGGTCTGTCTATGCCAAGGTTACAGCTATAGATGAGTACCCGGTTCCCACCAACTAATGAGGTTTCTGGGTTTGGTCGGTTATTACTGCAGGTTTTGCTGAAATTGTGGTGGCTCCTCTGACTGACTTGCTGAAGGCAAAATCAAAATTTATTTGGTCGGCCTCATGTCAGCAAGCTCTTGTTAACATTAAAGCTTTGTTGTGTTCTGCTCCTGTTCTGTTAGCTCCCCGTTGGGATCGGCCTTTCAAGCTTCATGTGGATGCAAGTAATATTGGAGCAGGCGCCGTACTCGTTCAAGCTGATAAACAAGGTATTGAACGTCCAGTTGGCTTCTTTTCCAAGCAGTTCCAACTCCTACCAGCTGAATTACTCAGTGATAGAAAAAGAAGTGTTGGCATTAATCTTGGCTTTGCGGCACTTCCAGGTCTACCTTGACTCCGGATTGCCAATTGTAGTATTTACTGACCATAACCCACTCATGTTTTTGAACTCTCTGCAGAACCCAAATCAGAGGCTCATGCGGTGGGCTCTGTTTTTGCAGCCTTACAATTTGGACATCCGGCATATTAAGGGCAAAGATAATATTATGGCGGATGCCTTGTCCCGTGCACCTTTGTAACACTAAGCAACTCGACTAATAACAGTTTCTACACTGTCTTAAACTGCTCCTAGGCGCCAAGACTGCTGAGGTTGGAGATGCTGAGTCTGAAGACGGGAGGAGTGACAAATTGTGAAAGGTGTATTTGGTAAGGAGATAAAGTTAGTTTATAAGGTACTTAGGGTAATGCCCTTTAAAGTCCAGGGTGGAAACCCTGTCTTATTGGGGGGGAGGGGGGTGTGATGGCCTCAGGGTTGACCCCTTCTTGTCCGTCCTTTTTGGCTATGTCTTTCCTTTTCTCTTCTGGAAATTCATGGGTGGAGCTGCGACTGTTACGATATGCCATCTAGGCAGCAGGGAGAGGACCCAAGTTCAGACAGGCGGGGAGGCTGAAGCAGTTCAAATATTTATTAATTACAATATAAACTCACAAAACTCAGGACCACACGCAGGGAAACACCAGGAACATGACACGAAGAGACAACCAACAACATCAATGACCCGACAGAGAACAAAGGGAGAGGACCGGTATATATAGGGGAGGAGACAACAAGGGAAGCAGACAGGTGGGAAACAAGACACAGGTGAAAATCATCAAAACTGTAGGGAAAAGAACAAAGACAGGAAATAAAAGGCACACAAGAAAACAAGAACCGTGATTTCAAAATAAAACAGGAAACAACAAGACAAGAAACACACAGAGTCCTAGGGATCATGACAGCAACCTTGCAGCACACCTGAGCAGGCTGGGCTCAGACCTGCAAGATCATCTCAGTCTCTTTTCCCTGGCCAGCTGACTGACATTTGTCCTTTGTTTGTATTTTTCTGTTTCCCACTCATACATGCTTCATCATGCACACAGGCACTGCATACATATTGACCTACTGACAGACATTCCCTTTGTATTATTTACTTATTTTCTTCATTAAAATGTTTATTATTCCTTGCAGACAATGTGTGGTCTCCCTCTTTGTCACATACTTTTAAGCCAGATTGTGACACCCCTGACAGTCAGCAGAGTTTAAAAGAAACCAGCTGGTTGCAGGGCCTTTTCCTGTCATGCTCTCTTCCTCTGGAATAACCTTCCTGTTGACATTAGACAGTGTTACTCTTTTGGTGCCTTTAAATCCAAGCTTAAAACTTGTCTTTTCGCCTTAACTTTGAGCTAGCTGCTTACCTTGTACCTGTTACCATTATCCTTCCAGCAGATCAGTCTCAGTCTCAATGAATCTATTAAGCTTAGTACTTAGAGTCCCTGTTTGTCCTGTTGATCAGAATACTGTAAATTTTCTGAAAACCACTGCATCTCTATAACTCTCTGTTTGTCCTACAAGCACAGCTGTGTCCTTATCTCTCTTTCTCTCTCTCGCTCTCTCTCTTGTCTCTCTCCCCCTTATGTTCATGTTGTCATTGTCTCCATCTCCCTCGTGTGTTTGTGTAGTCTGTCTCCATGATGGAGAGGAGGTCATGTGGCTCACATCCTATCTCTTTGGCGACACCTGAAGTTGCTCATCATCCTCCCGGATCCATTCGTCATATATGATTACAATCTATGTATAATTTTGTAATCATGTAATTTGTGATTTTACTATGTTGTTCTATTCTGTACACACATCTATTTCATCTCTGTCCGTCCAGGGAGAGGGATCCCTCCTCTGTTGCTCTTTCTCATGTTTCTTCTATTTTTTTCCCCGTTAAAAGGTTTTATTGTTTTGGTTTGTTGTTTTTCCTTATCTGAATTGAGGGTCTAAGGACAGACGGTGTCATATGCTGCACAGATTGTAAAGCCCCATGTGGCAAAATTGTGATTTGTGATATTGGGCTATATAAATAAAATTGACTTAACTTGACAGGTGTGACTTGACATGGGAATGAGAGGCAGGTGTGCTGGGGGGTGTGGAGATCAGGTGACTGGGAAGGTGAGAAAGTCAGTCAGCATGGTGGACGGGTGGTGAATGGCAGATCTGGAATTCCTAAGGAGTGCAGGGGCTTGGGGAAAGGGAGAAGTGGCTAAGTGTGGAACAGATATACAAAATGTGTCGTCATGACACTCTTGGGCTTTATCAGACTGTGATGAAAAAGGTTACGGGTTGTGATCTCACCCCCATTTATGACCAACTGTTACAATGACAGCTAAGCCATTGACCACTTCATCCACAGATGAAGACTGTGAAATGCATTTAAAAGTTCAGTAAAAACTTAGTTAGTAGACCTTGAGTCAAAATTATTTTGTCAAACTAGTATTTCCGAAGTTAAGAAAGAACTTTCATGTTCATACGTACAGTATATTTTGCACATCAACCAACTTTTTTTGGTAAACTTCATGTTACAAGCGGTGTTGCAGCTGCCTCTGAAGCCTGGGGGGCCCTGCAGCCACGAAGCACTGGAGGGGCGTCTTTGAGAAGACAAATCGTGCCATAGAGAGTGAGCCCTACCAGGTATGAGGTTTCAAAGGGCAACCGACTCCTTCTGCTGCCGGTCGACATTGTGGGTTTGGTGGGAGGGGCTTAGCTGAGTGATATGAGGCAGCAGGTTTTGCATAGGTTGCACAGATTTTGCCTACCCCAGCTTTAAATATTTCTGGTGATACTGTGGGAAATTACTTTTTGTGAATTGTGCTAATTTCACTGAGCTTTTTAATATATTTGAATGAGAAGTAAGCTGCTGGGAGCGAACTCATCCATCCTCCCTCTTGCCTCTGCTTTTGTCTTTTCCCTGACACTTAATAACACATTATGTGCCGAAGCTTTTTTGCTGTTCCTCTCTGTCTTTCGCTCTCGTTTTCCCTCCTCCCTCCATCTCTGGATCTCCCACACACACACACCAGTCCATGCTGCCACACTTATTTAGAACAGCAAAACAAAGAGCCAATGCATTTTCAAAGTGTCCGTCAATGAAAAGAGTTTTTTAAATTGCCTGTGTGTGTGTGGATGTGCCTCCTAGCTTGATTGCATGGCTGGGTGGGTATGGGCAAATGAACTTCAGAAGATGAGAAAATGAACAGTGAAATGGGTTTATTTGGGGGGCTGGCAAAAGCCATATTATTCAAAACTTCAGACACAGAGGGCCAATATATCAAATGAGGTTTTCAGATGAGTTTTCTTATTTGAAGATTTTTGGACCCTTAATCAAAAGCTTCTGTTGTAAATGTTTTTGACTGGTGGACTGGTGAAATCTTGACTTTGGCTAGAAAAAAGTCCAAACACTGCATATAAATCAAGAAGAAATCAAACGCTGGTATCCACGCTGTGCCAGCTGTGCGCAATATTACGCATAGTTTTGGAGAGGTGTGAGTGCATGTCTGTTAAGTTTGTCTGAGCAGGAAACACAAGTGAAAATGATTTACTGAGCTTCTGCCTGTTTTTGATTATTTATCTATTTATTTGTCAACATTTATTTAGTTCATCATTGTGCGCTCTGACATTTTTTGCCTGTAATCGGAGCAGTTCACCTCGTGAGAACGTTTTTAATAACATTTCTTATTTTTTCCACTGAGAATGAAAAATAGTGCGTGGCTGATGTATATGTGTATATATGCCACGAGACCCCCCAATTGTCAGAGTATTTTGCACACTGTATCATATATGTATAAGGACTTATAATGATTATTTCATAAAATTAAACAACTGTCATGAATGCAAGTGACTTAAGTATGTCATTGTAATTCATTCCAAGATTAAAATAAAACTAAATCAATTTGATGGTGGAACCCTCAAAAAAAAAATCATAATTATATACATGAAACCTAACAAATTATTTATAAAATATTTTTAACATTAAGGTATTTTCGGTATTACCTTGAGTCAGAATTGCCACCTACATGTGCGTTTTAACCAAACCCACAATGATCACCTGTTCGGTTCACAGGGACACAGTTTAGTGACAAATCAACTACAAACCCAGTTTTCAAAAGACAAGTGACTGAAACTCAGATCATCCCCCAGCCTGTTACACTGACAAACACCAGCAGTAACACATTGGTTTATATTTAAACAGACTGTAGACAGGCATGATTATCTCTATAGTGTAAAGGTGCTTTTTTTCATCGGATGCCAAAAGAGTTGTATGTCTGTAATGAGACAAATTAAATGGAATTACTAGCAACTGTAAACCTCTAGTGACAACGAAAAGGATATTTACTATAAATGCAGATCACATTTCAGCCAGGACTCAGTATAGCAACAGCTCTCTGCAATAAATGAATTGTGAATTGGCAGTTAGTGTTTTTTACCATTTCATTAACTTCAAAATTAACACCACACATGCATATTTTACAGCTTGTTGGCATTGCTAATCTGTCAAAGTAACATTTATGTCTCTCTCTTTCTGTCTGAATTAAATGCACAGACTCCTGCTGTGAGATGGCAGCCAAGTTAAATCGCTTGTTGTGCTTAAGCAGTTTGGTGCAGGCAACATAAAGATGATCCTATTTTTAACCTGTATTCATGCTCTGTCAGCCAAGCTCATTCTGTACTTTGTCATTTTTACCAGGCCTTCTTAATGTCATTTCCATATCAAGAAACGCAGCCATCACAGAGCCCTGGGTTCAGTCCACAGCTGCCATGCATCTAGCTTGACCAGCTTGGCATGGTGTTGATGGTGGGAAGCCAGAGAGGGATTGTGTCCTTATGGATGCACCTTGCTAGTTGGGTATTGCTTTTGTGTAAATGTGGATGAGATCTGGGGGGATAGCCTGAACTTCAGTCCCAGGTCAACGAAAGTGATGCGGTATACTCTCAATGGACCACTAAGATGTGTAAGACATGGGTCACATGACTGACAGAGACAGCTGAAGGCATCTGTAGGCTAGTTTTTGGTAGCCTCGCTAACTAGGCTAATGTTACTTAAACTGGGTTTATACTTGACACAAGGGGTTAACTGCAGTCCCACAGTGGTTTCCTATAGCATAGGTTTTAAATGTATAGTTCAGGGATGTATTTCACCCATGGATATCACCACAGCAATGCTAAACTGCTGAATTGTGCATGATCAAGCCATATTATGTTTTCATTATTTTCCTCAAAGAAATTGTCTCTACATTCTTTCATTTACTTTTGGATATCGAGTGACGGTGGGCTATGCATGTACTTATATAATTGGAGTGACATCCAAGTAACTTCTATGTTGTCTCATTACTGAATAGGAGACTTCTGCTGTACAATCACCATATTTACATTATTTCAGTCACTATGATGGTGAGCAGGTGGTTTGCAGTGGAGTTGTCTTTGTTAGTGGATATATCTTCTGCTTTTCAGTATCACACATCTATCAACAATCTCTACCGGCATCAGAAACTTGTAGGAGAAATCATAAGCAGCCCAAGCTCATCAGTCACAGTTAACATCCGTAGCAATACGAGCTTGACCACCTCCAGAACTTCAATGCATTGTGCGTGTTTACACCTGCAGCAATGAACAGAAGAACGTGCTCACCATAACTATAGAAAAATGTAGAGACCTGCTGTTGGTCCATCATCATCGTCATCATCCAGGAAAAATAGATGGTTGACTTGAATGCATGGTGGATACATAGATGGATGACTTAACGTGATAAAAGCGATTACAGTTTACAGTTGTCCATTTCATCTGTCTGTGTCCATGTTTCCATGTCATGTTACACCACATCATGAACACACACACACTCATTTCTCATCACTCCTTTGTCTCAGTTCACTGCTCTCCACTGTTAGACCTCTTTGTTAGGCCACTTTTGAAATTTAGTACATTACAAATAACTCTTTGCTTTAAATTGTAATGTGTGATGTAATTCTGTGGTATCCCATAGAATATCCCTCCGATCCAGCTATGTAGCTTCATCCATTTCTGTCACATTTGATTACTTTGCCTATAAAATCCATAAAATGGGTACTCAGACAAACAATTTGGTACAATTTGCTGGCTGAATTTGTCATCATTGTAGAATAAAGCTAAACTATATTGATTCCTGTGGGGACATTGGATTGTTATAGTAGTAGATAATGACAGGATACAGCAAAAATTGCAATATACTCCAAGCAAGAATAAGGCAAAATGTATCACATGACCTAAGGCTTCACAGACAATGATTTCCTAAGTAATGATTCTTCCCTTGTGAAAATGTTAGGGATCAGGCATTTGGGAGAAGGTTTAGCAACAAACATGGTAGAAATCCTTGGCAGATTTTGGTAGATATGTAAAAGCAGCACCGGGGAACTCATACACTACTCAGGCACTACAGAAAGAAAGTGGCTACTGATAAATGAAATAGGAAGTAGCACCAACTTTTTTGTTGTTGTTAATAGTTACAATGATTTTGGTTAGTAGACCACCATCATCAGTACTGTTGGTCCACATAGTTTACATGGCTTACCTTGTCTACATGGCTACCACAGTTAAACGCTGAAGGCAGTGCAAAGATTCCGTCAACCAAATGGTCCTTTAATGGCCACTAGTTTCCAAAACTATAAATTTTGTGGCCACACTTAGAAAAGTAAAATGCTGTTATTTCTTAGATCATCAGCTAACTTGTATCATGAGAGTACCAAAAATAATGTTAATTGTTTTGTATATTGACAATCTGCAATAATTTCTTAACATATACTATGACTAGCCTAACTATTAACCCTCTGTAAACGGACCTCCCACGGCCCTGAACTGGCTGGGAGAGGGCGTTGTTTGCATAATCCTGGTTAAAGTGATGTAAAATAAAAACCGTAATAGCTAGAGCATTCATTCTTTTGAAAGTTAAAACTTGTGTTTTCAGTGTTATCACGTACGCTCATGTCGCAGGTTGATGATGTCATTACGCTGCGTTACGTGCAGTGCAAAATGTGGTGACAATGCAAGGTGGTGCCATACATGTCCAAGGGTGGCGCGGTTTTAATTTATGACAGTTTCAATAATTTTATCACTTATTATGGTTTATTGGCTTACACAGACTTTTACCTTAGGTTGTACTGATTTTAGGGATATGAAGCATTTGAAGATAATCTAGGAAATGACATTACAATAAGCAAAAATACCAATGTAGGCACTGGGGAAATATTTCTATTGCAGATGAAAAACGCCTTTGCACTCTGCTAAAATAAATTAACATCTCAAAAACTAAAATTTACATAGTTCAAATAACTTACGGAGTGTTAGAAAATCATGTTCATGTTTCTACATTCAGAAACATTTTGGATCAATATGTTGCGTTTATTTAGTCAAATTTGATGAAAAAACTGGCGGACCATTTCTATTGCAGAGTTAAAAGGGTTAACCGAACAGTGAGTCTCAAATATACAAAAGCTGAGATGGCTGGAGAACGTGAGTTTTGTCAGTGTCGGACTCAGAGTGCATGGCTATTTCCTGAAAGCAGAATGTACTTGTGCAGACCCAGTACGTACCAAACTCAAAAAAGTATACATATAATAGATTTGTTCGTTCTTTTTTGCTAGCAGTAATATATAAATTATTTGACAGAAACTTATGTCCTCAGTAGGTACTAAATTTAATCTGTGTCTTAGCCATTGACACAGATCGGATTGCGGCGCTGCTCACAGATTGGATTGCAGGGTGCTACTCGTGTGGGGACTGGCTGGTTTTGGCATAGTTTTTTTTTTAAGTCAGTGTTTTGTGTTCTTTTATGTCTGCTCTTTTAACATGACTGAACACACATGCTGTGGACTTAAAATACTTTCATTACTTTATTAACCCTTTCAACTCCATGAGCTATGGATGCACACAAACTGTTTTGTGTGCATCCATTTTATGCTGCTTGTCACTCAGACTACGTGCCACCTTTGGCTGGGAAGGACAATTTACATGGTGGCGACCGACAGCCTGGACACTCGAGGGAATTCCTATTAAACCTGTGGCATCTAAAACGGGAAAATAAATACACACTGCTACCCTCTGTCATCCTTAGCAATGTCCAGCTCCTTTTTATCTACAATGTAGTGTGATAAGGAGCCTAATGATGAATCATTTTTACATGAAAGATTTCACCTCCACTAAAGTGTGGGACAGTCATGGTCTCTGCCATGAAACAAGTCTCTGTTAGTAAGTAAGTAAAGTTTATTTAGTATAGCACCTTTCACAGAGCAAGATCACAAAGTGCTTCACAAAAGCACAAATGTAAAAGACAATAAAAATGGTAAAAAGAAACGGGCAATAAAACATAGGCAACACCAGACCTTAAAAAGACACAAAAAAAAAATAATAAAAAAGACAAACATCATACAGCACCAGGCTAGACAAAGGCCAGTTTAAATAAATAAGTCTTCAGCTGTTTTTTTTTTTTTTTTTAAAAAGGCGTCAGAGACCGCAGATCGAATGTCTATGGGAAGGGTGTTCCACATTGTTGGAGCAACCACTTCAAAGGCACGATCACCTTTTGTTTTCATTCGGGCACGAACAACCAGTAAGCCCTTGTCAGAAGACCTCAGTGACCTACTGGTGATGTAAGGATGGAGCAGGTCAGATGTACACTGGTGCCTGACCATGCAGGGCTCTATACGAACAATAACCTTAAAATGAATCCGTAACTTGATGGGAAGCCAGTGTAAGGAAAATAAAATGGGTGCGATATGAGTTTTCCTGCTGGACAGGGTCAACAGCCTTGCAGCAGTGTTCTGGACCATTTGTAGATGGTCCAGAGACGACTTGCTGAGGCAGGTGAAGATGGAATTGCAGTAATCTAGCAGAGATGATATAAAAGCATGAAGGATCATCTCTAGCTCAGCATGAGATACAATGGACTTGAGTTTGGCAATGTTTCGTAGATGGAAAAAACATGTACAGGTCAATGATTTGACGTGTTGTTCATAACACCAAGATTTCTAAGATTTGACTGTACAGAAGAAAGGGAAGAAAGGGACCCAATACACTGAGCAACTGTGGAAGCTATGCTATCTGAAGCAATGATAAGGACCTCCATCTTATCTGTGTCAAGAAAGGCCTGTGAGGCAGCTCTGCCGCGACAGGCCATCTAGGCAACAGGAGAAGGACCCAAACGCAGACAGGCGAGGAGGCAGGGAGGCTGAATATGTCCAAAGATTTATTACTTACAAAAGAAAACCACAGGAGCAGACGCGCAGGGAATCACTAGGAACATGACATCAATAATGGAAACCACATCACACGACCACAGGAACACAATGACGCGACAAAGAACAAAGGCAGAGGACCAGTATATATAGGTAAGGAGACAACGAGGGAAACAGAAACAGGTGAGCACAAGACACAGGTGAACCTAATCAAAACTGGCGGGAAAACAGACAATGACAGGAAGTAAAGGGCACACACGAACACAAGACCAGGGATTTCAAAATAAAAACAGGAAACAAGACAAAACACACAGAGTCCAGACAAGAGTCCTTTGTGGACCATGACAGTCTGAGTTCAACTGTAAGAAATTGTTAGCCATCCAGACCTTAATGGCAGTCAGACAATCGCGCAAAACAGTTTTTTAAGCCTGATGACACTGACAAACAGAGACATACAGCTAGATATCATCAGTGTAGCAGTGATAAGAAATACCTTCGAATGTGGTAATAATATGACCCAAGGGAAGCATGTATAAAGCAAATAAAATAGGACCCAAGACAGAGCCCTGAGGCACGCCACAGGAAAGAGCAGCAGTTTCAGACATGTAGGGACCAAGCGACACAGAAAAACTCCTGTCTGAGAGATAGGAGGAGAACCAGTCCAGGGCACTCCCAGAGACACCCACCCACTGCCTAAGCCTTTGAGTCAGGATGCTGTGAGCTACAGTATCAAAAGCTGCGCTTTTTTTTGCGATCCAGCAACACCAAAACAGAGCATTCACCCACATCAGAAGACGTCAATATGTCATTAGAGACTCTGAGAAGAGCTGTCTCAGTGGATTGCTTCTGACGGAAACCAGATTGGAATTTATCTAAAATGTGTTCAGTCAAACCAGTAGTGAACTGATTGGCAACAACTTTCTCTAATATCTTTGAGATAAAGGGCAGCTTAGGTATAGGTCTGTATTTTTTGGGAAAGGATGGATCAAGGTTTTTTTTTTTCAGAAGAGGCTGAACAACTGCATGTTTAAAATAAGCTGGGACACAACCAGATTGCAGGGAGCTGTTTATAATGGAGACCAGGCATGGACCAGTAGACCCAATAACATTAAGGCTGCAGATATTTTACCTACTTCATTACTTGAGGAAGGTTTCATACTGCCCACCGGATCAGTGAGGTCTTGCAGCGAAATAGGATAGAAACAGTCCAAAATTGACGGCTGACTTGGATTAGTAGAAAAGGGAAAAGAAGTAGGGGTGATGCTAGCCCTGACATTTCTAATCTTATCCACAAAGAAATAGAGAAAGTTGCTGCAGTCCTTATTTGAATTATTTCATCAGAAGGTGCAGGAGTGACAATGTTAATGGTGTCAAACAGGACTTTAGGGTTGCGTTTACTCGAAGAAATTAGGTTAGCGAAGTAAGAAGCCCTCGCATCCATAACCATGTTGTTATACTCTGTTATAAGGTCTTTGTAATAGAGACGGTGAACTTGGTAGATTTCCACAGTCGCTCTGCCCTCTGACATTTACGCCGGAAACCAAGCATAAAAACAAGGTCCAAGGTATGACCCTTGATGTGTGTGGGACCAGACACGTGTTGAATAAAATTAAATGTCTCAGTGACATTAAGAAAATCAGCAGCAAAGCTGCAAGAAACATCGTCAAAGTGAATATTAAAATCACCAACCATAATAACTCTGTCCAAGCTAATAACGGATGATAAAAAAAATCACTGAATTCAGACAAAAGAACTATTAGAACCAGGGGGTCGGTAAATTAAAATACAATACAACGGATTTAAAGACCAACTTTGTTCACCTGCAGTTCAAACAAGGAGAAAACCCCAGTGCTCACCATCCAACTTGGGAAGGAGTTCTTGAAAACCACTGCGAGTCCTCCACCCCGGCCAGAGGATCTGGAAGTGCTGATAAAAGTACAATCCAGTGTGCACAGTTCGATTAGGGGTCTGTATTCCATGCTCCTCTGCCAAGTCTCAGTGAGAAACAGGAAATCCAAGCCTTTGGAGATGAATAAATCGTTCAGTATGAAGGACTTATTTGCAATTGAACGAGCATTTATCAGCACCATCCTAAGGGGCACAGACCCACTGCTAGCAACAGCAGAGGCCCAAGTCAAGGGGCGCAGGTATCTAACGTCTGAACCGCCGCACATAGCTGAGCATCTCACGGGCTGGAAGGCCCAGTCTGTAACAACAGTCTGAATAGGAAGATGAACCGGTGGAGGTGGTAATGCCAGGGGAGGACAGTAGGGGGGGGGGCTAGCACTGGAAACAGTGGCCTGAGATGATACCGGAGAAGGAGAGGGAGATTCCGGGTTGTGTCTGTGGAGTGTAACCGGCTGAGGATGGATAGTGGTAGCGGGAGACTACTGTAGCGAGGGGGCAGTGTCCTTCTTAGCAGAGTGATTCCCTGTCTCCGGGTGATTGAGACCACCAGAGCTTCTCCTTATCACAGCGTCCTTCAGCAACCTGCGGCGGGAGGAGGAGGAGGACTTGACCGCTGGAAAGTGGGATCACCCCTCCAGTGGAGGAAACTCCTGCATGTCCAGGATGTCAAACCTGTTAGCCAGCGGTAGGTCCCGAGGTAGAGGAGGGAGAGACGAGCACTTTGCACCATGTTTGACCTTGCGGACTACAGACCAGTTCTCTGGTTGTCACCAGAGCCCTCATACTATCCCCGCCGACGAGTGACCGTGCCTCCACTGGGACATGGCAGGGAGTAGAACTGTCTGTTGCTTTGGACTTTGCTCCCATGAGGAACCACTGGTCTGGCTGGGCTGAAACAGCCTTGGGCTCTGGGATTCCTGTGATGATGGAGCCGGGCCATGGAAGAGTGGGATCATTGTCCGTTTCTGGAGTGGGGCAGTGGCTGGTCGCGTTCCGGTTACCAAAACCGGAGGAGCCCAGGACTGCAAGGTGTTTTGCCTGGGCTGTGGCGACAGTGGAAAACTCCAAGATGAGATGGTATTTTCTCTCTGAGCTCGGCTTCCAGAGAAGCGATGCTTTTCTTCAACTTTGAAATGGTAAGGTAGCAGAATCGACACTCAGATCCACATTCAGCCATCACATTTGCAATATAGTCCGTAAAAGCTCAATAAAAGTGACCGGCTAGCTTAGCCACCAGGCTAAAAACAAACCTAGCTAAGATAGCAGTCGAGGCAGTCCAGTGGGCCAACATCCAGCAGACAGCCAACTTAAAATTACTTCAGATCCAAAAGTCAGATGGTTAAACACTTTTACCTTGCTAAAACATATAGGTAAAACACCCAGGATCTAAAAGTGTAGGCAGAGGGTGTGTCCACATAGTCCACATAGCAAGCAGCCAGCCTCACTGGAGCTCCATACAGACCACCAACCAACAGACTCAAGGAAGAAGTTTCCCAAAACATCATGTTATCAGCATGGCCTCCGGGCCATAAAACATGACCACCAGGTCACCAGGACTCAGGGATGACATTAAGGGAAAGCTAAATGACAATTGCCCAATTTACAACAGGCCTGTAGTAAACTAGCCTAATACTCCCACATTCCAGGATATGGGCTGAAGATTCAACACTCTGATCTCTTGACACAAGAACAAAGGAACTGACTTTGCCATGCTTAATTGAATGTATATTAATTAATATTCTATGTTTAACTAACCCTCTATAAGGTACTGAAGTTTAACATGTTTAACATGCTGATTTTGATGTAGGTAAAATGGAAACTGAACCAACAGGAATGGTTTACACCTATCCACTAATCCAGATAAAGATAAAGTTGGGATGTCTGGTATTGTTTCATAAGTAATGAAACAGTAAATGTGAATTTTCATTTACATAACAAATAAACTGATCATAGCTTGCAATGAAATAAGATTTAAGTTGAAATGCCTGATACAATCTCTGAGTGCAGATGGTCTGTGTGGGGGTTAGACCACTTCTTCTGCATCTTCCCCCTCCTCTTCTACATTCCTGTAGCAGGGATCAGAAGTGGATGACCTGTAGTGATTCTATTTTACTTATTTCATTTGCTATACCTATAAAGATACATGTGGATATACATATAGAGATCTGTGTGCATGGGTTAAGTTTGTGTGTCACTGAATTGTTAACAGATTCCCCAATTGTGAAATACACACACACACAGCAAGTGCTTGTTTTCTATTCCTCTTAGGAGAAACACAGAGACATCTCTGTGATCAAACGGACCCTGGTATATATGGAGTTTTTTCTGATTTACTCATTAATTTGCTGGGCATATAGGTACACTTCTGCATATATATACAGATATACAGTAAATGGTACATATGTATTTGTATTATAATAACATGTTGTGTATAATTGCCATTCAAACCTGGTTTTAACACTATGACTGTCTTTATAAGGTGTTTGGTATCGTTCTGCAGCAGAGAATGCCACACTATTAAATATGGAAGCATTAGACATGTGATCAACTTTATTATCTAAATTAATTCTTTAGAAAAGAAATTGCAACAAAGAAACTAGTTAAAATAGAATAGATCTATGGTGGGTGGAGTAAAGTTTTGTGCCATTGACATTGCCGCCCATTTTACAGAAGACTACAAAGCAAGAAGACACCCTAAGATCATGCTCTTGATTCCGCTCTTCTCTTCTCTTGCCTCTTCTTTGACCCTCATACTCTGATTGATTGTTATCTGCCTCGTCCCGGGCAAGCAGGCCTGACCATTGGCCTATACAGAGCGGGCCCAGAAGATTGCCCGTCAGTTGTATCTGCACCGCACAGAACATGCTGAAGGCCTGCAGCCTCATCCAGCCAACTGTGAAAGCAAGAACTGTCTGAAAGAAGACTGTTCAACCTATTTTGTTGTGTTAGAACACAGTTAGAACTGAAGAAACTCTGAATCCTGATCACCCCAGCCAAGTGGGGTATGAAGAAAGTTGTATCATTCCTCTGCCTGACAGAAACCTCAGATTCAAGCCGAATTGTTACATGGGATTGAAATCATCCCGAAAATGCCTGACCGGTAGCTCAAGCCTAGTCACCACGTGGGGATGAGCACACCCAAGGAGGCCTGAAAGCTCCAGAACGGGCCCATCGAGAAACATCTCCCTCCTCCCTTCCGGAGAGACTTCTCCCCTGGCTATCTGAACCACTAGGTGAAACTTTTCCTGTGATATTGGGGTTGATGCTATAGATTACCTAAAGTAATTTAGTGTTAGATCAAGAAAAGAATCTCCCTTCAATATAATCATGATCAAGAAAAGAAAGTGTTTCACTCTGCTTTCTAATAGCTGCTGGACGATGCATTAAGGTTGTTTCACTGGTCAATATTAAAGCTACCCACTTAGTGGTTTCCTGTGTTAACACAATTTAATACAGCTTGCCAAGATAATCTTTTACTGCGTCATCTGGTATAAAATGGTCCTCATTTCATGCATTGTCCGTTGTTGTATTCATAATTTCATTCATGAAGTTACTAATTGTTTATCGCTGTATTCATTGGATCTATTCGTGGTTGCATTTATTCATTCATTTCTATATCTAGTAGTTATAGTTGTGTGCGTAGTTAGTAGCTTAATAAACCTTTCATTTATAAAGAACTTGATTACTATGTGGTTTGTGCGTATTAAGTATTAAGGTCACGGTACAATAGTCAAGAACTCTTTAGCAACCTTTAGACTGAGACTGAATTAATTAATTGACTATATTTTTCCCTTTTTCAAGGTTGGTGTCCCGAGGTGAATTTAATGTTAGTTAAATTCTGTTATTTAATATAAATATGTATTATTTCTGATAGCCGAAGTATCATATCTCTACTTCAGTTTGTATCTATTTGTATTAAGGCCCATGTATTTGGTGCTGCTGTGTAAGACTAAAACCGCTACAGCCAAGATAATTTCCTCAGCTATTTTTTCTCGTTTACATCCATCCTAAAGCCAAAGCAAACACTGCCTCTGAACACATCATGAACACTGTAAATAGACTGGATCTGATTTCACCTGATTCCCCAAATTTATTTTGGGAGATTACAATCACAGCTGCATGGAAACATTGCTGAAAAGATTCTAGCAATACGACAGGTGTTCCACACATATTGACAGGGTTCTTGACAAGTGCTATGGTTCAGTCCCAGGCACCTACAAATCTCTGCCCCTCCCTCCTTTTTGAACTGCTAATCATAATTTCATTCTCCTTGCACCAGAATACAGTGTACAAATTGGGACATATTTTTAAAACCAGATCACACTCTAAACAAACATGTTAGCACTGTCTCTTCCTACATATCCTTCTGTGTAGACAATATCATCCCTACCAAAACAATCACCATTTTCCCCAACAACAAACCATGGGTCACAAAAGACCTGAAAACTAACAACAAAAAAGAAAAGACTGTTCTTCACTGGATCTATGTTGGGAAAAAAACAAGTGAACTGGGAAGTGAAGCAGGCCATCAAAAAGGCTAAAGTAGCCTATAAGAACAAAATTAAAACTCAGGAGGCCTGGCAGGGGATTATGACCACATCAACGCCGACACTGTAATAAGGTGCCTGAAAAAGGACACAGGCCAAGAAAGCCCCAGGCCCAGATAACATCTGCAGCCATACACTGAAACACTGTGCTGAGCAGCTAGGAGGAGTACTCCAGCAGCTATTCCAGAGCTCTCTAGCGATTGGCACAGTCCCACAGGCATGGAAACACTCCACAATTATCCCCATCCCCAAGAAGAGCAACCCCAAGGTCCTGAATTACCTCAGATTTATAGCCCTCCCTCGTCATGAAGGCCTTCGAGAGGATTGTGAAAAGCCACATTACCAACGCCACAGCCACAAAGATCAACCCTCTTTATTTTGCGTATTGCGCTGAGAGAGGGATCAACGATGCCAAGACACTGTCCATAAACATCTAGAGGGCCCAAACACATCTTCCTGTTGGCAGACTTCTTGTCTGCTTTCAACACCCTACAACCACACATTTGGGCTAAAAAACTCATGAACTGCTTCCACCTGGATCGCCAGCTAATTCTGTGGATCATGGACTTCCTCAATCTAAGAACACAGAAGCTGCTGGTCAACGAAAGGCTCTCCAACCTCCGGCACACATCCACTGCCTCCCCCCAGGGCTGTGTCCTTTCATTCCTGCTGTTCATCCTGTATACGGTGACTACAGAAGCCTCCATCCTAATCATTCTTAGTGAGTTTGTGGAATGGTGTGACAGGTCTTGATTGGAGCTGACTGTTCATGGACTTCACCAAGCACAGAGTGGGGAGGACTGCAGCCATAATTCACAGGGAACCAGTGGAAGCTGTACACCAGTACAAATACCTAGGCACTGTCATCGATGACAAACTGCGTTTTGAAGCCAACACAGATGTGATCATCAAGAAGTTCAGTGTCAACAGTGTCAGTATTTCTTGAGGAAGCTAAACTCCTTTGGGGTAAGCAGGGATATCCTCAGTACATTTTATAACTCCTTCATCGAAAGCATAATAACCTTATCATTCATTTGCTGGTTCCACTCTATCACAAATCAAAACAAGAAGCGCCTCCAGAGTATAGTGAACACTTGCTCCAAAGTCATAGGCTACCCCCTCCGGTCTCTGATCTCAGAAAGCCCACTCCATCCTACAGGACCTCATCCATGTCCTTCACAGGGCCTTTAAATGGCTGCCCTCTGGCAGGCATCTGTGCTGCCCCCTCCTCCAGTCTCCCCTGGGACCTCCACACCTACTGGCCTCTTCTTGCATCTCTCCCACTCTAGTGTGTCAGCAGGAGACAGAAGCACCTTATCATGGCACCACCTATACCGTCCTTGAGTTAGAGATGTTTTGCATCAAAATATCCCTTCAGAAATCTGTGGGTGATGTCATTTGCACTGTCTCCATGTTTAGTCTATGAGATTAATTGCTAGACCTGATATTTCACAGTCATTGCCACAGTCATGCTGAGTGTTGTTGTGTGATTTGTCTCAGGTGACATCACCCGAGTAGTATAATTACTAAGCAAACCCACTGTGGCCCAGCATGAGTTTCTCTCTATGGGCTCCCAAGTGGAGGAAACCCACAGAGAAACATGCTAGGCCATTATGTACGACAATGCTGTAGGGCCCCATGGGCCCCAAAACCTGTGTTGTAGGTTTTTCCAAAGGCATGCTGGCCACAAAAACTCAAGATGTCCCTGCAAGGACTTTTTGTTGGATGTTTTTTTAGCCTCTTTTAGCTAAAAGTTTTGGTTTTACATAAATCCTGTTTCCAGCTGCAGCAGGTAGGTCTGATCCAGGATCCATACTAGGCATCAAGGTCCTGCATTTATCACCTTGAACTCACCTTTCATTTTATTCACTGAGTGGCTCATAAAAGTCATTACGTGAACAATGCTGAAAATACGTTCCTCGAATGGTAAACAATCTTCTAAGAAGACCTTGAAGTTTTATTGACTTTAATGAAGAGACCTCTCTGGTTCTGACTAAATTGTGTTTTTGTTCCTTTGCAGCCACATGACATTGTTTTTTCCCATCTAATAGGTTTCTGCCATCCGGTGAGTTCACATTTTTAACATTATTTGCTTAAAGCATCTATAATCTATAGTTACAACAATGTATCACATGACATTGTGAAAGGAGTTGCTTGAAGTCATGAACCTGCAGAGAAGTATCACCTGAATCAGCAGCTCCCCTTGGCTTTTCAGAGCTTTGTAGTGAGTTTCAGCTCGTTGTTTAGATGTCTGGCAGCAACTTTACTGTTTTGGTTCAGCGTCACTGCTCTCATAGATGGGTTTTCAGCCACAGCAGGCAGCTGATAAACTCTGATAAATCCACTGTACATTACCTGCTCAGCACCAAACAGCCAATCAGCTTGTAGCGATGTCAGCTAGTCATTTCGACCCGCTGGTTTTTTTGTGTTTTCGCCATTTATCAATACTAGAAATGCAACTGTAGCAAGTAACTCACTATCACTATCCTCATTGATATTTTAAGACACTAAAAATTATGTCCAGCTACAAAAAAGCCTGAAAAGCCGGTAGTTAGAACAGCAGTACAGGGAGTTGTTGCTATGGAAACGATACACCGTCACGTAAACTGCATTGCAAGTAGTAGCAAAAGACGTGACTTGGTTCATGGTTGTAAATAGAACTTTCAGCCCTAATTCCATTTCTTTTGTAGCAATCCACAGACAGAAGGGAAATGACAGGGAAGTAAAGGGACAGTCAACGAGAGAGTGAGCTGCAAACCGTAAACAGCTGTTTCTACGCACCTCCCCCTGTTGATTTTGAGTGAATATTGTGAATGCTCTGATTAATAAATGTAAATAAGTAATGCTTTGTTTGTGTTGACAGTTTTGTTTAGTTTTAACAAGCTTGAGTAGAGCTGAGACAGGCCAGATCACCCCACTGCAACTTTTCCCAGCAACGTTCTAAAATGGTTTCTCCGGTTGATCCAATCTGGCACTGCAATGAATAAACTCTGAATTGACTTGGGTTCAGTCCAATCACAAACAAGAAACAAAAAGAGTTGTCCCTCCCTTTCCATTATCTGAAATGTTGTGTTTTGTGAAATGTTAATGTGTTTTATGAAATGTTGTGTTTTGACCTTCAGGGCCACCATATCCAAGTGACCAAAAGTTATTGTACGTTTAACAAATTGTACGAGCCACTCAGTGAAATGTTTGAGTTCCAGGAGGTAGCGGTGTAGGACCTTGATACATCATGTGATGCTAGTGGATCAGGGCTAGCAGAAGGGAGCTTGTTAAAGCAAACAAGCTCTGATGAATCCACTAAACACTGCCTGACTAGCAACAAACTGCAGACAGACAAAGTTAGTGACTAGTAACTACATGTTTCTCTTTCTTTACCAGCTAAAGTCAGATATTTTTCTCAGGAGCTGATGAAAGCATGTGACCAGCTGTGTTTGCTAGATGTGTGACTGGGCAATTATTATGCTAGATATAACAACTTCAAAAGGTGATAATATGTGATGGCTTTGTTGCAAGTTGTAAAAGGCTACATACTCCTCTCAAGGCACAGTTTCTCTCCAACCCTCATGGATAAAGCTGAAATATGAAACACTGTAGTCATAAACAAAAAAAAGCACCACAGTGTCCCATGTGATTATGGCCTTAAACATTTCTCCAGTAACCCAAGCATTTACCACTTCCAGCAAAGAAAAAAATGGAAATAAGCAGAACACCACAGCTTGTATGTAGGATACTGCCATCAGGGAGTGGAGGAGGAGGAAGAGCATGAAGGATGCAATGAGGGAGAGAAAAAATGGGAGAGAAAGAAATAGAGTGAATATACGTGAATATAAAAAAAAGAAAAGCACAGGAAGAAATTCACAAATTGAGAAACATTAACATTTTGAGTAAGTTACCTCACTAATTATATATGCAAGTTTAGCATCTCTCTTGGACATGACTATATAAAAAAACTTTTACAACACCAGCTTACAAGATGTATTTTATAGCTGAAACAACTGTAAAGTATTCTGAATATGTAAACTCATAGTGTTGTTATGCTTGCATTTACACATCAGAAAATGAAATAGCTTACTTGGAAATGTCACTTGGAAATTATTATTTTAACACTTAATGGAATGGGGCCATCGTTATTGTTATTATGCATGTTATTACTTACACCTGTGCTTTTCCTGCTTTGACAAGTCAAAATGTCTGTCGTGAAAAGCATTGGCATGGAAAACCAGTTAGTCTGACTGTTTCATTATGCTTTGTACACAGAGAGCAATAGCAGTAGGCAATTACAGAAAGGAGAGAGGGAAAGAGGAAAGGATCTTGAGTCTTGAAAAGGTTCTGCGTTTCAAGGACCCTCCATTGTGTGGCCTTCCTCACCTCCTCCCTTGTTTATGCAGGGAGGACAGAATGGACCCTTAAACACAGGAGGCTTCCAGGACAGGGTTTTACATTGTTTTTATCACTTGTTCCCATCTTCCTTTTGTATTACAAGAAACTATAAAATTTGAAAGCAAATGGTAGTTGTTGTTTTTTTTTTTTTTTTTTTTACATACATTTACATTAAATTAGTGCATACAGTGAAACCCTCAGAGAATTATCAGCCAACTCTGCTGATCAGCAGAGCTTTCTAGCCTCTTAGGCTGTAGTTTTGCTCATTTTCATCTACAGGTAGCCCTGATCCATGACCATTATATCATGCATCATGGTTCTGCATCTATCACTGGACATTCCAGTCACTGAGCACTTATAAAATTTGTTAGAATAAAAAGGAACTCACCGGATGGCAGGCAATCTTCTTAGAAGACATAAGAAGTTAGTATTGACTTATAATTATAATGATTGACTTTTATAGGCTGTTGAAATGTAATGATTAGACCTTTCTTGATCTGGATAAAAAGGGGAATTCATTCTTAAAAAAGTCAAGGCACACTGCATGTTTAGTGTTAACATTGTTGTCAGATCCAAGAAGCGCTTCCTCATTTGTGTTTTATTGAATGTCTTTTGCTATTTTGCACTTACCAGTTGCAACCATTTTTCCAGCCTTGATGGTTACTAAGACGCCCAAGTGAGTTTGTATTTTCAGCAATCTTCCCCTAATTGTCATGTCCCACGAAGGACTTATGTTGGACTGTGTGTGTTTTGTTTTCTTGTGTGCTCTTTACTTCCTGTCTTTGTTCTTTTCCCGCCTGTTTGATTAGGATCACCTGTGTCTAGTTACTCACCTGTTTCTGTTTCCCTGGTTGACTCCTCCCTAAATAAACAAGCCCCCTGGTTTTGTTCCTTGTTGATTCATACAGTTTGTTAGACTGCTTGCCATGTGCCTTGTTTCTGTCTTTCTGCCTGCCTACCTGTACCTCTCACGTAAGCTTATTTTTTGTGTTCAATAAATCATCAAACTGCTCCTGTCTGCCTGCGCAGTCTGCATTTGGGTCCTTTTCCTTGCCGTCTGAAGGTAACACTAAAGAATTTCATGAACTGCTCAGTGATTGAGTTCCTGGAGATAGCTAAGCATGATACATGGTATGACAGTCCTGCATCAATAGCTAGCAGCAGATGGCTTTTTTCAGCCAATAAGCTCTGATAAATCCTCCTGACCTGCCACAAACTGCAGACAGACAAACTTACTAACTAGCAGGTGAACAAAGCACATGGAAAGAGCCAGATAATTTGTCTCAGGAGTTGGTGGAGACCAAACCAGATCTGAAAGGCTAGTGACTGCTGGATGCGTATGATGCAAATTATTTGCTAATATATTACCTTCAACAACTTCTTAAGGTGATAATGCCTTAAGTGTGTTTGTCAGCATGTTTTGCACCCTAGCCAAAACTTTTAATAACAACTAAAACAATTAGTCTATTAATCAATTTGTTAAACATAAAACTAATTGGCAACTATTTTGATAATCAGTTAATCTTTCTAAACAAAAATGCCAATCATTCTCTGTTTCCAGCTTCTCCAATACGAGGATTTGCTGCCTTTTTTTTTTTTTTTTTGCATAATAACTGTTTTTTGGCCTGCTGGTTGTAGAAAACAAGCAGCGTATCTGAAGAATTTGAAGGGTAGTGTTATTTTCATATCTAGTATTTCTAGTATTTATTAAAAAACATGGACAAAATGTAAGTTTGCCCATGAATGGATTAAACAGTGTGTTTATCTGTTCTAATGAAAGCTGTAAATGTTAGCATGTTTGGCTTACTACCCACAGTAGTAACCTAGTGTTGCCTTCTACAAGGGTCATCAACTGAGGCTGCTGACTTTTTGGCTGGGACAAGTAGCTTTAGCATCACTCTTTTTGCATGATATCCTGTATGTATCCATCAGGTGCATCTTGAAGACGCTTTTACAGGGCTCTCGTTTTAAAACGAGTCAGCTGGAAGCATTAAAAGGTCATCTGGAGAAGGTGTTTTCAACCAACTCTGGGAGCTATCATAAGCTTAATTATCTAGCCAGCTATAGCTAATAGATCATGCTATGAACAGGAAAATCAATGGTTGCCGGCTAGAAATGAGAAGCCTTCCTTTGTCTGAAATCAATCATTGTTTCAAAAATTACAATAAAGTTTGAAAGTAAATCCACCCTTGTTATCACTTTAACCCTTCCGCTGTCCTCCTATTTTGTACACAACCCCCCTATCCACGGGGCCAGTGTGACCCGGGTTCAACGTTCCCCCCCATTTCTGGTCAGGGGAGAGGGGGTCATTGTGACCCAGGAGGACAGCGGCCTAGGAGAGTGGGGTCACTGTGACCCAGGAGGACAGCGGTAGTAGGAGAGGGGGGGGTGGGGGGGTCATTGTGACCCAGGAGGACAGTGGTAGTAGGGAAGGAGACGTTGAGAAGTGATAGGGGAAAGCGAGCGGCCTAGGAGAGTGGGGTCACTGTGACCCAGGAGGACAGCGGCCTAGGAGAGTGGGGTCACTGTGACCCAGGAGGACAGCGGCCTAGGAGAGTGGGGTCAGTGTGACCCGCCAGGTTCAACGTTCCCCCATTTGCGCACACGTCGGGCAATATGGCAGCGAACAGCTTCGGCATTTGTATTTCTTACACCCGTAGCACACCGTTGTTTTACTGTCCTTCGTGGGGCATATCTGGCACCTCTTTCTCTTACTCGCCCCGCCCCGCCGGGTGGGACAGCGGCTCGATCCTCCTCCGGTCGATCGCGCGATCTAGCCCTCTGTACAGCTTTCACCACTGCCACGGACGAGTCCGTGCGAGGGAGATGCTCCCTTCTCTCGATGAGCGAAGTCACGAGCGCCTTTCCCAGCTGCTCCAGGAACACCCTCCTCTTGTTGCAGTTACGAGGCATCCAGTCCGGGCGGAGGTCTCGCCATATCACGAAGGCGTTGTAGGACGAAACGTTGTTGTGGAAGACGACCAGGGGCCAGCGCGCCGTCATCCTTCTGCAGCTGTACATTCCGATCACCTTGTCCAGGTTGTCCATGCCTCCTTTGTTGCTGTTGTAGTCAAGGACGATGGTCGGCTTCTTGTCCTGCTGAGAGCTAATCTCGGCCTCGGCCTTTGGAGGTGGTGGTGGGGGGGAAGGGGGGAGGCTGAGAAAGAGGGCGATTAGTCTACTACGGCGTGTCACAGGAATATGCAGTTCTCACAGACACACACACACAGACAGAGACACACACACAGACAGAGACAGACGGTACTGACATGACTTAGTAGTAGTAGTAGTAGTAGTAGTAGTAGTAGTAAGCAACAGTAGCAGTAATAATAATAGCAGTAGCAGTAGTTAGTCACTACCTCGGAAAGGAACCAGTTGCTTGTCCACAGTGATGTCAGGCCCTGGGTTGTAGAGGCGCGGCAGCCGCTCCACCCACGCGTCCCAGACCTCTCTTATGGCTGCCAGTTTGTCCGTGGCGTGTCTCGCGGGCCTAGACTCGCGGTCGTCGAATCGCAGCATCACGGAGTACGCGTGAAAGACCTTGAAGGGGCATTGTGGTGCGGAAGATCGACCTTCCGCTGTCCGAGTCCCACAGACTAGCCGCGGCCTCGCCTCGGGACTTGTATACACCCGCCAAGATCAGCAGCCCTACGTAGGCGCACAGATCGATCTCGTCCATCCTTTTCCAGCCGTCTCCGTGTTTGCGCATCCCCTCCAGATTTTTCATCGCCGGTGTAATGAAGAGGTAGATGGCGGATGTATTTTATTTGGACCATTGGCTCCATGATATTAACTAGCTTGCCATTTGTAAACTACTTCATCAGCTAAGGTTACAAAGCAACCAACGCCAGTTCCATGCCACGTAACCAAGTTACGGCTTAAAAAGACTGGAGCACACCAAATCATTTGCAGCCTTTCAAATAGAAATGGACAAATGCATAAGGCAAATACAAGCAGACTCAACCTAAAGTAGATGTATATTTGTAATAGGGTAACAAGTCAAACAGGACTTCCAAATCTACTGGATTGTGGATCCAATTGCAATAGTAGCCTTGTTTGGGACTGTGTCATAAACTACATGGAGGCAGTCTTGGATGGTTCCCATAGAAAAGCTAAGTCAAGTGGCTGTGTGCTGCTCTTTATTAGAGGTGGGGAAGTAAAACGGTATACTTAAAATTTCACTCACGAGTTTTGTGAGTTGTTGAGTTAGGAGAAGCTTTATAAACTTTGTGAAACACTGTCTATTAAGTGTAAAAAAACATTGTCAGTGTTGCTGTGTGTGTTGCTGTGTGTTACTCTATGTCTAGAGAAATTATGCCTTGTTAACAGCACATAAAGTCAGCTGCACAGGTGATTGCCATTCATTTCCCACCCATATTGCTTTAATTTTTCATGCAGTTATGTTAGTGCATCTTTTTGTGGCTTTCATGACACAGAGTAGAAGTATAATCAGTAACTGGGGTGTCTCTTTCAGCCTTCTTGCTTGCTCGCTCTCTAAATTTGAACAGTAACCTATATTTTAGGTTAGCTAAAACAAATTGTATTGGTTCCGGGAAGGTTTATTCAGACTTGGAAACATTGGGGAATGATGACAAATGATTTTATGGTAAAGAATATGAATAAATATAAAATGAGAAGAAATACTTCTCACAAAATTTGATTCTGCGTTATAGGACACACCATTCCTTCTATCCCAAAAGAGTCGTAAGAATGCAAATATATCAGAATGTTTCATAAAATCAAGTATGAAAAGTACTGCAGCAAACAGGTATTATGAATATGATGAATATCAAGAATGCACTATTTAAGGCTGCTCCAGTCTTTTATTTCTATGCAGTTAGTTGTCCTTGATCTGAAAAACTGATCAATCTCCACACAACCTCGAGCATCCTGTTGCTGAATCAGGTGCTTAAGTGAGATATTCTAGTAATGAGGTGGGGTCAAACAAATAAGATTCCAATCTCCAAGACAGATGATTATTAGTTTATGCCAAGTATGTGTCTTTTTGCTCCATTTTGTTTGGTTTTAGATATTAGATACTGCAGTTCTGTGATAAACCGACGACCTGCCAGGTGGACCCTGTCTCTCACCTAAAGAATGCTGGGATAGGCTCCACCTCATTGTGACGTTGAGCAGGATAAGCAGTGTAGAAATTATAAGTTTGAATGGATGGAGGGACTACAGCAGTGATGCCCCTGAATATAACTTGATAGCAGCACAACCCAGAGATGTTACACACACACCTAAAGTAGAAGGTGCAGTGGTGAGAAGATCAAAAAGTCTTGTATCTGCTGGATTCACACTAAAGAAGTCTGGACAGTGTAGAATCAGCATGTAGGTGGAAGGCTGTGTTCAAAAAGGTTATTTATGGCGAGGAGAAGTAGTGTACTTTTTATTCCACTACATTCATCTTACAGCTAGTTGCTTTGCAGTTATCTATTGCTAGATAGATAATTAGCTGCTCAGCTGCAGCACATTAAATAGCTTGTAAATGTACCTACAAATATCACTTTGGTCTATTACGAAGTCGGTGTGGTTCTTAGTCTTCAATACCACCATGGACAGTGACATAGTGCTGGTAGAGCTAACCAGCCATGAGAAGCTACTGTTGGACTCTCTATCTCCGCTGGAAAGACAGGGAGTCTTTGAAAGTCACTAGAAGGACATTTATGGCCCTTTGAGTTACTGTGTGGGTACCTGTGCTTTACACTTTACTCAAGACTTATTCACTAGTGACGTACAGCACAGGAATGTCTGAGCTGTATAAATGTAAAATAATTTGTCACTGAGTGAGTAACATCAGACAGAAGTTAACATTTACCATAAACAGAAAGCGAGATGAGTCAGTCAGCAACTCTCAGCACTGATGACGCCAAGTCCTCTCATGCACATACATACACACACCCACTCATTCACACTTCTTCCACCAAAACACGCACTAACCCAAATACACACACACACACACACACACTTGTAACCACGTAATCATACACATCTGTTAGTTGTTGCAAAGCAGCCCTGCACTTCTGTCGATATTTTGTTGCGTCCAAATGTGTTCTTGCTGCTGTCAGAGCTCTCTCATTTGTAAAGCAAATGGTCTTCAAAGAGGCTGATGAGCAGTGTGATGAATGAGATCGTCCCCCAAAATTGCTGAGTGATAAAATATGCTAGAAGCATATAGTGTGTGTGGGGGTGGTGGGGGTGTCATCTCTCTGTGCTAAGAGACAGTGTTAAACAAATGAACCTTGATAGTTTATGGCCTTATCCAGTCCAAAGCCAATAAAGATTTTATCATAAAAGAGACATGATTTTGTACTGCCATATTTCTGAAATGTATTCATTTATGAATAGTATGTGATCAGAATTACAGCTGTATATCGGGCTGAGTTTGGCTCCTTCATTAAGTAGATATCAGCCAGTAGGACCATCCTACTCTCATATGATGGATATGATGCAGGCTGATTGATTACATTTTAATTCTAGCATTAATCAGGAGCAGACTGCTTGTCTATGGCAACACCTTAACCTAATGCAACACTGTGATGTGATTAAGTATGTATGAATATACATTTATTAGGTGAGCAAGCCTGAAGGCCTAATAAATTCTGCTCAACTGAGAATAAGTGCAGACCAAGTGAGGAGAATCTGTTATACACTGCATCCAAGTGGATATTAATTCTATCTTTTTAAAAATTAATAAATCTTTAAATGGGGCACTCCACCAATGTTACACATCAAGATTAGTTTACTAGTCATGAGGCGTACTGTACTCATCATGTGAAAACAGATATTAAGATGCATTATGGGAAATGTAGGATCAGAATTAAAAGTCAGGATATCTTGGCTTCTGCTGCTTCAGTTTTGACCATTCTTGGTTTAATCCATCTCTTGTGAACCCCTAAACATTATGCAATACTAAATCACTGGAGCACATCTTTTAAACTCTTCTATATGTAACCAGGTTAATTTAAACCTAAACTGAGATTATGTTACTGTCCCTTTAAGTGAGTTTTGCTATGCTCTGCTTCAGAGCGCGGGAAAAAAAATGCTAGGAGTGGCAGTCCTTGTCTTGTCACACAATCTTTTCTTTCTTTCTTTCCTCCTTTGTCTGTGGTTCAGTCCGGTAGGAGTTCTAAAGTTCGCCTAACCGAAGTTAGAGCTGAAAACTAAGTTGTGAGTTGAGGTTTTTACACTGAATAGCAAGAGCTGATTGAGGAGCTACGACTTCTGAAAGAGCTGATGACAACTGCAAACACTTAATATCCCAGTGAGTTAGTTGTAAGTCAATATACCTTAGATATGCACGCAGGAAAAAAATTAGAAATAGACCCTGTACTTCTATCAAAACCAGCCGGGATAATCTTGAAGAGGATACCATTAATTCAGGAACATATGATAAATGTGTTTATGTGACCTATGAGTTGTGTGGTGTGGTTGATGACCATTCGGCTGCAGGCTAGCTAGAGGCTGCACGTGGTGTTGAGGCTAGTGTAATTTTCATGCAGCTAAGCTTTGCGTTAGCTATGTATGAAGCCTGTTAGCAAGGGTGTATTTAAAAATGTTTAAATAGTTGAGATGGTTGTGTTGAATTCATGTGCCTTGAAATATACTGTAAGTTGTATTACTATGTCTATAGTTATGAGACAAAGAAGAAGAAAAGACATTGTGGAGCAGAAAACCTTATTAAAATAGGGTTCAATGGACATTAATGATGGACTTGTGATGAGTAACTGTCCATGTGTGTAGGCTAGTTTTTTTTGTAGAGCTCTTCAGTTGGAATTCGAGTCATCGCTTGCCTACTGTCTCACCTGCCATCATTCATCCAAGTTGCCATCTCACCTCCATCCAAGAAATATTTCCATCTCCACGGAACCAACATCGCAGTCATCACCTGGGACTATCGTGTGGAAGAGGGTGGTAGGACTTTTGAGTGCACTCATTTTATTTTCAGTTATTTAATTTTGTTTTGTTTATTTATTTTTATTTGAACTTTGATTTTTTCTGAGATCTCAGTTGTTTGGTGGTTAACCAATTACCTCTGGTCAGTTATAGGTCAACAGGGTTAGAAAAGAGACATTTAATATGTGGGAAATTTTTGTATCCACTTGTCATTTTGATATGGTCTAGGACTATTGTTTGACGTGCCTGTTTCATTGCTTATTTGATGACCAGTAGTCTGTTACTTGTATCAAATGTATGCATTATTTTTTCTGGCTTCAATGTGCTTGTATGTGGGCATTTCAAAAATGTGAGATGCGGTGAATTTAGTGTTTCCTCGGTTACAATATATTTCCTGCATACACCGCCAACTTGTGTGTGTTATTGGGGTGGATGTTACATGTCTACTTTAGCAGCTAGACAAGCGAGTTACAGCAAATCTCCTCATCGAATCTAGATTAGAGGTTAAACCCCTGTCTCCCATTTAGATATTCTGCACTATCTATAAAGTGCCAGGCGCGGGAGGTTACATATAGTTTGTTCAAATTTCACCAAAATGAATGTGCACTGTCTTTAGAACAAGTAGACAAGCAATAGATACAACTCTTTTGAGTTCTGCCCATAGTCTCTCAATCCTTTGGTTGTGTACTGAAACACCTGTAATAACACTGACTGTTCAATCCCATTTTTTCCAACATAAAACGGGCAACATATTTTCCATACCGTGGACAAACCAAAGTTCTCTACGCTGTGACAGCCCTCCTGCTTTAGCAGGGCCTGCTGTTGGTGTGGTGTGTTTGTCTGTCTTGTCATGCAGGTCCCTGGTAGGCGGAGTCCATCAGCACAACTGGGAGCACCTGGCTAGTCTCCCAGGAGTATTTAAGACATGGCTGTCTCTGTCCGTGTTCTCTCTTCTTTTATTCTCCCTTCTTCCGGCACCATGTTTTTGTTTGGTTGACTTTGGCCGTGTTACTAGCTTAAGTTCTACGTTATATAACACCCTCCACTCATCACTCAGCCATCTGCTGACACACTGATACCACACCTCATAACCACACCTCATAACTTTAGTATGTTTTTCAGTTATTGTATGTTACTTAATAAACTTGTACACTTTTCAGTTTAAAACCATGTAACTCCCCTGTTTGTCATGGCTCACGAGCCAGGTCATGACAATTTGGGTTTGACCGTCCGTTCTCACTTCAGGTGGATGCTAGTCACGTGGGGGTGGGGGCTGTCCTTTTGCAGGTTGGTGACCTGGAGTTGATAATGACAAGACACTGAGACTCCACCATGAAAGATCATCTACCACCTAAATAGCTTGTGGTTGCTGTCAAAATGCCTGTTGAGAGATATACACTACATTAAAGAAAATATATACTTAAAACTTGTTTACCTTTTATAGATAATACAAAACAGTTACAAGTCAACTTACTATAATTGGTTGGGGGCCTGAACACTATAGACCCTTTGGCGTGTAGTATGACGACATCTAAATGACTGCCCAATGGGATCCACTTGATGCAGGCTCTGTCTGACCCGCCAGTGTTAAACCCTTAAGCCACGTGATCTTAGGCTTCCAAGTATGTATGCTTCAGCTGCGTTTGGAGTGTTCTGTAGTATTAGTCACAACGCTGTCCAGGTCTTGATTTGACAATACAGCTTAACTTAAAGGTACTGTATGTAACTTTCTATAACGTTTTACATGTATTAATCACTTTATATTGCCTGTGTGTGAACGGACTGTAATGTAACTTAAAAAATGAGACCTTTCCCGACTTTATCGGTTGCCTATAGCAGCCTGTGGACTGATTTCTGTGTGGAGGACTCGGGGTGAATTTTCCGGCCAAATCCAACAGATGTGACGTTATGCACGTTCCCGAGTGCCACAGTTCAGAGTTCAGCTCCCCAACAGCCGCAATACAAACAAAAGAAGAAGCTCTTAGTAGCTAACATTACATTAGAAATTGAGTCTGCTAACGTCAACAAACGACCAGGTAAGCATGTGAAATATATTGTGATTTGAGCTGGGCAATGTTAGCTAACGCGGCATGGATGTATAAGACCTAATACATCCATGTAACGTGGACGAACCGCTAGCTAGCTAACAAAATACTGTTTAGAGTTGATGATGTCAACTAATTCATCCAGACTCTCTTAACTTGCTCACTAATGTTCTCTCTATCAAAATAACGTCCCATCTGATCCATCACAAGGAGCCGCTGTGTTTGATTATGATTCATAGAGAAGTCAGGCCTACAAGTCATGCCCTGTAATAGCAAGATGCATTTATCTCCAATACTGTAGACAAGTTTGTTACCTCTTACGCTCAGTCTCCTATTCTGAGGATTATATGCCACTGTAAAGTCATTTCATTGGATATCATCAGCCTGATTTTTTTTTTAAAATGACACCCATGCTTATGCTTTATACATTTCTACTGATGTAATGAATTTACCTACTGGTTGGCTTGTCAGTTGTGTAGGTTCTAATTCTTGCCTTTTTTTCTCTCTCTCTTCATAAAGGACATGACCTCAGCTACATGAGCAATGACAACAATGGGAGCAAGAAAAGAGAGAAGTCCTGAGAGTGTGGTTTACAGTACCATAGTTTGTTTATTATAAATGTTTATTAAAACCCCTGGCAGACGGGTGATGCATAATCTTCAGAACTTGAATGCTGAAATGAAAAAAAATAAATTGTATAAAATGGGTAGTTTTATTGTGGTACATAACATATGAGGAATGCTGATTGACAGTAACTGTAAAATACACAATGTTAAGCTGTAATGCTAAAGCAAGGTCAACTATAATGAGGCATGAATTGATGAATACATAGGATATGTTGCCAAAAACGTCTTTTCTTTACTTTATGTGCATTATCTCCAGTCTAACGTTAGTCATCCCACTCCTATCATTTGTTTATAACTGACGTTAGTTTAGTATTATTGTCTAAACCCACTGCCAGACCCATTCAGTACAGTAACATTAGTTGACAAAAAAGTCTCATCTCATCTATTAGGAATATTAGCGCATTGATTCAGCTATTACGTCAATAATGAACGTCTAGTTCTAGCGTTATCATCCAGCAAATTTAGCTTTGCTGACAGTGCTGAACCTCTCGGTGAAAGCGATTGATAAAGCTGGCTAGCTAACATTAGCTAACGTCCAAGTGGCATAAAAATGCAGTCAATGTATCATGCAATGACAACGGATTAGTACAAAGTCACTGGCCTATATTGTGTAAACTAGCAAGCTGATAACGATTTCTCTTTATAAATCTGAATCTTAGTCAAACTATAATAACAGTAACTTCTCTTACCTCATCTATCAACATGATGCCAGTCGATCACGTTCAGTCTACTGTATGTGATGTCACTGTTTTGGCTGATGTCCAGGATGCTCGCTCGTGCCTACTGTGTGTGTGAGCACGAGAACGAGCAACAACACTGACTGCTATTGTCTTAACAGCCACCGGTGTCACCAAAAACAACGACTTTCTGAAAACTCTACACAGTAACTTTTTTAATAGCTCAACTCCCAGAGTTTGTCTGTCTGAATAGGGCGGCACGGTGGTGCAGTGGACCCATTGGGCACCCACTGGTCGTGCCGCTGATGTCAGCTGGGATTGCCCCCCACCCCCCACCCTGAGAATAAGCGGTATAGATAATATATAGATGTAAAATTGTTGGTCATGTAGCCAGGTAGTTCTGAGCAGTCATGAGAACAAGGTCATCAGACAGGTATGATGGTATTAGAATAATTATTTCCCTCAGTTATTATGGGCCCCTGCTGCCCCCTTGTGGCTGAATTGAGAAAGGGAAGTGAGAATGCATGCGACAAGTTTTTTTCTTTTTTTGTCTAGAGAGAGAGAGACAGACAGGAGCACAAAAGTAGAGCCAGCACATAGCTCTTGTGCTGAAAAAACCAAGGAGAGATTCTCGAAAGCTGAAAGAGAGGTAATACAACAGCCACGGAGCTGCTGACCCGTCCAAACGGCGTGTGTATCGAATATTCCGGTCAGTTAGCTGCTAGCTGAACGAAGAATTAGCATTCTGGTTGTTGCTAACCTTGAGAATCGTTGCTAAACTTGAAAACTCGTATGTTAAAAACCAGTCGGGATGAGCTAATAAGCTGATGAAGTTACCAATGGTATGGCTTTTCTTGAATTGTTAAGAATTGTTCATTTAGAAAAAAATGTTAAGTTAGTGGTTTGTTAACTCAGCTACGAGCCGAAACAGTGAAGTGTTATATATTTCCTATGTTTATTAAGCAGGACAGATATGGTTAAGTTCTAAGCTAAAATGTAGTTATTGAAATGTGTATGTAAGGATATTATGTATTGCTGTCCTGAGAGGAAACACAAATGGACTGTTGATATGGAGTAACTGAGTGTTGCTGCGACCATATGATAGACAGAACTATGCTGCTTGAGTCGCCGTCACCTCATCGCCTTCTTCTCACCGCTCACTGGATTTTCACCGCCATCATCATCATCTTCACTCATCATCTCCACTACTCATCAACCTTCTTCATCTTCTCCATTCTCTGGGAGCCAGGATGGACAGTTTTTCCTTGCATAGGGTGGTGGTAGGAAAGAAAAAAAACTCACGAAAGACTGTTGAACAAACAGACTGATTTCATATTGCTTATGAAAGGACGGTTTTATTCCGAGATTGTTTTCTTTTCATTTTGTTGCTCTTGTTGGGTCTAAACTTAAAAATTGTGGTTGAAGAACACTGGGTTTGAACCTAATTGCCCTAGTTAAATTTGGTTACCATATTGAATAATTCTATTAGCCATATTAGGCTTTCTGTGAAAATGTACTGTAAATTGGTCAATGCTAGAAAATTTGTTTTTGTTGGTACCGGTTGTGGGTGCGATTTTGTTCAGGCCCAAGAGATGTACAAAATTTAATGATTCCTGTAACACAAATGGAAAGTGTTGTGTTATAAATTAAGGAACATATGCAAGGTTCTAACTGAAAGGAAATAAGACAGAAGAAAAGAAAACATCAATACATAAAGGTATTTGGTTGTTGGTGTGAGTCATTAAGGGAAGGATTGAGTAAGGTCATTGTGTACTCCACTGCTTCATCGTATGCCAGTCTCCTCTTAGAACCTAGATACTTAGATCTACCTGCAAACTGGGCAACAACCGCACCAGGTGGGTTACATTTACAAATCAGTCATTGTTGTTTTTTATATATATATATATATATATATATATATATATATATATATATCAGTGGATATCTGTCTGGCCTCATGTTCATGCAGCATGTTATATAATCAATACAATGATCCTAGTACGTTATTGACATCCCTATTATCATGATCATATTCTGGACACAAGAAATGCAGGTAGAGTTTGTGTGTGAGCATCAAGCTCTCTCTATAAAGCCTCTTCTGAAGGAAATTGTTGGACTCTTTGCTTTGCAGTGACTCACTGCATTGCAGAACACTAGTAAAAACGTTTGTAAAAGTTTCACTAGTTTTTATGAGAGCTTTTCAGTTTGTATGTAAAATCATTCACTTGTATGTGTGTGTGGATTTCAGTATAGTATGTGAGTGAGTTTGGTTTCATGTGTATGTGAGAGGAAAAGTACATGTATGTGTATAGTAATTCTGAATAATGTCCCTAACAGCCCCTCATAACAACTGTTGAACGGATTGCCATGACATTTTGAGACATTATACTATGGACCGAAAATGTTAACCCACTGGTGGCACTAGATTGAAAGACATTGCTAACGTCGGTAGGATTCATTGTCTGAGAACCATGAATGTCTGGACCAAATTTCATGGCAATCCATTCAACACCTGCTTAGGTATTTCAGTCTGAACCAAAGTGGTGGATGGAACGCTGCACATTGACTATGCTCAATATAAATTTGGTTCTCCAACACTTCTTGTTACATATTTTAGATCTTTTGGAAGACAAGAAAAGAACAGCAGGTGGATAAATGTACACATTTCCATCTTTTTTCACCCTAGTCATTCTGACATCTCATCCTTATGTCTACCCTTTTCTTGCCACAGTTGTCTATCTTACCTGTCAGCTATCTATCAGTCTTTTTCCCCTAGACATCCATCCATCCTCATCTTTCCTGACCTCCCTCAGAATCCTTGACAGCAGTGGATGTATGACATACACCTCCTCTAAATCATACTTTAGACAGTCTTCTTATCTTCTATGTCAGTGCAGCAGACATAATACAGGGGAGGACATGTGACTAAAAGGTCATGGGCTAGAATATAGAGCCAATAGGAAGCTGTGGATTACATGGCTGAGGTGTATATAATGTTTCCATGATACTGTACTTTCAAAACCTCCTTATGAAAGTCGTGAAAGAGACCTGTCTGTGTTTATCCCACATGACATGCACCTTATCGGACTGATTCACCACAACCAGTTATGTTATTTTCAAGGTAGAATGAGGCTTATCCCTGTCTCTGAAGGAGGCTAAAGCACAATACCTGAGGTTGCTGCAGCTTTGTTCAACTTATACTACTATGAGATATCCCATCTCATACTTGCCACTCTGCTGCTTTCACTTCATATTTTAAATACTAATACTGCTTGAATGAAACAGGTATAATTCTGTCCCTTACTGGTAGGCTTTTAATTTGAAACATCTCCAAGAAGTGTTGAGTTTCATTAACAGTAGATTAACAGTGATGGAAAAATCAGTAGACTAAAAGTGACTGGAAATATTGAATTAAACTAGTATTTCTGTAAAAGATGAGAGAGAGCGCAGCAAAGAGGTAAGTATGACATGACTCTGTTGTACTAATGGATGAACGTAGTGCTGTGGCCATGTATATTATGCAGAATTTAGTTTAGTTTAGAATTTAGTTTTCATTCTTTTGCTTAATTAAATCATCATTTTGGATCATCATTTTATTTGTTCACTTCTCCACAAGGAAATACCAAATTCCCACCACACTTGATAGGATTTTTGGTATGGTATTCCTTTATAAAGTCATAAATCAAATTGAGTTAAATCTGCTAAATTCTGCAGCCAGAAAAGCCTCCATTTTAAGTAGTATTGTGTACATAAATATATAATCAACATTACTCTGTAAAAATGATCTGTGAATTGGCCTTCATTGTGATTTTAGCCAAAGTGGTTGTTGGGTGAATTTCTCAATAGTTCCTTGTATTACAGGAGTAATAGTGAGTAGCGACAGGGTCAGCAGTGGAGGCATTATCATTGATTCAGTGTGAGACTTTGCTTAGAGAGAATGCAGCATCACGTTGTCCACAAAAAAGGTTGTGGTAGGTGACACAGTAAAATCAATGACAGACCCAGTATTATATACTGCAGTGTGGCACAGAGAGGCGTTTCTCAAACATCATGACAAAGAGAACTACATCAGGCATCACAGGAGTAAGTGACTGGTTTAAAGGTACTGGAAATCTCAAAATTGTGATTTTGTAACTACATGGGTGTTAATTGCACTGGTGGTTTTGCCATTAGCTCTTAAAAAATGTCATTAATTTCTGTTAATTGCTCCCATGTTGTTTTTTACTTCATTTTATCATCTTTATTTCCTGGTTCAGATGCTGGGGTTTTAAAACAGTCTGGCACTGTTTGGTCTCATGTGAAAAAGGTCTACCTGGGCATCTAGTTTTATGTGTGCTTGACAGTCTAATCAAGGCCTCAGTACAAACAGTACTCAGACAAACCACCAAGTACTTTGTTTGAAACAAACAGTGTCTGAAACCCCCTTCGCCCCCATGTTTCTAACTTTGGAATTGGATAGGGGATGCAACCAACAATGTTTGTAACTTTCTGAAACAGACCATCAAACAATCACACCCGCTTTGCGCAGTGATTGCCTACCTTCTCACCTTCATACACCTGGCCAGAGTCTGACTTTCTCACTCAAGCTCTCATTCTAAAAACTGGTCAGTGTTTCGGTCCATCACTTGGGTCCAGACTGAAATATCTCAACAACTATTGGATGGATTGCCATGAAATTGGGTTCAGATATCCACCCCTTTGGTGATCCTCTGACTTTTCATCCAGTGTCACCATCAGGTCTAAATTTCAACAAGTCCTACAACCCATACGATCACATAGGTCATCTGTTCTTAACCTTTAATACGACCCACAGGAGTGTTTCCTAAATTAGCGCCCCTACTGGTGGCAGGAGATATGACTCCAAAAATGACAGAATAGGTCATTTGCCAAAACGACATATATAGGTGTACTGGACCTTCATCGTCATGGTAACTGGACTTTGGCACTTTTTATACTATACTACCGGTCTTCAGCCTTTGCTCTCATCATAATTATTACAGCCTTTAGAGGTCGCTGTACATACAAACATAAATATGGGTTGTAATAAGCTGCTGCACAGATGACCTATATGGACGTATTTTTGGGGAGGACAGTCTTGACCGAATATCTGCAGATATGATGATGTTGGCAATGTTAAATTCTCTCTCTCTCTCTCTCTCTCTTAGCCTGAAATATACATGTTGTGTATTTGAGGCACACACGTTGTTGAAGTTTTTCAGTTATATGATGTATAAAGGGATAGATATACTGCAAAACAGATGTTACCGCGCATGTGGTTCTGTTTATTCTACATTGGGTAATTGCATAGGTGGATGTGTTCACATGTTACAATAATGTTTTAGCCTGCATGCAGACAGTCCACACAGATCTTTGCAGACAGAATTTTAAATGTTGTCACGCTGACTCTCATGGTCTCATTTCTCAAGCGATACTCCAGTGTTCAGCACAAACAAATATTTCAGTTGCCTTCTTGTTTCTGTGGTTTTACACAATGGAAAATGTAGGATCCAGTGTTTTTAGAACTTGACCCATACTAGAGTCTAAAAGTCAGGATATCTCAGCCTCTGTTGCCTTCAATTTCACCATGTTTTAAAACAAAATCTGTCTCTTGTGAGTCCCCCAATTTATGGAAGTGTTACACTAAATTTCTGGAGTACCCCTTTAACACGAAGAACATCATAGAACAAAGAGAACCTCTGTCCTGATAAGGAGGAACATCTTTGTAAGCAGGAACAGAGCGGGTACTGTGTCACTTGTGACTGATATCAAAAGGCTGAACTGACAATTCCAATTACACTGAAAGAACAAGTGTCAGAGCGAGGACACAGGAAGGATCTGAGCACTGGAGGAAGTAGGTAGTGAAATTTCTTTCAAAATAAAAGTCAAATTGAACCATAGTATCAGAATAGACTTACAGACTGGTCAGTCACTTGAGCTTTACTATACTAAAATACCAGTGTGATTTAATTAAACAGTATATATTCAATTCAATTCAATTCAGTTTTATTTATATAGCGCCATATCATAACAAAGTTATCTCAGGGCACTTTTTCGAATAGAGCAGGTCTAGACCGACTCTTTATATTTACAGAGACCCAACAGTTCCCACCATGAGCAAGCACTATGCGACAGTGGCAAGGAAAAACTCCCTTTTATGTATATATGTAATCACTGCTGGTCTCCAGGTGTCAGTGTAGGGCCTTGGTTTTAATTTAATCAGGCTCTGTTACAAGCTCACCTGACCTGACCGATCGATGCAGTTAGTTATAAATCCACAACATACAAACACCAGGCTTCTCACCAGAGGAATATGACAGTCTGGTTCAGGAGCTGCACAGCTGCATTATAGCACATCAAACATGCTGCCAAGAATAGATTGGTAAACCCAACATAAAAAAAAAAAAAAGACTCAATCTGGAATCATTGAAATTCTGGTCACATTCACATCTGAGTGTAAATATTACTGTGACATGCACACTACTATTTGTGTGAAGACAACGATTTACAAAATAACCACATGTGCATAGTATAAAATGTTATTATCTCCTCTCTTCCACCCACCAGTATCTGTCAAAAAAAAAAAAGAAAATCAACAAATATATATCATAAGTAATAAGGAATGGCTTTAGTACTGTAACATCCTATGTTCAGGGACGATGGTACCAAACCTGACAACCCGACATCCCGACAGAGACCAAAACCAAAACGTGCTCATTGACTGTATCTGGCAACCGCGCTATAACTGGAGAGTCTACATGGAAGTACTGGGTGGATGGACAAACTGTTTTTACATTTCTGTTTGTGAACAGATTAAACAAATAAGATACATCATGTGAAACAGTCCGCTTTGGAGGTGTTTGTAGGTGCATTTGTCACTTTAGACAGAGTCAGGATAGCTGTTTCCTCCTGCACTGCAGTGCGGTAATGGATGATAAAAGCACACACATAAGAAAAGAGAGGGAAGAAGGAGGAGAGGGGAGGAAGGAGAGGAAAAATCCATGGCGGTTGGAGCAGGGAGCGGAGTACATGTGGGCCATCTTAATGAAAGGGCATTTATCACCATTAGGGCAGTGATGGACGCTGGTGCAACTGTCCCTCCCCATGGAAGCAAGACTTCCCTACAAGGTCTTCAAAGAAGAGAGGGAGGTGAAAAAAAGTGATGAGAAGGAGTGAGGGGAGTAAAATTGTACATGCTATCGCTCTTCACAGCAATAATTACCTTTCAATAATCAAAGACACACATCAGGAGTGGAGCTGCCTGGCACACAACACTATCAGTCTCTCTGGAGTCATCAACACACACAAACACTCCTTTAAATATGCGGTGTGATGCCAAGGCATGCAGGAAGGAAGAGAGCACTCAGAGGGGAGAGGAGGGCTGTGGATGGAGGTGCTGATGGTCAGTGGAGTAGTGGAGGAGAGTATAAAGAGGAGGGGGAGGAGGATCTTAGGTCAGTATGTCTGCAGAAATCACCTTTCAACACATCCCACCCTCCAGCATGCGATCACACACAGCCCACTTTGATCTCTCCCACCAAAGGCATTAGCCACCAGAGAGTTTTAAGCGAGCTTGTAATTCAGTCACACTTGTAGAGAGAAATGTGTGCTGAAGCATAACCAGGTACTGCTGTATAAAACTGGAAGTGCAATGTACAGCAACAGACAACACTGCTTCCATAAACCTATGTTAAAATACAATTACTTTGCACTGACAAACGTACATTTGAGGAAAACTGGATTATGTTTTTTCTATTAAGGTAAATAGGAAACATGTATTTGCAAAATCTTCACTGTCAGTGCTTTTCATTTGTTACCTACTATATCCACAACTAGTAGCTAAAGAAACTATGTTTTTATGGTTAAAGATCTGGGGGATGATGATGATGTACAGTTATAGTAAAGCTGTTCAAATTAAAAACTGACAAAAATGTTTATTGTGAATTAGAGGCACACTTGGCCTTAAATATCAAGTCGCAAATGAACAATCATGATTACATTGTCATTAAAGCCACGGCACTGAACCACACTGAGCCCACCAATAAGATTATGTGCCATGCTAGACTGATAATCAGACTGAATGAATTAAAGTGAAACAAAAAACAGCAATTCAGGCTGACATTGTGCTCATGTTAATGTTTCTTATTGGGAGGGGGATGGGGGTTTGTTTTGTCCTTACCAATCAGTAACTTGTGATGATTCCCACCAATGTAATTTTCAGTCAAGCTTTGGTAGCTGTGGATTTAAGAGTTGTTATTTATGTAAATTGACTAACAACTAATTGTACAGCTGTGTCAATCTCATCCACATTTGTCACCATTTTTGTGGCATAGTCGTAGTTAGTTAGCTAGCTATGTAAGACAACCCTATTCAAATCCCACCTACAAAGCACTGATTGGTTGACTGTTATTTCAAGTAGCAGAAATCAGCTCCTGCACTCTGTAAATTCATTGAATGGCTATGTTTCACTAAAGCCACCTTTGTCAGGCATTTCATAAAACAAAATGACATCAAGCCTACTCCTACAGGGCAAGCAATCAACCAGATGGGGAAAAAAACAACAAGTGGGAAAGGGCAGGGCAAAAGCAAAATGACTACCAATAGCATACCCTGTAAAACTGTTAAGATAATTAACTATGAGTGATGTCAACAAATCCCAAAGAAGAAACACAATATGATATGAAATATGGCCAAAAGTCTTAAAAATAAACATTAAAAAATAACAAGACACCTTTAAAATGGACACTTAAGAGCAGTACACCAGACCTGTTTGAATCATTGCAACCAGCCTAGTGCCATGCCTAGACCCCCCTAATAAACTGGGGGCATGGAGTTTCAAAGAAGTGGGTGTTCATCAGGCAGAGAGGATGTAACAAAAAGACGCAATCAAGTTGTATTAAGGGAAATGTAGGATCCAGCCTTTTTCAGAGCTTGACCCATGCTAGAGACTAAAAGTCAGGATATATCTGCCTCTACTGCTTTGGTTTTGACTGTTCTTTTTTTAAATCTGTCTCTTGGTAATGCCCCAACTTGATGAAAGTGCTATACTAAATTGCTGGACTTGCCCTTTAACTAAGCTCTTTAAGAATCTAAAAATACGTTGGATGCAGGACGTGAAGTATTTATTTGTACAATCATCCACCCTAAACTCCTTCTGACAGTCTAAGAATGTCGCACTTGGTGTTTCCTCCAAAGCAAATTAGTAGTATATAAACATATTCTGAGATACTCCATGAGTAATGGGATATCTTCACAGCACATCTAAACTGTAGCTCCCTCCAGCACAGGCCAGTGTTGTTCATACTCATCTACATTCTTGCAACACACTCTCTTTATCAAGTCAAGCCAACATTCTTCACAATTCCCTTTTTCCAATATCTGTCTCTGTCTCGCAGAGCTTTAATAACATTTGGAGATACAGGCTGGCCCAGAAGAGGGAGGAGCGCTGAGGCAATAGATACTTTCAGAATAAGAATTGAGATGTATTATTCACAGCCTCTGCTTTAGGTTTTAAGATATTGCAGTTTATCTTAATATCAACTCGCCTCAACTTCATTACCCCGCTGCTTTCAGATGTGATTTCTTCTGGCATCTTGTATGAAAACATTTGTCCTTAAACTTCAAATCCAGGTGGAAAAAATAGACTGCATGCTTGAGATCTCTAAAGCCTCACTATGAGATCATCATCATTCAATTTGCACACACTCAAAGAACATTATCCTTAGAAAAAAAAAACTGTCCTTCATAACAAACATGGTTCTGTGTCACAATCTTAGATGGTTGTAATAATTAAAACTCTACTTTGTACGGAGTCTGTGAGTGGGAGTAGGTAACTGAAATATATATTTCAAGGCTTCATGTTATTATATCAGAGTTACATAAGATGATATTGTAAGCACACAGGACAGAGCTGGTGCCCTTGCTTTAGTTAATCCATTCCCTCATTTTAATAATTTTGTGCAAACTAATTGAGTGAATGAATTCAATAACAGGGAATGAAATGTGTGCTTCCTAAAGATTTCCATTTCGCAGCTACAGCCAGTTACTAAAGCTAACTAAATTTAGTTTAATTTATTTTGTTTACAGCACACAACTTTTTGTCAACATTAAAATGATTTACACATTTTTGGACATTTTTAGATGTTTTGAGATGTCTCTCATTCACATTTAAACAATTCAATTAGTTCCCCATTGTCATTGGTATTGGAAAATACCTGCCGATGGAAGCGCAGCATCCGGTCCCGCACCACCAGGCTCAGGGACAGTTAATACACTACTGGCAGGAAGTCATTTACTGGCATCATCATGTTCAAAAATAACATGAATTTTCACCTTCATCATGTGTCACATCTATCATCACACCTAGTCTGTGGTGGTATATGAAGCAACATGCCAATATGTGAAGCAGTGCAGAATCATAACTTACCGGGTAATCGAATTGTTTCCTGTTTCACTTTTATTCTATTGTGCATCAAAGGTCAACAGTTTCAGGACCTCCACCAAGGCCCCGAGATCCCTGACACACAGAAGGCCCCAGCTTGTCTTTATGGAAATTACTTTGTTCATTTGTGTTGAATCAAATTATCACAAACACATTTGTAATCAATCAAATCGCTACAAACTATCTGACTTGCAACAAACTTGGAGCAGGGCAGTATTTCAGCATGGAAATACATTGGTTTCTGGATTGGGGGAAGTATGTGGAGAGGGCTCAATAGGGGCCTCATTTTTGCCCCAGGCCCCCTAATCCATCCCTGCACAAACCTCCTAAAAAGGGTTTTTGCTGTTAAATATTGTTCAGAACAGAACTGTTGAAACTCCAACACCAGTACGTGTAGGGTCTAGAGCCACAGGGCTCATGCAGGCAATTCCATGGATCCCTGAGGGGATTCTAGGGAACCTGAAGGGGACCCCCAGCAAAATTAGAGCTTGTTAAAGATTGACTTTTGTTAATCAGTTTATCCTCTACTTTGTCCACACACACAATGTAGACTCTCAACATTAACTTATTCATAATAAACTCTTACTCTTAATAATGGCAGTGGTATGTATTTTTAATGCTAAAACTAATTTCTAAAAATGTGAAAGTCACATGTAGTCAGTGGGTAACACCACTGATTTTGGTACAGGCGCCAGTGTGGGCCCTTAGGCAGGGCCCTTAACGCTACCTGCCTACCTCATATATATGATGAGTGATACTAATATAAGAGCCACACCGGCTCGGACGTCGCCCGGGTTAACAAGGTCCGCGTCAGGTGTCGGGGAACCAGGACAACCTGTTGTTGCTGTTGTTGATGGTGTGTGTGATGTTCCTGGTGTTCCTCGTGGTCTCCTCGTGTCGCGTTCCTGGTGTTCCCCTGCGAGTCAGTTCTCACTTTTGTAAGTTTGTCTTGAAGTTAAAATAAACCTTTGGACTATTCAGCCTCCTCGCCTGTCTGCATTTTGGGTCCTCTCCCTGCTGCCAAAATGGCCCAACTTGACACAAGCTGCCCATACCTGAGGCCTTGGAGACTGCCAAACAAAGACTCACAGCCCTGGCCACCCGCCTAAAGAGGTACACCAGAGATGCAGAAGCTAGGAGAATAAACAGAATGTTCTCCACCGAACCATCCAAAGTATACTCTCAGTGGCAGGGTCATAACACAAGAACAGATCCGCCCAGGGCTGAGACTGAACAATACTGGAAGAGCATATGGGAGAAGGAGGCATCACATAACACCAATGCTCAATGGCTAGTGGATCTAAGAGCAGACCATAGCAATCTCCCAGAACAAGAGCCAGTAACCATCACAATGGCAGACATCCAAGAAAGAGTGTCAGGTATGAAGAGCTGGACAGCGCCAGGCCCGGATATGATCCACACCTACTGGCTCAAGAAGCTAACTGCACTCCATGAACGCCTGGCAGCACAGATGAACCAACTGCTGATGGATGGGACCCACCCAGAGTGGTTAACCCAAGGGAGGACGGTCCTGATCATGAAGGACCCCCAGAAGGGTGCAATTCCATCCAACTACCGGCCAATAACCTGCCTCTGTACAACATGGAAGCTCCTGTCAGGAATCGTAGCGGCTAAAATGAATAGGCACATGGCCCAATACATGAGCAGGGCCCAGAAAGGAATTGGTAGCGATACCAGGGGAGCCAAGCACCAGCTGCTGGTAGACAGAGCAGTCACTCAAGACTGTAAGACCAGACAGACCAATCTGTGCACCGCCTGGATTGATTACAAGGGGCTGTGGAAGACAACTCTGGAGGCCAACTCAAAGCCAATTGCACAAGAGACCATCAAGTGCGGCATATACCAAGGTGATGCACTATCCCCACTGCTGTTCTGCATAGGCCTGAACCCTCTCAGCCAGATCATCGCGAAGAGTAGCTACGGATACCGGCTCTGGAATGGAGCAACCGTCAGCCAGCTTCTCTACATGGATGACATCAAGCTGTATGCCAGGAGTGAGCGAGACATCGACTCACTAATCCACACCACCAGGATCTACAGCGACGATCAGTGTGGCCGGATGGTCTCCAAGAGAGGGAAGGTAGTCAGAACTGAAGGGATCAGACTACCAGAAGGCAACATAGCAGATGTGGAGGACAGCTACAAGTACCTTGGGATCCCGCAAGCAAATGGCAACCATGAAGAGGCCGCAAGAAGGTCAGCCACAGCCAAATACCTCCACAGAGTAAGGCAAGTCCTGAAGAGTCAGCTGAATGGGAAGAACAAGGTCCGAGCTATCAACACCTACGCCCTGCCTGTCATCAGATACCCCGCTGGCATAATAAGCTGGCCAAAAGAGGAGATCGATGCCACTGATATAAAGACCAGGAAGCTCCTCACAATGCATGGAGGATTTCACCCCAAGTCCAGCACCCTGAGACTGTACACTAAGCGGAAGGAAGGAGGCCGAGGACTAGTGAGTGTCAGAACCACTATCCAGGATGAAACAACAAAGATCCATGAGTACATCAGGAAGATGGCCCCAAGTGATGAGATGCTTAGTGAGTACCTCAGGCAGCAGAAGCCGGATGAGGAAGGAGAGCAGGTGGAACCATCATGGGAGGACAAACCCCTGCACGGTATGTACCACCGGCAGATAGAAGAAGTGGCTGATATCGAGAAATCCTACCAGTGGCTGGAAAAGGCTGGACTGAAAGACAGCACAGAGGCACTAATCATGGCAGCACAGGAACAGGCTCTGAGCACAAGATCGATAGAGGCCGGGATCTACCACACCAGGCAGGACCCCAGGTGCAGACTGTGCAAAGATGCCCCTGAGACAATCCAGCACATAACAGCAGGGTGTAAGATGCAAGCAGGCAGGGTGTACATGGAACGCCATAACCAAGTAGCTGGCATAGTGTACAGGAACATCTGTGCCGAGTATGGGCTGGAAGTCCCATGGTCAAGATGGGACACACCTCTGAAGGTGGTGGAGAATGACCAAGCTAAGATCCTGTGGGACTTCCAGATACAGCCTGACAAACTGGTGATGGCAAATCAACCGGACATAGTAGTGATGGACAAACAACAGACGAAGGCAATAGTGATAGACGTGGCAATCCCAAGTGATGGCAACATCAGGAAGAAGGAACACGAGAAGCTCGAGAAATACCAAGGGCTGAAAGAAGATCTAGAAAAGATGTGGAAAGTGAAGGCAACAGTGGTCCCCGTGGTAATCGGAACACTCTGGGCTGTGACCCCCAAACTGGGAGAGTGGCTCCAGCAGATTCCAGGAACAACATCCGAGATCTCTGTCCAGAAGAGTGCAGTACTAGGAACAGCTAAGATACTGTGCAGGACCCTCAAGCTCCCAGGCCTCTGGTAGAGGACCCGAGCTTGAAGGAGGAATAGACCAGGGCGAGTGGGGAATTTTGTTTTTATATATATGTGTGTATATATATGTGTGTGTATATATATGTATATATATATGTATGTATGTATGTGTGTGTGTGTATGTGTATATATATATATATATTATATATAATGTAATTTATATATATAATAAATAATAATAAAATATAAGTGAACTATAAGAACCAACTTAGGAGTGAAGAATAAGACGTATTTTTTAACAACTCACTCCTACTTACAGTACAGTGCAGGAATAACCTTTATGTACAGCTTTCAAGTATTTTTTAAGAATTCGTCTCTCCCTTTCATGACTAACTTTTAACACATCCTGGAATTTTCTTAGTGATGTGCTGCTCAGCAAGATTTAACTAAAAAAAAGCAAAAATGTAAACCAAACTAGCAGGGATGAAAGTTTGCTGCTGGTTAGAAGAGCTACGTCAGGTATATTGTTAAGGTATATCATTGGAGTGTGCCTCGTTTTGGAGTGATGGTTGCTGCTGTCTCTCCAGTGAAAGGACTGGGGACAGTGTTTTGGTGTTTTGCACCACATTTCCCAGAATTCACCTCAAAACAAACACTTCTATCTCAGAGGGTGTCACCAAAATAAAAGATAAACCAGCAATGCAACTGTGAGCTGTGTTTAGTCTCAGTGAGAGGGGGGTGGGGAGAGTCCACAAACAGACATAACACATTGGTGGAACAACTATGGAATTGTGATGAGATTGATTTGATAAGCATTACATGATAGCAGTCAGGGCACAGACACAAATGTAAATGACATGACACAGACAACACATCCTCATACCTAAACAACAGAATAGGTCGTTTGCCAGTGACTCCCATAATGACATATATGACCGTTGGAGAGTACCAGCGATATGTGTACCTGACCTTCGTTGTCATGGTTACAATTATAAACATGTGCTTAACATTGTGAAATGGGTGCAGTTTGGTTAGGTTTAGGCACCAAAACTACTTGGTTAGGGTGTAAGTTGAGTTACGTCACGTGACTTACTAACGTAAGTGACTTACTTACTTACTAACGACTTACGATCTGAAGTAAGTTAAAATAAGTGTGAGATTTTTGGTCTCACACGGGACACAAACAGCTGTCTTCTGGGTGAAAGTTCTGTGTTTGACCCACCAACCTACCCAAGCCTCCTCCCTACACAGACTCTGTCGCTCTTACTGCCTCACCTGACTTCCTCCTTTGCTCCCGTCATAATTACTACAGCCACTAGAGGTTGCCGCCTAACAAACGTAAATATGCTGGTAATAAGCTGCTGCACAGACGGCCTATACTGCCGTATTTTTGGGGAGGGCGGTCTGGAAACAGAAGACAATTCATACAACAAAGGAAGCCAGGACTGTAAAAGAATATGTCTGATTTTGACTCATGGCACTTTTAATAGGGTTAACTCACCCAATGTAATTATCTTATATGGAGAAACCTGCAAGAAAAATTGGACGGAGTGTAATGAAAAAGAGGCCAGATTTAGGGAGTAATTAGCAGCTAAAGCTGCAACATTACTATTATGCAGCAATAATTTCAGAAGATATAGCCTAGTGTGGGGTGTGTGAGGCAGAAGCTGCTTTTGATAAGGTCAACAGTGACAGCATTGTGAGGCTTTCTGAGGCTTTCTAATTAGGAAAAGGCTAGCTGATGCAGGGAGAAAGGCTTGTCACTTTAGGAAATACATGAATGGTGGATTTTACTGGACCCTGCAATCTAAATGCATGAGGAATTCTCAAAAAGTCCATGGTTGTCTTTTGTTACAGCCTTCTTTTAATTTTCATGGTTTCCAGTTGGTGAGAGAAACTGGTTTCTTTGCATTGTTGCACTGGTCAGATTAACTGAGGATGGCCTAAATGACATAAGAAATGGCAAGGTCAGTCTAATGCTCTGTAATCTTTTGGAAGTTTGCAATGCAAAGCAAAAGCATAAAATATTTTAAGTTTGAATGAAAACTTCTTACTGTTAGGTCATTGTCTACACCTAAACCTGCACTTTTGCCTTTACAATGAGCTGAAAGAGGCTGAGACTCTCCATAGAGCTGAGGGGAACTGCACCTTTACACATTTCACATTGCCATTTTTTTCAAATGTTAATATAAAATTATTGAATAGTGCAGCTTTAAGGTTTGTTAAATTAATATTGTATAATTCTGCTATAGGCCAAGTAGTTGAAAATACACATACAGTTAACTTTACACTGAATGTTAGCTGATGGTAGCTAAACTGTTAATGTCATGACAAAGTAGATTGTTCACAAAAACAAAAAATGTGTTGGCAGAGGAGATTGCTCCTCCTCTATTTTTGAGAGGCAAAAAGGACATAAAAATATCCTGGTATGGGCGACTGACTGCTGCACAGGTTGCATGGTATGGAGGATGTTCAGGCAAGTCAAAGATCACAGCAGAGATTTACAAGGGTATATACAGGGTGCTCAATGAACTTTTTTGTCCACCGGCCAAATGGCTAGTGAATGTTCAAATTTTACCAGTCACTCAATAGAGATTATCTTTGTTTTTTTGGCTGGTGAGTGAAGAAAATCCACCAGCCACTTGCATATTTTACCAGCATTTGGTTGGTGGCTCATGCTAATTTTGTCCCCTGGGTATATGGCATGAAATATTATTTTCTAGTTCCATTTATTGTGATTTTGAAGTTATTTTAAGGATCTGGGGTAAAATAACATGATGCCTGTCCTCCCCAATTTTTATAGTCACCAGCCGCCACTGACATAGAGTTGTTTGGGGGAGAAAATCATATGTGAGCAACACCAGATATGTGTTTGCATACACCTTTTCTCATGATGTCAGCTGCTCCACACAGAGAGAGCAGAGCCTAGGACTATGACATCCTGTAATGACCACCACCCTCACACACACACAGTGCTAACCCTAACCCTTTAATGAGCCTGCATTAACACATGACACATTAATACACAGTGATGCATAAACTTAAAACAGCCTCATGCATGCATTCATGAACAGAAAGACACACATGTGCACAGAGACAGAGAGAAAGGAGCAACAGAGACTATGACAATTAAGAAGCTTCTCCCCATTCCTCTTTATTCTGGCTCCCAGGAGGCCAGCAGAGGGATAAAAAGCTAATGGCTAATACTCAGGAGGAGATAGTGATAGACTTATTTAACAAGGAAGCTGCTTAATAACACATATATTCCCAGCATCATCTTGGGGGATTACGGCAGGTGTGTGTGTGTGTGTGAACTTGCAAGGGAAATTTTGTGCTTAGTACAAATGTAAAGGTGCTTCCTAATTTTGCTGTGAAGAAATGTTTTGATTTGGTAATTTAGAATTTTGTAGCTCTAACAAAATCACACAATGTATCTTTAAAATGCTACATGTAGCACAATGCTATATGGTAAAAATGCTCTAAAAAGATACCATACCACACCAGATATCTGACATTTTTTCTCACTGGTATTCTCTAGTCATGTGTGCTGGGCTGCTCATCAAGCTGTAGTTGCGGCTCCAAGGTAATTTAGTATAATGGAATTTTGAAATGCAGCCTTGCAGTTGTCCTGGAAAATAAAAACAAATAGCAATATGACATGGTAAATAATAACGTGTACTGGAAAACTGTTTAATATACCACCAAATTATGATTTGAACAGTACTATAAAATATACTTTTTTTCTCATGCGCCTGCAAAAGCTGCTGGCTGCTGAAATTCTAACTGTTCAGGGAGGACTCACAAGGTTAAGTTACAATCGTGTGGGATCGTGTTTTCAGGATGATCACTTAAAGTCACCTCAAACACACAGTTCAGACCCAATTTATTAGATATCGTTTGAGTATAATTTCCATAAGTTGAAATCTACCACATCTGCCTGAACTGAAGACTTCAAATTTAGGTTCAGTTTAAGTTATCTTGAACCACTTTGCTGGTTACATCATTAGCATACACTAACTATTTTTAAATGAAACCGAGGTATTGGTCAATAAGTTATTAATAATGTTATGGAAATAAATTACTTTAGAGTAAAGAGTGGAAACCCTGATGTGTTGTTTCATGAGACTCTGGGATATGTATTATGAATGAGGTTAAGGGAAAAAATTGAGATTTGGAGAATAAGGAAATATTTTGCAAAAAAAAAGTCATCACATTTCAAGAAAGAAGTTAAAAAATCATAAGAAAATACTTTGAGACAGAAATTAAGAAAATTAAGTCATGTTATTTTGAGAATTAAGTCTTAATATAAAAAAAGAGATGTAGAATAAAGAATAAAGTCAAAAATTGACAAGAAAATGTAGCATTCTGAGAAAATAGTTTCTTTATTCTGAGAATAAAGTTGAGAGTTAGTGACAAAAAAGTTGTAACATTTTGGGGGAAAGGTTGTCATATTTCAAGAACAAACTTAAGGTAATGCTTCAAGCATTAAGCCATATTATAGTCGCAATAATATAAGACATATATGTCATGATGAGATAGGACAGATTGGATTATGACTTCTTTTTTTACAGCTGTAGCCCTAATACTCAGTTGTACTTCATTATTTTAGACAGAGTGTATAATTTACTTAATAAAGATTCATGGCAGCCTGAAAAAGAAGGAGACTCAATTCAGTTGATTTAACTCCGAACAGCTTAATTCACAGAGTCCAATATGTGGAGTAAATCCTATAGACTGATAAATCTCACAGTGGAATGTGACACGCTGTTTCTTGTCCAACATGCCACACTGTACTGTAAGCAGTGACAGACAGACCAGTCATACTGCCAAACGTTGGCTTCTTCACCACCTCTGATCTTCTTCTGTCTACTTCAGAGTCGACCTCGCCTCCTATCCAGGACATTTCATATGTGAACACTTCCTGTCTCTTCTCTTTTTCACCTACTCTGTCCTTCTCTGCCTTCTCTTTGTCATCTGATGCCCCTACAATTTACTGCCCCTCCATGTCTGACAGCTGCTGTGATTTGTATGGAGGTGCACAGCAACAAAAATGTCAAAACAGTGACACCCAAGTTCCACCTGATGCCTGGAAGGAGGATTGCTAGTTGGCAGAGAAGCAGAGAAGGAAGGTAAGAAAGCAAGACAGAGGAGAGAAGAAAGAAGTGAAGAGATAGAAAGAGAGAGGTATTTTCTTAAGGCTGGAGGTGATTAAAAACCATGGTAACTCAACATCCGTCTTATTTATTTTATCTGTATGTTTGGTAACAGATTCTTAGAGCTGTGGTGTTCCTGCGCTGCACTTACACTGAAGGTACCAGAGATCACTTGTCAATCAAACAGCACAACTGGCTTTGTGATTGCATGAAATGTGAGTTTCGCCTGGTGGCAACTAGCTACTTTTTCTATTTATTTGAAATAAATGCTAGAAATGTATAAGGCATCACTGTACATTATGTTAAATCACTCCTGTGTTCTTTCCATCTCATGTGTTACACTGGCTTAGGATCACTACTACCTTCTATCTACACTGGAACAAAAACTAAACTTTTTCACTCAAATTTAAGACCCATAAACTGAGGAACAAAGTGAGAAAATCCACATGACATGTTGACCATCTTCATCTTCCTTCTTTTAAACTAGACATGACCAATATTCTGTTAGTTATCATGGAGTACATATATGTAATGCAAACCTTTAAAAAAAAAAGTTATTCTTGATGTTGACCTTGATTTTCCTTCTTTTTATATTATTATTGTCAGCTGATTGGTACCAAATCATTTATTTTGTGTGTCTCTTATTATCATTTTGTATTGTTTTCATATTTATATTCAATTAGAGTCTCCCCAGACAGTTTGGATTGTCACCTCCTCCACTGTAGTGCTCAACATCAGAGCCCTCCAGGGCTGTGTGCTCAGCCCCCTCCTGTTCACGCTGTACACCCACGACTGCAATTCCCGACATGGAGAGAACTCTGTTGTGAAGTTTGTGGACAACACTACCATCATCAGCCAGATTACAAAGAACAATGAGAATTCATATTGGGAGGAAATCAACAATCTTGCAGAGTGGTGCACAGAGAACGATCTGCTGCTGAATGTCAACTAAATCATTTGGTTGATTTTAGAAAAAAGGACATGGAGACACACACTCCTGTCTACATCAGTGGAGCTGAGGTGGAGCAGGTGAACAGTTTTAGGTTCCTGGGAATCAGCATACAGAGAACCTGTCATGGACATCACACATCTCCACACTGGTAAACAAAGCTCAAAGAAAAGGCTGGATTACTTAAGCAAACTTAAGAAGGCCAAATTCCCATGCCATGTTTTTGTTAACTTTTACAGAGGAGCAATAGAAGGCATCCTGGAAACATCACAAACTGGCATGGGATGTGCACGACCCAGGACCCATGTGCTCTGCCGCGGGTGGTTAAAACCCCCCAGACCATCATAGGTACCCATCTACCAAGCATCAGTGATATCGGAGAGGTGAGGTTCCTGCTCAGAGCCCAAAGGATACTAAACAATAAACAATACCCACCCCGGCCACAAGCCTGTTCACCCTGCTGCCATCTGGCAAGCGATACAGAAGTATCAGCTGCCGTACCACCAGACTACAGAGCAGCTTCTTTCCTCAGGATGTGAGACTCCTCAGCTCCACCTCATCCTCTGCACTCCACCATAAATAATAGTTTTCTGTTTGTTTGTTTGTTTGTTTTTCGGAGCGAGGTCCACTGTATAAACCTATGGCTTCTTTACCTCACATATATTTTACTTCTTGTTGTATGCTGTTGTATAGGCTATATGCAACAAATAATTGAAAGGAAAATTCTCACAAAAGCGATTTGTGAGCATTGCTTATACACAGAATAATTTGTGAAACATGACACTGCCACAATTTTAATCTAACTGGCAAATGAGAAATTTAAACCTGAATTTTATTTTATTGGGTTATACTTTATTGGGAAAAAAGTCAGGGGGAAAAGGACACCTTGTTATATTCCAGATTTGAGCCTTGGCGTGACCTGGGCAGTTTCTGGTCATGTGCAATGAGGAACTGATTATTGTAACTTATTATAGTAAGGCTGTTTTAAAATCTTCAATGGCATTGTCAGAGTAGATTTGTATTAAAATATAATTTTTATTGACACAGAAAAAAATCACTGTCATTAATTCCACCTTCTATGAGAAGTGAGTTGCTAATGCTGACAAATATTTATGCTATTGCATCAAGTTTTAAGAGTTTCTTTGAAGCATCCTCTGTGAGCTGTTCAAAGTGTTGCCCTGGTAACAACAGTATCCTTATATATTGTTATTGTATTTGTATTTATAAATAGTTTTACACTTGGATTTGTTGGACCGGAAATTAATAACATTGCAAGGACGTGCTGTTATGACTATATATTCTTCTAAGCAGCAGAAACCTGTATTGTTTTTTTTTCTCTCCATTACATGCACAAACATGGGCTTGAAACATTTGCACACCACCCACCACCTGACACGATACCCACTTGATTTCACAGACTCAGACTGTTGAAGCCTCATATTAGCTTTGGGTAAAGGTAAGTTGTAGAGTTTTTGACCTCTGATAGCAGAATCAGAGAGTCCCTGTTTTGTTTGTCTCGTGCTGGTGATGTGATACACATTCATGCCAATGGCATTCCACTGATCTGCAGGTGGCAGTAATGCGCCAAGATATGCAGCATAGCACCAGCAAAAGCAGTGAAGAAGAAGAATGTAAGCTAGTAAACATGGACGTAAACAATGCAGGATTCTTTAAAGATAAACTGGCTTTGCAAATGTTTTATGAGGAAGGAAATGGATTAAACATTGCTGTTAGACCTCAAGGATACACACAATGAGTTTTGGTGTCTAACACTGAATGTAAACCTATGTCACCTACCCTGCCACGTAGAAACTGAAGGAATATCCTATAATGACAAACCTTTTACAGATATGATCAACATATAAATGCTGTTCAGTATGTAAAGGAAAAACATAATTTGGACCACATTTTGCATTTTTTCGAAAATATATATTTACCAATACAAAATAACTGCATATCAGCATAATTCATAGAAAATATGTTTGAACATAAAGAATGGCAATAGGTAAGGTCACTTTTCATACAAACACAATACCAATAGCCGATTTCTTACCCGTAGCATCTGTTTACATACACATGGTATTTTAAATGATATATTCACAGAGTCTGTCTTAAAACAATAGTCAGGTGCCGATACAGGTTTTTCTTGCTGTGATGAATGATTACAGCAAGAAAAACCAGTTTCAGTGCTAATATAGGCACCTGACTATTGTTTTTAAGACAGATTTCACAAATTGTGAACATATCCTTTAAACTAAGAAGCTGGTGCAGAGGCTTTGACAATACTGTGTTAGTGTTAGTGAGACAGTACCTGAGACAGCTACAACAGAAGAGGTTCCATCATTGAGTTATTGTGTCAGATATTTTTGATTATATGTATTTTTTTGGTTCCCCTAATGTAATCTCAGTGTGATGACAGAAACACATCCACTTAGAAGAATACACTGCAATCAGATGTTTGCTAAGTGGTCTACGATGCCAAACATGTCATCACAAACATCATTGCAGAGTATACCGGCATGGATGTTTTATTCATTCTTCTACTTAGCAGGGAGTACAGAGAGGCTGCCACCGGATGACACCTGTAAGTAGATTTTGTGGGAGGTGTTGGTTTTCAGTAAGTTGTGCAAGACAGTATGAACCTGAAATTAGATTTGTTTCATGCACTGAAAGTGAGAGATTCAATCTGCCACTCTGCAGTGTGTAGTTAATGAGTCCTGGCCAGGAGGGTGTGGAGGGGACCAATAATGATAAAGTCCTCGTTGATGAAGAAGTATTTCAGCATGAATGGGACATGAAGAGAGAGGTCATCAGAAATCATTTCACATAAAACTAGACTGAATAAAATCACAGCGGTCAGGAGCACTTTGATTTTTCATAATGGGAAAGGAAATGGGCCATTCACCCACTCCAGACACACTGCATTAAGAAAACACATTTTTCACTCTTGTAAAAATGTCTCACTGTTTGGATGCCGACAATATTTTCAATCAATAAAGCTGTGATGCTTGTAAAATTCACAATTGACATTTTGATTACAGCACAACATAATGCGACTATTTTCACAAATGCATTTTTACATTTTGTAATTTCGAATAGCCTAAATTATGAGTGATACAGATAAGACTCAATGGAAAGGTACAAGTTTGAGCTGCGGCAGTTCATTGATTAATACATTGAAAACAAAGCGCTTTTCAGTCAGCCTGAGGCTATGTGCTGTATCAGTATGAAAAAGACTGCTTTACAATGAGACACAGAGACTCTAAGCCTGCAACCTCAGAACCTTAAAACTTTCTCACAGAGACTGTGTGAAAGAAGTTAATGATCCTCAAGATGTCCTTAACTGTTTGTTGAAGTGCTGCCCCCCATCTGACATATCACATATAGTTCTACTGTACATGTATAGTCACCAACAGTTAATAAAATGTAAAGATCCCAGCAAAGTTCTGAAAGAGGAAAACAAAGTCGTGGCAGATGTGTTGGCAGGGCTAGAGAAGCCAAAAGGTTCATGGTCATTGATAAGTGCACGCCAAGCTTGTTAGTTCACATTTTGGGAAAAACGATTGTTCGCTTTCTTTCATAGAGTGAAATGAGAATGGAGATGGATATTCATCTCATGTCAGTGTGTTAAGTCAGAGTTTCAGAGTCAGGATGTGGTTATCTTAGATTAGCATAAAGACTGGAAGCAGGGGATACAGCTAGCTTGGCTCGTTCCAAGGGTGCAATGCCATTGTTCTGACAGGCCATTATTTCGAAACCTCAATAGTCCGAAAAATGTCCCGTTGGACTGAAAGCCCATTTGTCCGACAACCCGTAATCCTGAAAACAAACGCCCATTGCTCCAAAGGCCCATATCTCCGAAAATACACTCTCCCTGCAGTTGTTAGTTCAGTGACCTGTCCATGGTGCTGACAGGGGATAGGCTATCTTTCTGGCCTTACACCAAACAACAAGTGATTTTACTGTCGCAGACAAATTTCCAGTGTCAGAATAAACTCTTCAGAGTTTAACCTCAGTTGGTGCACGCCCCCGTCAACTGGGTCGTTAGATGTAGGCTGACTCAGTCGGCGCTATCTTAATACACTACAGTCTTTTTGTTGTCTTGGCTGTTCCGACAAATTTATCAATATCATGTTTGATATTAGTTATTAGATATTAGGGAGTTTTAAGTAATGGATCATGCAATGTGTGAGGCGCAATGGAATGATTTACATCCCTACAGTATCAACTGGTAATGAAATGAATTGGTTAGCTGATTAATTAAAAACCCAACTTTACTGTTTTGGTTCAGTCTCAGCACTCAGCGTTTATTTTCGACTGCAGCAGGTAGCTGGTGCTGAGCAGGTAGTGTACAGTGGGTTTGTCAGAGCATTTTCACTGAACAAACAGACCACAGTTAGACTAGCTGGTGATCTGTATCTGGATATGTTATCTGGATAATAACATCCCATCCATAGATCTTTGCATTTACACCTTGTATTAAAATGCATTGTTGTTATCTCGATTATCTCAATATGCAAATAAGCTAGGGTGGGTCTGGCATACTTTCCAACAAGGCAAGGCAAGACTTGCTAGCTAACATTACTGCTACTACTTGTAGCTTTTTGCAGGCTGGCTTGAGTTAGCAGGAACAGGTGAAGTTAGGTGACCTTTCAACTTGCTGGGCAGATTTTTTTCTTAAGAATGTGGTCATGCTGTATGGATTGCATTTACACCTGGCTCAGATCTGATCACAATGCAAGCCTGACCATCTCTCAATGTGGTCTGGCTGATCCAATCGCATCTCAATCCCAATGCATTCTGCATGCATTTACACTTTGCATTAAATGTGTTTTTCCTAACATATACAGATACAGATCACATTTTAATGCCAGGTGTAAATGGGGTATCTCTCTCTCTCTCTTTCTCTCATTTCCTCACTCACTCTTAGCCTGTGGTCCCAATTCTCTTGGTAAGTGTCCGGAACGTGTGTTCCTGCTCTTTGCGGTGACTAAAATGTTTTCAGGCGGTCCGTTAATTACAGACACACCAGTCTCCCATGGCTCTGAAAAACCAGGGTGTGAAGGATGGAGGGAGAGACGGAGGGAGAGACAGAGGGAGGGGTGAGGAGGGCCGGAGAAAACAGAATCCCAGCATGGGACAGAGGAGACATTCCTGCAGGTCTTTTCAGTTCAGCTCGCAGCTTAACTCTTTACTAACAACTGTGGTAGCTAACAGATCTCAGAATTGATCAGATTGTGTTGAGTCAGTCATCAACATCTCAACCTAAGCATCACAAGCTACAGCTGCATCACTGTGACACAATAGAAGCTTACACCGCAAAAACCATCAATGAAACTCAACACTTCCTGCACAGGTGTTTCACATTAAAAGTCTTCCAGTGTCTCAAATGGCATAATACACTGCAAAAACACTTCTAAGTAAGTAAAAATCTCAGGGATTTTCATTTTAATAAATGCCTGTTAAAGGTATGTAACATTTATTAATTAAAATGTCTAAAAACGACTAGCCCTATATTATATGTTTTGTTGAGTTGTGTACTTACATGATCCCAAATGTTTCCAACAATGTTCAAACCCAGAAAAATCCATAATTTTATTCAAGGTAAAGGTCCGTTTCATTTTGTTACCTGTCAATGGCGTCATGTGCCCTTTACCCCCTCTAGTTGCTATAGCTTCAGGGTAAACACGGCATACGTCAGAGAGTGAGGAAGGAAGGACTTGAATCTGATTAGCTGTTGCATTCAAAGGACCATAGGAATTTGGCGCCTGTTCACCTGTGGTGAAGAGCACTCCAGAATGGCCTGCTGGTGTGAGCCTCCAAAATGCATGGTCTGGATTTCTTCACTGTACTTGCATGAGTAATTTTCACTAAAATCCACATGCATGAGTCACTCGTCCTTCAATTCCTCCTGAGGTCCCTGTAGACGTCAAACTGCCATTTAATGTTGAAAAAATGGCACCTAAAATGGAGAAGCCTATCCTGGAATTGTGTGCTTTGCTTGTCCTATGTTGTTATTTCCCTTTTTTATTGTGATTGATGACATTTTCTCATCCTTCATGATCTTCTCTGTCATCCACTGAGATAAACAAATGTTCTCTTGCCCAGGAGTTTTCAGCATTGGGTGACAAGTGTGGAGGCATTCCCTGCACTCACCATAAGCACAGGCTTTGGTGTCACACATGGTTGCTTCAGACATTTCCGCAATATTTCTTGGACCCAAAAGGGTCTGAGATGGCAAAAGGAGGTGTATGACACCAGGCCAAGGTGCTCAGAGAAAAACTTTCTATGCAAGTTCCTCATTGTATCGGTAAGTACCCTCTACTGCATCTTTTTCTTCAGCTGTGTGACTGTTTGTTTGCAGCCGGTTGTCATCTAAATGACATCACCTCAAAGAAAAAAGGATGTAACTTTCTCTTTAATCTCAGTTTGACTGATGCACTTCCTCCCACAGTAGGTAAGAGCCACAGGATACTTTGCTCTCTTCTTAGAGTAGCCAAAAACAGGGCATACTTTTGGAGTCAGTTGGTCAGCTGTCAAATTATCATTATCATCATCATCAAAAGGCCTTCAGTTAGCAAAGTGATTCATTGTTGAAGGAGGTAAGAGGTGTTGAAGGAATCTAACTACAAACACAATATGATGAAAATTGGGAAATAAATGTGTAGATATTTACTATACTTTGCTATGCTTGTTCAACCTCAATTGATTGAAACAACTGCAGCACACAACTAATGCTGAAGGGAATATCTTTATTTTTGCAGTTATTTGGTTATATTGAAAATATGATAAGTATTGAACAAATTGAAATTTTGACCTGATGATGGTGCTAGATGAAAAGTCAGATGATCTCCAACGTCATTGAGATTCATTCCTCTGGGGATCATGAATGTCTGTACCAAATTATGTACCATTCCATCTGGTAGATGTTGAGATATTTTACTAGATAAATGAAAATTTGGCTAGCTGGTGGCACCAGGGGGAAAGTCAGGGGATCACTGAAGTAATTGAGATTCATCCTCTGGGGGCCATGAACGACATTTTATGGCAATCCAACCTATAGTTGCCGAAACATTTCATTCAGAACCAAAAAGGTCAACATTATGGTGGCAATAGAGGAAAAGTAGAGGGAACATCAAAGTCATTTGGAGACATCATATGAATGTCAGTACAAAATTTCATGGCAATCCAATAGTTCAATTCAATTCAATTCAGTTTTATTTATATAGCGCCATATCATAACAAAGTTATCTCAGGGCACTTTTTCGAATAGAGCAGGTCTAGACCGGCTCTTTATATTTACAGAGACCCAACAGTTCCCACCATGAGCAAGCACTATGCGACAGTGGCAAGGAAAAACTCCCTTTTAACAGGTAGAAACCTCGAGCAGAACCAGGCTCAAGGTGGGCGGTCATCTGCCTCGACCGGTTGGGTTGAAGGGGGAAGGGGGGAGCGGGAGAGAGAGAGCAGGAGGAAAGAGAACATACAGCAGCTCAATACAGCATAGATATGGTAATGGCATTGATGTTAACACCAACAGAAACAACACTAAGAGCAACATTATAATAGCAATACTAATAACAGCAACAACAGCAATAGCATCAGCGGGTGCAGAGCAGGAGCACGGGGGCAGCAGGCGGCAGCAACCACAGACCCAGACTCCACAGCTCCAGAGGCAGAAACACCTGCAGAAAGCAACAGAAGGAGAGAGAGAGAGAGAGAGAGAAAGCACACAACTACGGGAAGAAGTTGAATTAATAACAAGCATTGATGGGATATGAGGGCGTACAGATGGAGAGGAAGAGGAGGAGAGAGGAGCTCAGTGCATCATAGGAAGTCCCCCGGCAGTCTAGGCCTATAGCAGCATAACTAAGGGGGGGCTCAGGGGTCACCTGCCAGCCCAGACACTAGTTGATGAGATATTTCAGTCTCGACCAAAGTGGTGGACTCAGTGATTGACATTGCCGTGGAAGAGGATTTACAGGGTACAGAACAAACCAGACATCACACTTCTCAGAAATTTGGCCTGGGAGTGTTCACACTGTAGCAACACTTTATCACTGAGATCCTTCGGATCATGTGCAGCTGCAGTCTGTTCCTGAGGTGTGAATTAGATTTTGCTGGAATGTTCTCTCATTTGTTAAATGGGACACTTTGAAAATGCCACAGGCTTCCCACCTTGAATGCTCCGGTATATTTAAGTGTGAAAATCTGATGTGGTATTTACGTGTTATTTATTTTATTTTTTACATATTTGCCAGATGATTGCACACACTTGATGTCACCTTATGATAGGCTGCGGTGTTATTTGGCATCTTTGGGTGCCAAAGCGGAGAGTTTGTGCTATCAAACTCGAAAAAAAGCTGAGCACAATCAGAATTATTGAAAGGAAAACACAGGCAGCAGGCTGCAGGAGGGAGAGAGAGGCGCTCGCTTTTATTAGCTTTGCTATTGATCACGCTTATGATAAGATAACACAGGCAAGAGAAAATGGAATATGATACGTTCCGCTGCATTCTGGGGCCATTTCCACAGTGCGGCAGTTCATATACAGTATTAAACACCCATGCAGCCCTGCTGTGGTTTAGATTTAATAGGAAGATTCTAACACCAAACATGTTTGTATCCAGAATATGTCTACATAATTCATCTGGATGTCAGGTATATGGACACCTGAACAAAGTATGTGGACAGGCAAACACTCCACCCATATGTGATAGTGGAACATGTCATTGTGACACCATGGGTGTGAACTGGCTGCTATAATGACCCTAGACCTCTAGTTTCAGGCTTTCCACCAGATGTTGGAGCCTGGCTGCAGGGATTTGCTCCCATCCAGCCACAACAGTATTAGTGAAGTCCAACACTGTTGTTGGGTGATAAGGAATGGGACTCATTCCACCAATTTTACAACATGGAAGTTGCAATTTGCAACATGAGATGATTTCCACTCACACAATTAATTTTGACATGCTCCGTACTTGGTGCATGTGCATGAGCATGCAAGAGTCCTTTAGGACTTGCAAATGTATCTGCAATTTGTGAGTGACAAACGGAAAGCTGACACTAATTGTGATCTGTGTATAAGCAGTGCTCGCAAATCGGGGGGCACATTGTCCTAGAGAAATTTGCTAGTATCAAACAAAAACATCTGCCAGTGGGGTAAGATTAAAATGACTTGATAAAATGTCTTCAAACTTGCATAAATTAATTATGTACTGCCTTAATATGACATAACGTATATATCAAAGTAAGTGAGGTAATGTTTTTTGCAGTTGTCTTATTTTCCCATCACATATATTTGGGATACAAGTCTGCTGTGGCTGGGAAGAAGATTAGTTAGACTATATTATATAGACAAAATTATTAAATAATAATAATAATAATAATAAGTAATATATTTGATTATGAATTGTCCTTTTGCCAGTGCTAAACATTTTAACACTATTACAGGCTTGACTTCATGACTCTAGTTTGTTTTGGCTGTGTATTATTATTTTTTCTTTCCTTGGAGGTAACGTTGGGATACCTGCAACACAGCTAGAGGAGTGTGATAGCAGAAAGTGTTTCATCTATTTAAAATGCCAGTAGTAAATGTCAGGTTTTGTTGTCAGTCCCTCACAATTAAAGAGCAAACTGCTTCTTTCTGAAGCTGTCACTTTGCACGGATGTTTAACAATCATACGGAGAGGGATCCATCATGGAGCAGGGAGACCAGCTTCTTCACTGACAATAGTTTCAATTGACCAGAATGTAATGCAGTCACAAGACACCTTAATGTTGGAATAAGGATGTTCTTTTGGTCATAGTCGCATCTAAAAGTTCACACCACCTATTGACTGAACTCTGTGGTCATTTGGAGGCTGGTCCTGTTGTGTTGGACATTATATTGAAAGGTGTTTATACTCTGTCCCGCTCATGTATTTACTGGAGCTTTTGTTGACATAGTGTCTATGTTCAGCTAAAGCTGGACGTTATATGTTTAATTTATTAAAACTCGCTTATATAGAGCAAAGCATCCAGATTGAAAAAGACACAAAACGTTTTTATAAATGTTTTTGAGATAATTTTACGTCTCTTTGTGTCTCCTGTCAATTTGCGCCTCATTGTGGTTGCATTGTATTTTTGTAGTTGTTTTGTATCTCTTTGTTGTTGTTTTGCATGTATTTGTGGTTGTTTTGCGTCTCGTTGTGGTTTTAACTCAATGTTTAAGGTTTTATTAGGTTTAGGCAGCTAAAGCTATTGGGGTAAGCTTAGGGAAGGATTGTTGTCTTGTTTTAAACCCTGCAGGCCACAATTTGCATTGTTGTATTCCACATTGCAGTTATGTAAATCCAGTTACAAAATGCATTTGTTTGAATTCTGAAGGTGTCAAGACAACCACAAGGAGAAACAAAACAACCACAAAGATATGCCAAACGACTACAAGGAGATGCAAAATGACCACAAAGAGACACAAATGTACAACAAAGAGATTCAAAATGACTACAAAGAGACACAAAATGATCACAACGAGATACAAACAGTGATAAAGAGACACAAAACAACCACAAAGATATGCAAAATTACTGAAGATGCAAAAGGACCACAAAGAGACAAAAATGACAAAATGACAAAACCCCAGACAAAGAGACCCAAAGTGGCCACAAAGTGTCTTAGTCCTTGTGTGTTTCGTGACATTTTGACTTGTCAAAGCACAGGTGTTACTAACATTAATGTTGGCTCAGTTTTATTCAAGTGTCGCAGTAAGTCATGACAGTTGGACAGTAAGCCAGCAAGAACAATACCAGAGGGCTGTACTATGAAGTTCAACATACCCAGGACATCTTTTTGTTATCTGGCTTCACTAAGCCTAACAATCGCAATCCCGCTAAGCGATCACACGATGCTGGTTATCAACTCGATAAGTCAATCCAGGGTTTCCCAATCAAGCCATGAGTGCGTTCACATAAAAGGGGCAGTGTTTGCTGCCAGTACACCTGTCATGTTTGTGATTGATCATATGCTGCAGAGCGACATACTTTACAAATGAAGAGCAAACTGTAATATTAGAGAAATACGAAGAATTTAAAAATCATCCAGGCTAAAAGCAACACAGCTGCAGCTGCTGAATGCAGGGAAGACAGTTGGCAAAAAACCCCGACTGTGTTAATGCGCAAATTAACAGGCTTATGATATCACTGCCCCATCAGTAGTATTCCATTAAGTTAATGTGTTGCTTAGATGTTCTTATGGAGTGTATGACAATTTTAGCCTGATTCTTTCAGCTGCAACCCCGTCGGTGTCAAACGGACTTTTTATAAGTACAAAGCTTTAGTGCTTTAGTCAGTCTCTGTTGTAGGATGACACAGATAAGTCGGTCAATCCGACGAGAAACTATCGCTCATATAAAAAGAGTTCCTCTCACGACCCTGAAACTGAAGCAGCAAAATGAAATTCTGCCATTATTCATTTGCAACATGGTAGATATTGGAGGCGGGATCAGGAATTATTGATCCTCTGAGATGCCCCTTTAGGAAAACACAATACAACAGGGCAGCCACTGCTACTAGCTCATTGTTGGATTAATAATCCTTTTCCTGGGCTCTTTTGTATAGTATTCTGGGAAATGTAGGAAAAAAACTGGATGTTTCCCAGCTGTATAAACTGAATAAAAAGTGTTTTTTGAATCAGTGGCTTCATTTCATAGCAGCTTCTTTTTTTGGTGTCTCACCAACTTGCTGGTTTGTCAGACAGCTGAGAATCTCCAGAGGGTGGAAAAGAAATATGTGTGGAAATATTTGAAAGCGTCTGATCAGCACTGGAATAGCCTGGCGCTTCACCAGGGTCACTGCTGACACATCACTATGCTCCTTCACACATGAAATGTGAGGGTGTGTGTGTGTCTCCACAACGGACCGACCGGACCAAAGCAACTCTGAAATCTCAGCAAACAGAAAGGTTCAGCACTCTCCTCCCCATCTCCCTAGCCAACTCATCTCCTCCTTTCTTTGTTTCCTTTCTATTCCTTTGTTCTCGTTTCCTTCTTTCTTTTTCTCTCCCTCTTTTCCTCCTCTCCTCTCCTCCCTTCTCTCCCTTCTTTCCTCTACTCTCCTCTCTTCTCCACTACTTTCTCCTCTCCTTTCCTCCCCTCTCATTCTCTCCTCTCCTCTCCTCTCTCCATCTCCGGGACCACCTGCCAGCGCCTGCTTTTTGACCCGGTTCACGGTGTTGCTCAGGGGCCCCTCGGCGCCTCGCTATCAGCAGGAAGTGAGTTGCTCATCTGAGACAGGGGCCAGCCTCCATCGATCCCTCCACGGCCCCGGCCTTCACGCTCAGCAAATCTAACATTTGTAGCGTTCATGAAGCTAGTGATGTCTCTGAGGTATATACACCGCAGACTGTTGTGGCCCTTAGACCTGCTCTATATCCACCTTGTTCCATTTATTCCACCTCTTCATCTCCTTTCCTTTTATTTCACTTTCTCTTTCATTTGTTTTATTTAACTCACCTTTCATTTAAATGCTTCAGTTCAGTTCACTTTTTCAAGGCCCTCTTGAAAAGGAAGTGTCACTTTGAATACATCTGCTATACAAACAAACGTGTGTTCTTGACATGATGTGTATGACTCAGTTTAAAAAATTTTTTTTTTTTTTAGTATGGATTCACTCTTGACATTTAGAAACAGTATGTGTAAGAAGCTAAGCTCAAAGAGCCACTTACTAGCTTTTGGAGCTTTCAACCGCTTACGGTCTTCATTCAACAGATACATACAATGGAGCTGGCTCAAGGGTCATCACATCACCTAAGCATTAAACTGACTCATACACAAGCCACACAACGGCTCATGTTTCAATCGTTTCTTTGAAAGCAGTAAAGTGACCTCAGTCCCCCTAAGTCTCCACCTTTACTGACGGTCCAGACAGGGGTTCAGAGCTTGTTGAACTGCTAGCTTAGCTTAGCGAGGCTTCAGCAGATGCAGCAGAGGCAGTGGAGAGTGACAGAATGGGGGATGTGAAGAGTGGGAGGGAGCATGTAAGTTTGCCCCAAACACTGTGAACTACTAGCTTACTTTAGTAGTAATAGTAGTAGTTATGCTACCACTCTTTTTGCACACTGTCCATCTCTGTGTCTTTGCAAATTACAAATCCAAACTCTCCACACTATCGACACGATGGTCTACAGTTCTGAGTGACTGTAGTTGTTTTTAATAGTGACTGTACATATATTTTACTAACTAAAAAAAGTGGATTTAGTGTGTAGTTACTCTGTAAGGTATTGAATGGTTTGTGATAAGTGCTGAAAATCTCCTAAATCTCCATACACTGAGGAAGGCCAAACAACAAGTAAGATGAAACTTGAGTTAAGAAATTTTTTTTTGTCAAGCTGTTGTTTCTAAGCTCAAGAATGAACAATTGAGCTCAAATAATGTTGTGATTTTGTTCTCTTTTATTCAAGATACAGTACATGTGTTGAATAGCATCTCTAAACCCTGAGGTCACTGTTTCTATTTTGAAATACACACAGTTCATTCCCAGGACGTTTCAGTAGATTTACTTTCTACCAAACAAATAAACTCTGTTTCTATTCTATGAAGCCTGACCTCTTTTTATGATTGTGCATGTGAATCATCAATTAAATGTATGAAGTAAAAAGGATTACAAAAGAGTAAGAGTGTTCAAAACAAAAGGGCAGCCTAAAACAAGTGAAAACGGCAGTATGCTGTGTCTCTGGCGGGAAAATGACACCTGCTTTTTAACAGGGAGACAAATGTTACCTTTGATGTCCCTCCATGTGTAAAAGTGGTCAGAGGCTATTTCATTTAGTCAGAGTAACACATGTCACCACTACCACTTTGGCTTCAGCGTTTCCATGGCAATAATAAACCCTGGAAGCCTCTCAGAGCACGGTGAGTATCGATCCGCTGATATTACATGTAAACCTCTGAGGCTCGGCCCTCATTCACAGGTCATTGTTTGAGTGACTGAAAGAGTGAGAAAAACAATGTAGGATGGACTGGTGAGCAGTAAAAAAGGTGTGTGTGTGTGTGTGTGTGTGTGTGTGAGAGAGAGAGAGAATGTGTGTGGGTGGGCTGGGGAGTGGCGGTCAGGGAAAACAAGAAGAAGACAGAGAAAAAAAAAGGAGAGGATGAAAAATCAGTGTTTTGATTCAGCTTTTCTTCCTTCATGTCTGGTTAAGGAATCTGCTGGTGCTGACCTCCACATCAATCATTGTTATAGCCAGTGAGGAGAATGTCGGACACAGGGCTGCAGTGTGTGCGTGTGTGTGTGTGTGTGTGTGTGGGCCTGCCTGATGCCTCCATGTGTATGTAAGCGTGCATGTCTGCTCACACACATTCCTCTCTCTCTCAGTAGAAGAGCAGAGGCTGTATATCTCCTGTGCTTACAGGTACCACCATTTCTCACAGCCCTGCCAGAGCCTGACTGAGAGGAAAGTCCGCCCTAACACACTGTGAAGGAACATTTTGGTATAATAGTTTTGGTCATCATTTCTATCAGTTGTGAAGTCACTGTACTCACGAAAGTAATTGTGGGATTCTAGAAACACTGTGAAATCGCTAGAATGTTCAAAGATGTCAGAAATAGTTCCTGACTACACAGGAAAACTGTGCGCACAAATACCTGGGTAAAAGTTGAAGTATTTGGGCATTTTATGCCTTTATTAGAGAGTTGACAGTAGAGTCTGGATTTGTATCTGTATCTTTGTATCTTCGGATTGTACCAGAAGTGGGCGTGGCTAAAACAGGTGGCTTTATACTCATACATATATCTATACAGTATGTTTCACTGCCAACAAAATAATATAATATTTTAACCATGTACCTGAATTAATCAAATAATAATACATTTGAACCTCACCTTCAGAAAAAAAGAAGAAAAAGTCTAAACTGAGTCTAAATAAAAGCTGTGTAACTGTTAATGGTCTGGGTGGAAATCAATAGTGAAAATAGAATGGGACATACAAGTGGAAACATACAAGTCAGAAATGCATTGGGCCATATTGATTGATTTTCTTTAAAAACTGGAGATTGTGTATATAATGGGAGGAGGCTCAGATTAATGTGAATTGGTCTGAAATGTCTACGATGAAATGAGAAAGCTATTGACAAAAAACAAAAAAAAACAAAAAAGGAGATTTTAGAGGGTCCCTCTAAAGATAACCGGATACAGATAATGGCTAAATGTCTATTTCAAAAATGAGAGAGCTATTGACACAAATCTGAAAAGCTCCTTGATCCATTAGCATGCACCTTTGAGATGGTCCCTAACTTCAGCTCCTTAGTTTCCTTCTACACACAATGGCAGACATCAATATCTGATCACGAGGTAAAAATAACACCTGTAGAACATCAGTCAGCTTTATTCCGCACTGCACAACTAATCTGGTGAAAAGTTATTGAGGATGAGTGTCGCTGAATGTCTGAACTTAAACCTAAGTACACCTCTGTGTTTCACCTCTGTGTTTCACCTCTGTGTTTTATCTTATAGGCTATTTGTTTACATTTTGGCACTTGTGCATCATAAAAAGTCCTGCTGCTGTGGCTGCTAGTAATTCCTGTTCACTGTACAGACAACCACCAGGATTCCTTTTGATACAGAAGACAACGTCTGAATCTGGTGATTATGAGCCAAGTTATGAGGACCTTTTTTTTTTTTTTTTTTTTTTAATATTTCTGGTAATAAACATTCTGATGTTTTTCGTATCTGTTTAGTGCGCATTATCTGTACATATCCGAATAATGTATTCGCATTTGGTTACACCTCTACACCTTAGCACTGCAAAAGTTTCAAATATAAAAACAATAACTATGAGAGAAACAAACTAAATAAAGACTCGAGCAAGCCAACATCCTGCAAAATGTGATATTAAATCCTCCCATAAATATTCATGCAAACATAACTTCTAGTTAATCTGATTTTGAAATCCACTTTAGGAATTTTGTAGATGTGTGACCTGGGGTCCTTTCTCTCATTATTTCTCTCATCAAATAAACTGAACTAAACTAAAATGTAGACATTAAAATGGTAAATGGACTTCACTTATATAGCGCTTTTTCAACCTTAATGGTTCCCAAAGCGCTTTACAGATTGGTCTCATTCACACAAACATTTACACACTAATGGTGAAAGAGCTGCCATGCAAGGTGCTGGCCTCCATCGGGAGCAACTTAGGGTTCAGTGTCTAGTCCAAGGACACTTCAACATGTGGACAGGAGGAGACAGGAATCGAACTGACAAACCCTGGGATTAATGGACGACCCGTTCTACCTCCAGAGCCACAGCCGCCCCTGAAACACATCAGTTTAGACAGTGGGAGAGATAAAAGAACACCAGAGCAATGACTTGACAGAGCTGTGAGAGGGGTAAGGGTGTCAGTAGTAGCGAGGTGCCGGACAGAGGTGTGTGTCAGGGTTCAAATGCATTTTTTGAAATTGTAAAGGGGGTGTGCTCAATCTACAATGGGGAGTTATGTCATGTCCACCCATACAGCAGCCATTGGTCACTGACACTGAGTATAGTATAAGCAGGGCCCACTGCATGGTTCTCGCCCAGTCTTTGCAATCTTGTGCACTCACCTACAAACCTCCGCAATTATGTCATTGTGGCTAGCACATGAACAGGGAAACATCTGAAACATCTCGGCCTGCAGCCACTACGCTTGGCTCCTTGATGATGATCGGCTCATTGGTCTGTGGTACCCTTGAGCCAATTGCCTCCTCTTCGGCCTCCTTCAAAAACACACCAGCAACCAGACTGCTTATGTATTTTAAGACAAAAAAAGTGTCTGAAAGAATGTCTGCTTGTTGTAGATTTGTTCACAGGGCCCACTACAGTGTAGGAGATTAATGAAAACTCCTGCAAGGTCGAGAGCGCTACTCACGCAAATATGTACACGTTAATTGTTGCAGATGTTGCGCACAAACCACAGAAGAGATGGCACTCAGTTTGACACAAGGACAATGCTGAGCCCTATGCGTGACCCTTACCATGCAGATCATAGTGGTCCCTGGAGAGGTCCCCTGGCCATGGGATATTCCATGTTTGTTGATGAATTTGCCAGCTCTGTCTGCCTAATTTGCGTATTGAGATGTGATCACAAAGTGGACAGAGTGGAGATAATGAAAATGCTTATTAATACCAGGTGTATATGCAAAGACCTATAACCAGATATCAATATCATTAATGAGTGAGATTTTATGAGAAACATGAAACTGACATGAAGTATCTCCTCCAACTCGACAGTCTTGTCTTTAGCTCCCTATAAGGCCGAGCTGTGCAGGTTGGCACTTCAGGGCTACTGTTGACCTCAGCAGTATACGTGTTCCTCTGGTTTTCGTCACTCCTCCTCTGTGTGTGTGGTTTAGGCCTCAACCTGCCACACACACACACACACACTCCTGTTTAGATTTCACATAGCTGCTGTCAGTCTCAGTCAAACCAACCGTCTGCTGTATCTCTATGTGTGACAGATCAGCATGCAGTTCACCCATGTACCCGGCCTGGTGAGGCTGATGTGTTTGTGTATGTGCCTTAACTACATATACATACAGTACATGTGCTTATACATACCAGTAACCCTCCTCCACTGTGCAGGATGGATGTATTGTGCAGACACAAAGTAATTATATCTCTGTTATGTCGGGTTTTGTTGTCTCTTACCTATCTGTTCTTGCATATATATATATATATTGTTACCTGGACACGTAAACCTTGTTATTCATTGTACACAAAGTGTGTGCGTGCGTGCATGTCTACTTTAAAGAGTGTGTTTGTGAGTGAGAGAGACATTCCAATTTAGTTTTACTTTACTATTGTGAGATTTTATTTTATTTTCAGTTTATTTCTGTTGGATATTCACTATTTGTTCTTTAGTTTGGATTTTCCCTGCCTCATATTATAGTTTATATTGTAGAAGCCTATTTCCTTTTGGTTTTAGCTTTAGTTCAATTAGAAAAACACATGTAGCAATAAACCTCACAGGGAATTTTAAATTATGGGTCTTTTGAAGGTGGGTATTATTTCATATAAACTGGCAACATCCCTAATTGAACAGATCAGGGATCAGATCAGTAGTCTCGCATCTGGCCCTCTGCTCAGCTCTGACCACAGCAGCTTCATTTAAGCACCATGCCACAGTTTGCTTGCAGCATCAGTTGTCAGTGATGTCAGTGATACATGTTTGACAGAGCAAAATAGACACTGTGAATTTCAGATGGTACAGATATAGAATTGGGTTGTGTCTAGATGGTAACCCTAGATTTGCGAAAGTCTCGCGATATTTGTATGCGTTGTTTCTTCATTGTGCGTGTTGTTTGTCATTGCATACTGTTGCCATGGAGCCACGAGAAGCGTTGACATTTTGGAACATTACCACGAGAAGCGCTGTTTTGTTCCATATGCTGGTTGCAATGTAGTCTAAGCGGGTCTTCTGGCAGAAAACTGTAGGAAGTCAGGTGGCGTACTATAAAGAGTGATAATGTCTATACAGGGTACATGGGGTAGATGGATGGGTCAAACACAGGACTTTCACTCAGGAGACAGCTGTTCGTGTCCCATGTGAAACCAAAAGTCATCATTGATTATTTTCACCAAAACCATGATCTTTCCCTAAGCCTAACCAATGGCTTTGTAACTTGTGGCTAATGTTGTGAAACGGTCACAGTTTGGTTAGGTTTAGGCACCAGTACTATTTTGTTAGGCTCCCTGGCTGAAAGCCCTCAGGACTAACTTCTCCAACGTGCCAAGAGCTACCGTGCTGAATCAAGTGTGAGAGTGTGCGAGAGTTTCGCAAATCTAGCTATTGCGTTCACAACTTGTTTCTGTTTCCCCCAAGTGGCAGCAGTTTTTGCAGGTTTACGTAATAGCTGTAATGGAAATAGAGAAGAGTGATGGGCAGAGGGCAGCGTGACGCAGGGGAGCACGACTCGCTTCTGTTTGCTGCTCCAACACTCTCAGCTCTGGTGCTAAATACTAGCGAAGTCGGCTGAACTACTTGGCTATGTCACTCTGGTACAATAAAATCAAAATCAAATGGAAAGGTCGTTATGAAATTTACTGAGCACATACATGCTAGGGTGCTTCCTGCATTGGTACTAAATGTTGCCAGTAAATGTATATGAACACACTACTTTACCATGATCAGAACAAAATATATGTCCACATGACATATTTAAATCTAAGAGGCAGACTCCCATGATATTTATTGAGCATCTATATGCACCCCAGAGGATGAACCTATCCATTTTGGACTCTCCATGAGTTTTCCACCCTCAGAACAAAGAGTTACTTTACACAGTCAATATCTCTTTAATTTAACACAAATATTCCCATGAAATTATCTGAACACATTCATGCTCCACAGTGGATGAACCTTTTCCATTATGGACACTCTATGAGTTTACCTTTATCACCATCCTCAGGACAAAAAACTTTGAACGTGAAGAAATTTTAAAATTTAATGCCAGAAATTCTATGAAATTTGCATTGGGTACTCTGGTCTCCTGAGGATGATAATGTCTTGTTTGACCCCGTGACCTTTCTTCTAATACGGGGGTTTTCAAAGTCTGAGACTGGGACCACCTTCAGACAAAATCCAGAAAAGCTGACAACTCAACAACTTAATAGCCTATATTTGTTTACATTTTAGCAAATTGGCACCATTAAAAGTATGCAGAATTAGTCATTAGAAGTTCCTGTTTGCAATGTACCCATGGATGTACAGACAACTATCACTGGATTACTTTGATACAGTGATTCTCAGGCAAGTTCTGGAGTTATAAAGAACATATTTTTCCTATGATTTCTAAGAAGATTTATGGGTATTTATTTGTGATGGAGATAAGCGTATACACAGAAAGTATCATGTATCATGTCACACACATCACACACACCCTGAACCACCAAAGTCTCACTCTGCCTCTGAGCAACAACCCTGCTGTGTTTTCGTTAACACCAGGAAATAAAGGGGTGCTATAAGGTCAAGAGTGTGTCTGTGTGTGCAAAGAAAGCTATATCTGTGTGTAACCGCTAATGAATACCAACATCAATCTCTCACTGACATTTCTCAGGCTGGTTGATAGTGTCCCTTCACTGCCACCTCTGGTGCAGGGACCAGAGAGAAATGGATGATTTTTCTTCCTGTTGAAAATAAAACAGGGAGTGCAGGCATTTGCTCAGCTCTGCTGATTTTCAGATGGGTGCAGTGAGCATGTTAAGCCATGCCAAAATTAAAGTGAGTGTATAGGTGTGGAGCAGTGTTGAATTTGAATTGGTACAGCTCTGACTGGTTTTCAGTATGAACCTTCTGGACCAGACTGGAGTTTGTAGGTTTTATCAGAGAGATGTGATGATGCATTATGGGAATGACAAAAGAATCAGTCAAACCTAGTACCATACCTGTGGTTGTTCATGTTGTTCATGTTTTCCTACCTGTAGAGACTTGAAACTTGCTTAAAATACACCCTCAGTGGCCACTTTATTAGGTACACCTGTGCAATCCAATACAACTGTCATATACACTGTCATAGAGGTGTTAATTCAATTATATGTTTTAGCATTGAGGTCATAGTGTGGTGTTGTACTGGACTGCATTATATTCAGAGGTCTTTTTAATATTCTTTTGTCTTCTATTCCCCCCTCATAATAATAAACATATAATTAAACTGACACATTTCCGACAATGTCAACACAAATTGAACATTATTAACTTCATAAAGATATAATTTATGTCAGAGCTGTTGTATTGAATTGCAATAGATTGTACAGGTGTACCTAATAAAGCGGCGACTCAGTGTATATTGCATCACAGTGGAGATTTTGTTGCCCCTATTTTTTGTCAGAATTCCATTATTGGTTGTGGTGCATTCAAGGATTCTCCAACATTCTATTTCCAACCTAAGTTGTTCAAAAAAAATCTAACCTGGAGTAAAACCTGGAAGTTAAACAAGCAGATAGAGATGACTCTGTTCATAATTGCCACATGATTCTAAACTCTGATGTCGGAGTAAGCCCAAGCATTGTGCTATCATACATTTGAAACATGAAATGACTGGGCTAACAGGGGTTTAACTGTTGTGTGAAATGCCCTTGAACTTCCCATAATGGTAGCATTATGCAAGCCTAGTTTCAGACATCTCAATCATCGCCCACATCTCCAATTTGTTTCAAATTCTCCAAGTTGGAGAAACAACCAACCAATCAGAGCTCTTTATGCAGGATTAGGAATGAGGATTCCTAACCCCTAGCTAGGTACATCCATGAAAAGTAGTGACAGAAAAATAGCTACAAAAATGATGACAAATGTGGATGAGATAGATGCAGCCTTTGACTTACAGAAAAAAAACAGCTCTTATATTGACATATTTCTGTGATAGTTGTGATTGATAGAGGTATGGATATGTATCTCACCAGTGATTGGATGGGGCAAAACAAAATAAGAAATTGGCTGAGAGCACAATGTCAAGGTAAGTGAATTGAAATGGCAATTTAATCTGATTAACTCATTATTATTAAAGCAGGAATCTGAATCTATACCCAGCTCCTAATCCTAAACTAGCTCCTTACCACTATGTGTCCTCACTTTGGAAGGGTTTCCTCACCCTTCTTTCCATGAAAGGTAATTTGGTCCTCACAGTAACAGACTTACCACAACACACACACACCCACACATTAAAAATTATAGTCTCAGTTGGAGAACAGGGTGGCCTGCAGTCTCAGAGGGTTTGAGCAGGCCATTGTTTGAGATAGATTAAATATTGAACTGGAATTTTATGTAAGTATTTACATTTCTGGGGCTGGCTCAGCCTCCAGGGCAGCCAAACAGTTGCTAAATCATATTCAGTTTACCAGGATAATTTCATGGATTGTTTTCCCTTCCCCTCCCAACCTACCCGTCTCCCTCGATCCCCTTCAAAGAGCCACGTCCTGCCTCTGGGAGCTCAAGGGGGCCAACGGGGCCCTCTGTTGCCTTTCTTGGCAATTTCATGTGCTGTCGGACAAAACAGAGCTGACATATTCACACATTTGCCTTGTGTAAATGTTGAGCGTGGAACACCAGCAAAAAGGGCCATTATTTTGATTTGTGCCAGGCTAGGTGGAGGCAGCAGGAGGGGTGGGGGTTCGTCTCTAGAGGCAAATAAAGCAGCAGTCATCTTCTCGGCATGTGGCAGTGGTATCACTGTAAGCGAACAGGAGCTTTACTGGATGTTTGCACACCAAGATGAGAGCTAAAGAACAATATAAAATAAACAAAGGAAATCCTCTGGGAGAATGTGGTAGCTAGGACCTGGCTCTACATGCCTTTCTGCTGGATTTAAACCAGAGTGCCTGTCACCATTAGTTCTCATTCAAAACAAGAGACAGAGGCAGATAGAGAGACAGACAGAGGCTGAGTAACATATAAAACTGCTAACGGAGAAAAAACAAGTGAGGATGTCAAAGACGGAGACACAGGGAGGGAGGCTGAGCGTGAAAATGACAGAGAACAGAAAGAGAGACGGTGGATACCAGAGACAAACTTGGTAGGAAGGAGAATCAGAGTGAGTGGCAACAATAAAGCAGCTTCCCCCCATTGAGTGAGTAATAAAATTGACACATGGCTGACTGTATAGGTTGCAATGGCCCCAACGCACTGGCAGCCATCCAACACAAACCACTAGTAAAGGAATCACACAGGAAACAAAACAAGCCAATAACAGCACCGGAGCTGCTCTTCTCCCTGATTTTATCAGCCGCAAACATGATGTACAAATAACCTCCCCCGCCACACTACCAGACAGCATGTGAATTAAGTTTTTCGACAAGGAATTTCTTTTTTCTTTGTTAACCTGTCATACTGTACAGTCAACAGTCAACATATTGGCTTTTTGCCTTGGCACTCTGACGGGAAATAAAAGCAGCCCGGAACACAAAGGAATAGCTTTTACATGGATGATTGTGGTGCAATTTCCAAATTGTGCCATGACATGCTTGAAAAAGCCTTTTTATGCTAGAGCAGCAAGCATCCCCATATGCTGATGTGTTTAAAAGCCTGTAGTATTTCTATTATTGAACTGTCATGTCATGAGATGCCTGTGTTAAAAATCCTTCATGGACCAGCTCCTGTCTGTAAGGTAGTACTTCTCCTGCTCGATCAGAATTATCCAGATTGAAAAACCAGGACAAAACCTAGAAGATCAATTTTATCTGGGGTATCAAAAAAAGGGATTACACAAAGAATGTAAATCAGTTTGCATATTATTCATATTGACTTGTTTGCATTAGTACACAATGCATAGGCCAGAATTGCTGCAGCTGGTTATAACCACCTCTCTGATCTAACTATCGCTGTATTTATTATTGTTGTTTTGTTTTTTTTCCTCTGTGAAGCACTTTGGGTTTCTGAAAAGGGCTATACAAATGTAATGTATTATTATTATTATTATTATTATTATTATTAATTAAAAGGTCTCACTGGATAAAATAAAATATCAAACACAAAACTGTTTTGTCAGCATACTACTGTTTTTATTGATCAAAAGACCCTAAGTAAAATAATGGTTCACTAGCGCGTCTCTCATCGACTGTCCAGCTGGTCCATGTGGATGCAGGGCTGCCAGTGGTAGGTCAGGGCCATGTGCTTGGGGCTGTGAATGATCACCCCTTCAATCACAGTGAGGAACCTTGTGTTCTTCAGCGATTATTATAAAGCACGATGCAGGTGAGAATTATGTTGCATGCTCGCTGTGAGTCTACATGTAGGTAGTTCAGGCATGCAAAGCACCTTTTCAGCACCTCATTTAAGCTTTCAATTGTGCTCCTAGTTCTTCCATGAGCGCAGTTAAATCTCTCCTCTACATTATTATTTACCATGGCAAAAGATGTCACTGGCCATGGTAAGAGTGGGTATGCTCTGTTAACCAATAGGATGCCATCTGGGGGATTTTACTGGAGGTTTCTAAAAATATGGCTCTCCATCAAGAACCTCAGGGTCAATCTATGATGTGTCATGGCCATTTCACAACACAGTTGGTGATGATGAGGTCTGCATTTACCAAAAGTTGCACATTGATGCTGTGCCGCCCCAACAGTATTTGGCATTGAGCTTTATCTGCTTGGTTTGGTCTGGATTTGTTGAAAATTTGACAAACTGGTTGACAAAGCTGGCTAACATAGAAGACACTCTGTGCTTCTACGCATGTGGATCATTCTACCAAGTCACTGGAGATGGTGTGCATGTCCATAAATCCACTATCAGCTCTGTAGTACACAAAGCAATAAGTACCTGTTGCTCCACAGTCAATGCATAACTCCTTTTAGTAGTGTGTTCCAGATGTAGTTGAAGAAGACTGGCAATGAATGCAGTGTCAGCCCCACCAAATCTAAATCTTTTTATTCAGTTCATCATTTGTGTACTCCTGAAGTTGTTTTCGGCATGCAATGTGCACCGTTTAACTACGTTTTCTCTTTTGCCGTGGATGCCATTGTGTTGGAATGGTCCCTCATTAGAACAACTGCTTTCAAGACTCCACAATTCATTTCCCAGTTCACACCTGAGCACATGTGTCTTTAATAGAGGTGTGCTTTGCAGGAGAGATAGACAGAAAGAGAAAATGGATATGCAAGCAAGTACTTCAAAAGGGGAGCAATTTCACCTTAGCTGAAACGCATGCCTTGCTGGAAGGTGTAAGGGAAAAACAGGCCAATGTAATGGCTAAACTTGGCACCTCTGTAACAGCCAAGATGAAACACAACATCTGGACTGACATCACCAAGAGTCTAAATGCCACAGAGAGTGGTCAATTAAGAACCCTGGACCAGGTAAAACTGTGCTGGAAAAATTTAAAACAGAAGGCCACAAAAGACCATGGTAAGTCTCAAAACTCTAAAACAGGCAACAAACAATTTAAACGGGGGGAGTTCACTCATGTCATTCTAGACATCATTGGTGGAAAAAGATCCCAGGCTCTATATGGCATTCAGTCAGTCTCACAAGATGGTGAGTCTGGACTGAGACTGAAACTCCATACTCACAGACAGCTAATCAGTTGGGAGAGCAATTTGTTATCCTAACTCCTGTTGAGGCAGAGCCTGAAGACCCCCTGGTCAGTGACAAACAACAGCAAGAGGATCCTCACTTTTCAGGGGTAGAACCACCCCATCAGAGGCGACGTCTGGAAAAAGACGATGACTATGGAGTTCTGGTGAGGAAAGAAACCGAGAGGGGAGAGAAACTGATCTTTCTAGCTGAGGAGCAGATTAAACTGACCTTGCTTCAACAGAGGAGAAACAAAACTTCACATTTGCCTCTTAGAAGAGAGACTGAAAGATGATGCCATTGCATTTCCGGAGGAAGCAAGGTGAAATTCATATTCATATTCATATAAGTTGCCAAAGACACTACCTACTACCACATTACTGTTATAAATTATTATTAAAGCAATTCTGACTCTTGTTAAGAGATGGGTTGTGAACCACAGTTGCCTTGTGACTATCCAGCTAGGATGGATGGTTGAGTGCACAAATCATGGCAACTATGGTTCAGCATCAGTCTAATTCTGTAAAAAGTGAACTTTTAATGCTTATCTAGTTTCAAAAAACTGTCAGAATGAATTGACTTCAGATTTAGCATTTGCAGTTCTTTGCATTGTCAACCTATTTAGTTTCATTTGGGATTAAGGGACAGACTTCAAAAACTGTAAAGTTTTGAGCACTGCGCAGAATACAGTAAATACCCTGTTTTTACCCATGTATCATGACATTTCAATAACAATTCTTGCATTTGAAGAGCAGAAGATTTTCCCCTGGGGTATAAACTATTAATGTGGTAGTACAACACACACGCACACACAAAAAAAAAACTGGATCAAGTGAAATCAACACACAAGATGATGGACTAAGAAAATGCCTTTGAGTACTGTAACACGTGCAGTGGTAGAAAAGAAAGTGAGGGAGGAAGAGAAAAAGAGTATGGTAATACAAGTAAATACGAGGGAAGGAAAGAGAGTCACAGTAAAAGAAAGAATGAAGAGAGAAGAGGGATGAGTGAAATAAAAAGATTTGGTAGACTCCTCCTCTCATGGCTGTTTCTCCTCAGCCTCAGTAAATGAGAGGACAAATTGATTTTGTATTTCCCAGCAATGTAAATACATTTACCGTTGGAAACAGGTCACAGTGAGGGGAAGCCTTATCTGCTCTTAAAATATCACTGAACTGCTGGTGGATTCACACAAAAAGGCTTGTGTCTGTCTGCAGATGTCCTCACCACTCATCAATCAACTCTGGGGCAGATGTATCAAGGGATACGAATACTGCATTAGAAATGTCCTATATCTATTATCCAAGAAGCCAGTCATCTATGTGTTTGAAAAACGTTGGCTGTGAGATGCAGAGTGACCCTTACTGTGTTTTATCTCACTTTACTTTCCATTCATGACAAAAATCACCAACATCTCTAAAGCTCACTAATTAACTTTTCACAACAGCAGCCAGGTGAAGTGACATATACAGCTTCCTGAAGTCTTGACATCACAGTGAGGTTACCAAGTTTGGTACCATCGTGCCTGTACAGAACTAAATTTGTGCTCACTGACCATATCTGGCAACCCACGCTACAGTCAGAGACACTGCACAGGAGCATGTGGTGGATGGATACACTGTTGTTCACCAACGTAGCTGATTAGTTCCAGCACATAACTCCCCCTAACACTAAAAACTGTTGTTTTAGTATAGCTTTATATGTAGCTATGGGTTTGCTGATGCTGTTGATTTGTGGCAATAATATAGATTTACACTTTTTGAACGTATTATTCGAGACTGAGGCACCATAATGTCTGACTGTAAAGAAGCCCAAAATTTGTTTAACTTTCTTTTACTAAGCTACAATTTACCTCCAAAGTGAGATGTTGGCAACACTTTGAGAGCTTCAATTGTAAGTGAAGAAAATGTGAGCAGAATCTGTGGCTTAATATCACTGTATAGCTGCCAATGAACTCATTTTGCCACATCGCCTTTCAAGCGATTCTGAAGTCAGCCTTGAAGCAGTATTGGTATCATCGGCAAAGCTTATGCAAACCCAGCCAATTAAAAGGTGAGAGAGATCAAGATTCAGCTCTGTGCACAGAACAAATAGCTCTGGCCTCCGTGTGACTCCTAAAAAAACTGAATACACATAGAGACAGAGTGAGAAACCTCCTTTATATATATCTCTAAAAACTGATGGAAAAGTTTAGAGTGCTGCCAAATGCAGTCTGGGTTGTGGGAGTGGAGCAGGGAGGGGAGACTCTGTGATTGAGCTATTATACTCCCTGAGTGCAGTTCAGTTTTGATGAATGGGACTGAAGCAGTGGGGAGTAGAGGTGTAGTTTTGTAGGGGTGGGTCAGGGGCTGGG